>VWZT01016259.1:7781-77818 GCA_013397055.1 Pachycephala philippinensis | reverse complement strand
AAAAAAGTCAGGGGAAAAAGGCTTTAGGGAAGAAAGGGAAGCTCAGCAGTTTTCTCAGGAACATCAAAACTAACATTTCTTCAATATCCTCATACATTTTATTCTTCACCTGCCCAGGCTGGTTGGCTGTTTCACACAATTACTTGCACTGTGGCAAAGGAGTGCTTCTAGCTGTGTGCCATGTGTTCAGCTTTTCTGAATGTTCCTGGCATTGTCCCCTGGCCTATCATTATTAACTTCGTGTTCCATTAATTTCACTCATCTTCCCACTAGCCAAGAAACCTTCAGCACCCACGGAAGAACTGGAAGATGCCAGCCTGCCAGCATCTGAAGACAGTCCACAAGCCTTACTTGTACCTGAATCCACAGATTCCCCCCAGAAGCAGCCAGAAAGAAACCCAGCACAGCTTCCCAGCCCTCCATTGCTCCCAGCTCCACCACCTAAGGCAATCTCCAAAATCACCAAGAGCATAACAGGTCAGTCATCACTGCTCAGCAAGGATTTTCCCATCCTTTATGAGTTGTTCACCTCCTATCAAATCCTTTTCCCATGTCTGTTTTTAAGCCCCAAACTGCTGAGAATCAGGCCAGTTAAACTGAGTGAACTGAGTGAATCCTGTCTGGTTGCCTGATAACAATGCACTGATCTTCGTACTTCACATATTTATCTGAATCACTCAGGGGATTATTTGTTGCGAGTCTATAGCACTAAACACACGTAAAACAAATCACACCAACTGCAAACATCTGCTGAATCCCATGCTCATATCGATATGCCATAAAACACAAGGAAGATTTAAATGTTTTCGTTACCTACCCTCCCACTGGGGAGCAGGACAGCAGCCAAGATCTGGTTCAAGTCAAAGGTTCTGCAGAGGTTTCTGTCTGAAGGGTAAACCAGAGCCATGAAATCTGGTCTCGTTAGCAGAACACACAGCAGTGATACACCTGGCAATCCTCTGTGCCAGACTTCATTGAACATTTCCAAAAGCAATTCCCCTGGGCCTGATTTTCCAATGTATTGCCAATGTTGTTACATTCCTCAGCATTCTGGCACTGCAGAAAGGGTGCTAAAATGAGAATGATTTTAGTTGGTTCCAATTTCAGGGTCCCTACATATGGTAAAAGCAGTTAAAAGGGCCTTATTGCAAATTGGAATCAAGTCCTGACATCTAAATGTCAGACCTGTTGGATATTTAGACTTTTAAATGACAGCCATTATGTGAGCCCCGATTTGCATCCACACTCATCATCTGGCACAATGAGTAGGGCTTTCAAAGTCACCAGGAAACAAAACATCACAGGGGCACTGTGACCTGACCACTGGGGCTTATAGAAAATACTGAGGTTTTCAGTCTCTTTGAAGAAAATTACAAGTATTTGTTTCCCATGGAAACGATTCATACTTTGTCTGTGCTTAAAAGCTGTAATAACTCAAGTGGGAGCTGGGGTCAAAATGGTGTTTTAGTGCTCCTTGGGAGCTGCTGTTCAGGTTGTTTCACCATCCTGTGCTCGGGGTGAGGCTCGAGCCTCCCCTTCCACCCTGCAGCAGGAGCAGGCAGCCCCGGCCCCTGTGCCTTTGCTCAGCTGAGGAGAAGGCCATGCTTGGCATCAGATGGAGTTGGAAACCCGACCCACGCAGGGCATAGAGATTACACCTCCACCAGGCACTTCAGAGCATTTAGGGTTCAGATCTTTTGCTGCTTAACCCAAGTATTTCCTGTAGCATCGGAGGTATTTTGAGTTTTGGTATTTAATTCTCATTTCCATTTTCCACAAAGAACAACTTTTAATTTTCTCAATGACTCCAGTAACTCTAGACCCTTTTCCAGTAGTGATTATACATGTTTATTTTTGTGGGGATGTGGAGGCAGTGCTAAGTTAAAATTAAACAAATACCGTCAGCGAGTGAGAGGAAATACAAAAGTGTAGGGAGAGAGAAAGGGCGATTATGAAAGAAAAGAAAGATGAAGAGGTTGAAAAGCTCTTTTGTGTTTAGTTTTTCCCCGTTAACAATGCCAGGGATGCTGTCAGCAGAGGAGTGAGGAGTAAGTCAAGCACCAATTAATCAGAGAGAGGAGGAACAGGGCAAAGTGCCAAGACATCACTTTGCAAGATTATTCACTGAACATCTGTCATTAGGACAAGTAAGGTGTGAGCTCAGGAAATTCTCAATATTGTCCGAAGCTGCAGTGAGGACGAAATTGGCCCTTGACCTGTTCCAGGAACAAGCTGGTGCAAAGACAGAACATCTCCTCTCTTCCTGCTTTAGGGCTGAGCTGAACCCAAGGTTCTTGCTCTGAGGAAACACGGACACCCTCTCTCCCTGTGCAGAGGATGAAGTGCCTCAGGAGGTGGTTTTACCCATCCCCTCAGGCCATGAGTCAATGGGCAGCAATTGATAATAATGAATGTCCTCTGTCCACCTCCACAGCAGCACAAAATCAAAACCCCCCTGAGTACCAAACCCCATCTTTGCTCAGCAGAGCTCGGCCGTGTCCTGGCTGGAGCAGCCCCCCAGAGCAGGGCAGGAGGAGCTCCGGGGTGGGAAGGTGTCAGCCACTGCCCATCAGCCACTGACACTTGGAGAAATGCCCCTGTGCTTTCAGACTTCCCACATTTTAAACAGGGTAAGTTCTGGGCTGGTTTGAACCCTGTCTCCTGTCTGCTTAGAGATGGACAAAGCCATTGCTAAGGGTTCTGGGCTGGAGAGACACAAACGTGCACAAACACCCCCAGAAATGGAAAAAGTAATGTTAGACCTTCCTTAGAACAAGGGAGATTTTGTTGTGGATGCAGCTCTCCTCACTGAAGGATGCTCTCCTCACCCCACAAACAAGAGAAGAGACCAGGCTTAGCGTTGCCACACTCAGATTTTCAGTGTTAGACTTTGGTTATGACTTCAGGAGCTCTTCTTAAGCAAACTTAAGAAAAGGCATGTTTTTTCTAACCCTTATGCAGGATGCTGGCTCCGAGAGGAGATATTTAATAGCTGAAGTTAATATTTCTTGCCCTCTCCAATTTTCTAGCAAGTTACCCTGCTAACTGGAACCAGGTCCTTGTTACAGGAATATTTCAGGATAATCCTGGCTTGAGCAGAAGTTTTCCTCTGCTATGAACAGACGGATTTATCTCAAAAGTAAGCCGAAAAAAAAGGAAAAATTACCTGAGAAAACACGTTTGTACCAAAGCTGCGCAAGGCTGCCAGTTTAAATTCCTGAGTGAAGCACTAGGTGGCAACAAGGGACCAGAAATATTCCGGATGGGGAACTCGCATTGCTTTTCTACACCCAGCCCGAGCTGCTGTAAACAATTCCATATGCCAGAGGCTTGGGACAGGGATAGAGGGAGAAAGGGAAAGGGGAAGAGGACTGCAGAACAGAAAAACTAATCAGCATCTTTTTCAGGCCAGATGTTCAGTTATCCCAAGGGTGTGCAGCTACCAAATTTACAAGCAGGGAAATGTCCACTGTGTTTCAGACTCAAATGCTGGGAAATTTTTATATCAGTCTAAATGTATAACTCAACTCTAATTTCAGACAAAATGTTTACATTGCATAGAAAATACTGAATTTAGGGGTAAAAAGAGATTAGATTGCCCTACCCTTCTTTTTTCTTGTCAGTGCTCAGTACCCCATCTTTCATTTGGATGTCATTTGGCAAGCTTTGTTATGCAAACATTATCCTCATATTATAATGATTTTGGCATTTTCACCACGGGCATATGAAAGACAGAGGTCTGAGCTGGGCAGCACTCACAGAGGAGCAGCGAACAGACACTGGTACATTTTGTCCAGACTCAGAACCACGGGGCATAAATTTTAATACAGTCTGCCAGAGTCCAGCAGAGAAAATGCTAGATTGGAAAGCCACCACAGCCCAAGCCTTTGGTGGTTAGGAGCAACAGTGTGGGCAAGCAAAAATGTGTTGGTGGGCTGGGAAAAAGGAGAATCTGATCCTGTGAGAAAGAGGGGAAGTGGGAGAGGCATCTATTTTGCTAGATTAAAGATCTGGAGTCGTGCAACAAGAGCCTTTTGAACTCAGTTACTCAGCCAGTTACCTCACAGCAAGAGCAAAACATCATTTATCCTCTGTTCAATACAACAAATTAATTTCAGTGCGGACTGTGTGCAAACAAACTCCCAGAAGCATTGCACAACCTCTTCCCCTCTTGTGTTTTGACAGCAGGAACTGAAATGGACGACCCAGCCATGAAATCTCCTCCTTCCACCATCCTGAAGAACTATGTCATTGTTGGTTCCTCCCAAATCTCAGGACAAGCTGCCCTCTTCCACCCGTCTGGCCAGAAGAGCTCAGAGCCCCATGGCAGAGGCCAGGTAACAACGCCCACCGGGTCCCCTCACCTGGCTGCCGTTCATCTGCCTTTACCTCCCAGCAGAGTCATTGAAGAACTCCACAGGGCTCTGGCCACCAAACACCGGCAGGACAGGTACCTACAGCCTCCTGGCTCCAGGGCTGCATGAGGACACCCATCCCACCGCATCATTTCTCTTGGAAAACCTTCCTATCCCATTGTTAGAGGTTTAATAGCTCCCACAGCTTGGGTTTGCCTCCCTCGTGGTGTCACTGCTTGGGACATCCATCCCTGGTTAAAGTGCTTAATTTGGTGCTTACTTCAGAGTTGTTCTTCCTTTCTAGGGAGGCTACAGGGGCATGGAGTAGGTTTTCAAAGAGGTGGAGTCATGGGATAATCCTCGATCTAGTGCAAAAGAAAATCTCCCCACGAGATACCAAGTTAGAGTAGCAAAGGCACATCCTGCTCCAAGCACCAGCCCTCCACACGTGAGAAATGCTGCAATTTCTGTCTCTTGGCTGGCACAGGAGCACATACAGGATCCATTTTTAATACAAATGCTTTTGGGGAAGCACATTGGGTGCTTTATCTGGGTTTCATTATAAGCCCTCCTGTATATCAGAGGAAGGCAGAGATAACCTTTGCCATCCCAGAGCTCTGGAGTGCAGTTGGTCTCATTTCTCAGTTCCCTAACAGCTGCTGTCCCAGGGCACAGATACCACATGATATCATTTCCAGGCCCTGTTAAACCTTTGTCATGATCATACAATATCATGTGAATGGTCATATTTTCATGCCATGCATGTTTTACATTAGAAGGCCGTGTGGTTGTGGGTTTTTCAATCACTACAGTGTATCTCGTGACCACATATCAAAGAAAAACATTCTTCACCACCCCTCCATATTTTATTTTTATTTTCCTGGCAGAGACAGGAAAGCAGATCCACATTAGCCATTCTCAACTTGAAAATGCCATCCTGTGTCGGTCCATGCTGAACTCCCTGCCCTGCCCTTTATGAGCTACAGGATATTTTTCTCATTCTCATGTAAGTTTCTACTGCAGCAGTAAAACAGTCTTTGTAAAAACTGGGCTGTGCATCTTCCACCCACAGCTTCCATGGAAGAGAAAGCAAAGGCTCTCCAAAAAAGCGAGTGGATGTCCGTCCCTCGAGGACATCGAGCATGGAGCGCAACAAAGAGAAGGAGAACTCCCTGAGTTATGGCAGCGACTCAGAAAACAAGAGGAACTCGGTGAAAGAGTCAGATGAGAACAAAGAAAACATGATCATGAACTCAGAGCTCAAGGAAGAGTCTGTTTTTTATCAGGACGAGGAAGTTTTGAACGACTCTGTGATTTCTGGTAAGGAAAGTCACTTACTGTATGGCAAAGGTACACTCTCACAGCCGAAGGGAATGCTCTAAAGGCAGCAGGCAACAGAAAATACTGAGAAGGATCAGTTCCTCTACTGCCACATCAAGTGTTTGAAGGAATGCTGGTGAAAAGCTGGAGTTAAATTGGAGTCACAGTGATTGTGACTGTCCTGGCAGGTACTGCACACTGAGATGTATCACTGTGCTTTACTCTCTCAGTCCCTGGTGCAGCCCTTGGAGAGCTCTGTATGAACAGCAGCACTCCCAGACATCTCACTGCCAGCAGCCAGAGCTTTCTGTGCACCCAGTGCCACTGCTGGAGGTGCTTTGGAAATTTAGGACTATTATTCCATGCAGTGATGGTACATGGAAAAGTGATAGAGACCAATCAGTCTAGGCAGGACAAACATGTAGAGAAAATACCTTAAAGAATAAAGTTTCTCTCCACTTGGTCCATTTTACCCCTTCCTGAGACATATGGGGAATGCATTTTATAATCCTGTGCAATTATTTAAGTGAGCTTTGGCAAAATAATCAGCTCTTATTAGAAAATTTATTTTTCGTTCAAGGTTTTAATGTTTTCCATGTTAGCAAGACAGATTCAATCTGAAATGAATCCTTCACTCTCTTCATGAATGCATTAAAAGAAGGCAGGCAGAGAACAATTCATCAAAAAATAATTGTTGTAGCAGATGAAAGATGAATTTTAAAAGGTGTCTTTGAAAGCAGGAGCCAGCAGAGAGGACACGAGTTCTGCTGCTGTGTCTTAAGACACCAAGTAACAGAACAGACTCCTGAGGTAAGGCAAAAGAAAAGAGTGCCTTGCCTAATTGCTGTGCATTTAAGGATAGCTTAAAGCATAAAAAAACACCTTTTAAGTTCTATTTTTTTTTCTGTCTATGTGTGTAAAAGTGGTCTCCTTTGATAAAAATTCTAAGAGCTAGAGGCAGCTAGGCAAAAAATGTATTATCCCCTACAAGCAAAACCAAATCTGAATATTTTACTATTGAAGGTGAACCTCTCTATCTTTAACAAATAATTATTCATTATTGTGATGATAGGAGGGCATTGGCTATTGTACAAATTTCAGTGATATCTGGAAGCAGCTCTGGGCTTTCCACAATAAGTGCTTGGGTTCTGGAAAATGTCTGCAGCTGAAGGACAGTGGTGGGGTGCTGGGGATGGCTGAGGCCAACTAAGAAAACCAGGTCTGTTTTAAAGATACTTTGGCATTATTGTGGCTGCAGCCAGGCTGCTGCTGAGCATAGAGGATGCTGAGCTCTGTGACTGATGTCCAGTCACAAGGTGGGGCATTCCCAAGGCATTTCTGCTGTGGACACTGGGAAGCACTGCTGCTGCCAGCGTTCACTCGAGTGAACCACTGAACCACTCCAGAGGTGCAGCAGTGACAGGAACAGCACCAGAACAATGCCCTGAACATCCCCAGATTCCTTCTAGTTTGAAAAAATCTGGGCTGGTTTCCAAGTCAGGGAGTGAAACTATCCATGAATCCCGAGCTGCTTTACGATCCCTGGAATGCCTTAGTGCCTCACCCACTGCCACACAGGGAAGTACAGACAGGGCACAGATAACTCTGAAAAAAGTGAGGAATTATACCTTGGTTTTCCATTAGCTACTAAATAAATTATTATTTGAAACCTCTGAAAACGCAAGGCAAGATGAGCTTAAAAATCAGCGTTACTCATGCATAGCCCACAACTGATGACTGGTGAAATCAAGCATCAGGCAGTGTTAGGATTTGCTTTTTGATTGATAGAACAGTGAATATGATAAAAAGAACAGGAAATTAAGTGTCATGATGCCACTGGATTAAAACAGGAAGTTTTTGCAGGAACCTGCAGCCCTAACATGAAAAGGCTGTGAATTTCCCAAGCATTTCTTGTTGACCTGGCTGAGGTGTGATAAATCATGAAACAATCCAGCCAAGATGCTGCCTGAGATAGATGGTCATGGGACAGACTGGCACTGAACGTGCCTGACTGACCAGGAAAAATAACCCTGAGGAAGAGAATACTTAAATTATTGTGTTTGCAGGTTCAGTTTCTACTGAGGTAGTGATCAGGAAGGAATTTGCCTCAGGGTGCTGAAAATGGATGTGGGGAAAACTAGCTTGGGGCTTTATTTTCTCTTTGTTCTCTAGTTTTGTTTTGTTCACGTGCACTTATTCCCTTTTAATGTTTAAATTTTGCATGTACACTTGCATTCGCACCTGTTCTGGTAAATTATGTTTCATTAGGAATAGTCCACCTTTGATTGACAGATGGAGCTGACACAGTTAATTAGGATTTTGACCCCACTTCCTTTAAAGTCAATGACAAAAATCCTATAGATTAGATCACTTTCCATGCCCCCAAGGTGTCCTGCCCTGCCCTGGGACACACTGCACTGGCCAGTGCTGCAGCTCCCGTGGCCTGGGCACACAGAGCTCCCTGCCCACGTGCAGGCTCTGCACAGAAACCTCCTGACACGGCCCAATTCCTGTCTCTTTAACACACTCAGTTTGTATGTAACAAACTGGGAACTTGAGCGGGGATACCCAGGAGTTTTCCAGCCCTGAATGTCCCTCAGGTTGTTTCCAGCAGGAATTCTGTTGGTTCCTGTGCACCCACTCCCAGCGTGGTGGAGAAACCTTGTCAGAGTCCCAAGTCTGTGGCTCTGTGAGCCAAAATCTTCTGATGGAGTCAGATCCTCAGTCAGCAGAAGGCTCCCTGTGGCAGCAGCCAAATCATTTTAACTTCCCTGCCCATCTGTTAAATGTATATCTGCTTCTTCAGACAGGCCCGTGTGGTTTAATTTAATTAATGCTTGCAACAGACTGTGAGAGCATTTCAAGGAAGGTGCTAAATAAGGGCACAGCTTTTAGGCTCCAGAAAGGGGTTTTGAGCTGAATATGGTTTCTAAAAAGTTTAACTTTAGACCAGTGCAACTATCAAGAGATTTTTCACTGCTCACACAGGGAGACCAAAACTGCTCTGCCCCACTCTTCCCAACAGGTAAATGTGGGGAGGAGGTTGTACAGACTCCTCCCCTCTGCACGAAGACATTTGAGGTCAGTAGTGATAATAATAATGGAGGTCCACAGATCCCTAGCAAATAAAACCCCAATATTTGGGAATGAGAATCTATTTAGGGTTTAGAATCTTGCCAGCCTCCAGAGCATCCTTTAAGAAACAGACTTTAATCCTATCTCAAATGCCAAACAAAAATACCAATTAAATGTCATTTTCTTTAAAAATGGGGTGACCTTCTCTAGAAAAGGTGAAGCATTAAATTAAAAAGAACCCAAGCCGTTTAAAGCAAAAAGGAACCAAAACAAATTAACCTCCTATCACACACCGTGCCCCCAAGCTGAAACAAAGATTTAACTGCAGCTCCTGCACGCCCTGAGGAATATGTTCCCTCTGCTTTTGTGGTGGTTTTGCGTCTGAGCCCTGCTGTAGTGCTGCTTTGTGAGTTAAGGTGTAAAACTGCTCCTTGCTCAGCCCCACACAGATCACTGCCACTCTGTGCCACCCCTGCTCTCCACAAGTTCCTGTTCCATCCCCAGGAGCTGCCTCTCTAATATTAAACTTTCCTTTCAATGCATGTCCCAGGTACTTTGCCAAGAAAATGCAAGAAAGAACTGCTGGCAGTGAAACTACGGAACAGACCGAGTAAGCAGGAGCTGGAAGACAGGAATATTTTCCCGAGGAGAACAGATGAGGAGAGACAGGAAATCCGGCAGCAAATTGAAATGAAACTCTCAAAGTAAGTGTTGTGAATGAGAACAGGGAGGAGCCTCCCTTTACAATGGAGCATCCTCTGAGTGCTGTCAGATGAGGCACTGCCACCCTCCCCCAGGTCCCTTTCCTGCAGGGAACCATCCACAAACCAATACAGCACATTTTCAGCTGTCAATCAGCCACAGGAAAAAAAACCTTTTTTCCCTCTTCAGTCAGGATTGCCTTGATTTCACGGGAAAACAAGACAGAAGTCAATTTGGGAGACAAAATCCTGCCTGCAGCTCTGCTGCTGCAATCAAGGTTTGGAGGTCCTCCAGAAAACACAGTGCTTTAACAAAAATAGTAATATAATTATTTATCAACCTGATTTGGCTTTATCTGCTCTAGCTGAATGTGAGGATAAAAGCAATTGTTAGAGCTGCACGTTTCCTTGCCCAAGGGGAAGCTGCTGCGTTGGTGGCTGCACTGGTGCTTTGGTGGCTGCACTGGAGCTTTGAGGCAGAAGCAGCAATGCCCTCACCTGGGGAAGGTGCCTGTGTGAGCCCAGCTGCAGGCACAGCAGGGATGCTCTGGGTTTGATCAGTAACCAGGGCAACAGGGGAGAGCTGTGAGAGAAACAGCATCGCAGCCCAAAGCAAAGACTGAAGGTAGCTGGGAGGCTCACACTGCACCATTTGGTTTTTGTGTGGGCTTTTTTTTAAGAGCTGCATTTGGATATCTGCAGACATGAATATTTTAGAGGAGACAAAGTGGATTGTTAAATAATCTGTGCTGTGCTGCCCACATGGGGACAGTGAGCGCTGCTCACGGCCAGAATGCTCAGAATCAAATTGAGAAACATGAATAGAAGTTCATTTTCAAGGCTTATTAAATATTAAATATCTCGAGCCTCTCCTGAAAGAAACATTTATTGATATTTAGACTAACTCATTCATGTGCATGCTTTTGATTAAACTTTACCTCCGGGGATAGGGAATGAGAACAAGTGTGTGGATCAGAGCACAAGTCCTGATGGAGCAGAGTTCATGGAGGAGAACATCTCTGCCATCACCACTCCTGCCCTCAGCTAAGGAATGAGCTGCTGAGGGAACACAGAGCAGGTTTTGGGTGCCTTTCAGAGGGAACACAGAGCAGGTTTTGGGTGCCTTTCAGAGATGGATTTATGGTCCCTCCAGTCTCCGTGGCTGCACAGCAGCACTTTGCACCCAGAGGGGAGCAGTGCAGTGTGCCGGGGGCTGCACAGCTCAGACCCTGCCACACAAAACATGTACATCCAGACACGCAGGAAAGATCCCCCTACAATGAACCTTGAGTTCCAAGAGTTACAGACAGAGCAGGTCATAGGTGGGTCCCATTAATACCCACGGCCTTAGGAAGGAAAGATGGGCCATGATCATCCTGACCTTGCAAGCTTTGTGCATTCATTTCAGGGAAATACTTCACATTGCACCCCAATATCATTAATTCCATTATTTTGGCCATTCATTCGCTCATGGGATCTCTTCATACATGAAAAACCTAATTGGATTACTTTAAAATACACAAAAAATGGTTTCCACCCTACTGCATCCCTAAAACCAAGTTCAACCATCACAAAGCATTCACTGAATGAGAAGATGATGTCATATCCAGCCCCATCTCACATTGCTGAAATGCCTACAAGGTCCCATCCCTTTTCAGCCCTGCCTGACTTCTCTCAGTGTGAAAGGTCTGATGGAATTGCAGCTTCAGGTGCTGTAACTGCATTTATTTTCATTTACCATTTGTCTTGTCTAATGAGCCTGACTGACTTACAGTAAAGAATTACTGTAAGGGATGCATCCCTAGAGTCAGGTGTCAGTACAAGGACGTGCAGAGGACACTGCTGGACAGGTGAAAGGGGCTGGGCCTGACCAGGAGGCAGGAAAGTTGCTGTCTGTAGGTGAATGCAGCAGAGGGAGCCTCCCCTGCCTGCTGTGATCTCATGCAGCAATCTGGGGCGCAGCCCATCAGTGTCACTGGTGATGTCTAGAGGATGGCTGAAAGCCATCTTTGTTCCAAGTGCTGGAAGTGAGGCCTTAATTTGGTTCCTTCTTCCTGGAACTTGGAAGGTTGAATGCATTTCGGGGAACAGACGGCGCAGAGATTGCTGGAATAGCCAGGAAAGGCAAAACAGATTGGGAGCAGTCTCCCACACAACTTCCAGCACATATGTGCTGGCAGAGCTCAGCTCAGCTCTTAACTCATCCTCCAGAATAGAACATGACCATGCAAACAAGCTCAGGTGGTGGATGAATGCGGGAAAATATTGACAACACCAGGAAATGCAAGTGGGCGTCCAAAAAAAACCCCACAGCCAACCAACAAAGTAAGAATGAATTCTGGCAAAGGCCATAGAGCCCAAGCCCCAGAGATGTCCCTTTGGAGTTTCTGACTAGGACTCACCTCACAAAACCCAGGCCACCCCAGAGCCCACACTCGGAGCACAGCCTGGCTCTGGTGTGGAAATGAACCCAAACTGGGAAGAGTGAAATTCTTGGATGAGCTTTTGAGGTGTTTGCACTCATTCATTTCACTGGTACTTGTGCAGCACAGCCTCTGTGTGACAACTTTGAGGTTTCTAGCTAAGGAACGTGGTGCTGGGGTGGGAAGTGCTGCCTGGGAAATGGGATCCAGTAGAAAAGTCTGCTCTCTGCAGGGTTTTGCCACTACCTGTGCAGAAAAGAGCAGCACGTTGCTGCTGCTGCTGCTGTAATAGTAACAATTAGATAACAGCAAATCACGAATCCACGTGTACCATCAGGCTATAGATCTGTGTTTAGCACAAGGAATAATCTATGGGCAGATTAGCAAGTAGTTATTCAATGGCTGACTGCATAAGAATGGCACATAACCAGGCAGTTGTTAGCAGGGTCGATATTTTTCAGCACAGTTGCAGGGGGTTGATGGGCTGTAGCTGTCTAGAAAATTGCCTCAGCCCCACAGCTAACACAGCCTCGCTCCATGCTCTGGAGGGGAAGATGTACTGACAGATATAATGTGCAAAATACACCGAATAATGGTGTTTATGTAGCTCAGAAAATGGGGAGACAAAAGAACAGCATCCTCTCAAAACCTCTGTATTATTTAAGTGGTTCTGGTTGTAACACATTTCAGCAGTAGCTGTGAACCTGCTGAGGAAAGCAACTCTCTGCTATCACTCTGATGAGTGTTTATGAAGTCAAAGCTAAAACCCCTATTTTCCTTCACTTTTCCACCCATTCCATATCAAAAGGGAGATTGGGAAGCTCTATATTTGGAGCCAAATTCTACTTTCACAGCAGTGCAAATCCACTGACTTCAGATTTATTATTGACTGACAGCAGCGTGAGGAGAGATTCCAGGATTCATTTATGTGCATGGCTGCTTTTGAGAAGTGTATTTCCTGTGTTTCGTGCTCCCAGCCAATTTAATCTACCACTTGTTGCCGTGGAAACGTGCACTTTTCCCTCCTCTCTCCCTCTGAAATGGCAGTATTCCAGTTTTCCCTGTGCTGTAGTGCTTCTCACTGATCCATGCATCCCCAGAGCATGGGGTACACTTGGAATATTCTACTGTGCACTGGGCAGAAGGGCTCCCAACAGGTCTCAGTGCCATTATTGTGTGCTCAGAGCACAGATAATAAGCCCTCGGTGGAATTCAGTGAATTGATAGCTCTTTGTGTCACGAGGCAGAAAAGACATTTGCAAGTACAATTGTTTGCAATATCTGCTTCCTGTCTCACAGACACACTTCGTTCTAGAAGGGGTTTCAGCTGAAACCTGGGGGAGTGAAAGACTTGCTAGACTGAAGGGTGACTCAGGAAAAGGTTGTTTAATTGAATTTGATACCTGACTGTTTAGAAAGTTGATGTTTGAAGTGCCTGGGTGGCTCGTGCTTCTCGAGAATGCCTCATGCCAGCACAGTTAAAGACACTCCAGTATGAATTAATGTCTCAATGAAAACACGAATTCCCAGAAAAGATTATACTTGTAATATTCACTTCATGTGCTGCTCCTTGGGTATTTGTACAAGCAGACACGATGGGTGAAGTGGCACTTAAAAGATGCTGGAGACAGGAATTGAGATACAGAAACGTGGGCAGAGGAGGCAGACAGGAAGAACAAAGGCTTTGTGCACACAGAGAGGAACCCAAACTCGAGCACCTAAAGCTCACCTTGACCACACTGAAAATCTTGTTTTGGGTAAGTGGATGATGCTGGGGCAAGGTCTCCTGGCAAGATAAAGGGAAAAGGAGGCATCTTTATTCAGTCGTTACCACATCTGGCATCTGCAGCTGGGGTGCTGCCCTGAGGCTCCTGGAGAGGCATTTTCGAGTTGACTCACCCAGGAACTGCGGATGTAGCTAAAAGCACACCCAGATGAGACCCAGGTTTGTCCCTCAGGTAACAGAGCGCGAAGTTCACAGTGCTGCTGGAGACAGAACAATGCCAAGCAAACAGCGCTTCAGACTGGCAGCCTAAAAGCAAAACAGCACTGAGCTCAACACAGAGCACTCACAAAGAGAATTTTACCTTCTGACGACACAAAAGCTGTACCATGTTTCCCAAGGACAGCACATCCAGTGCCACTTCCCCATAGAAATGTCTCAGCGCAGCTTTGCTCACTGAAAAGGGATCAGCCCTCCAGACTGAGACGTTCAGCAGGGAGCTGGGCTGAATGCACAGAACTTTGGGGAACATTTTGTTTGGATTGACCAAAAAACCAGCGTGCAGGTACATGTACAAACTACTGGTAGCCCTAACACAGAAGTTTAGGGGATGAGGAACTGAGCCCAGCCTAAGCTCACCCAGAGATTAGCAGGGGTTTTTTGATGAATCTCCAACTGTGCTTCAACTCCCGGTCACTGGACTAAAAACCAGGGAATTGCCCTAATTTCAGAAGGCTGGGAAGGCTTGACACAGATTCCTTCCAGAGACAGAAAGGCAGGGGGGCAGATACAGCTGTCAGCACTAATTAGCTGTGTACAAATTAATGCATTTCATTATTGGGCAGGAATCATCCAGGTAAGCATCTTGCTGATGCTAAAAATAACCCCAGCAAGCGCAGCGTGGGCGTGTGTGCAGGGCTCAGCTCCTCACACGAGACAGGAGCTAAAAATAGAGCCACAATTTAATTCTGTGGGCGTGTGGGAGCCCAGGGAGTCTCCCGTCTCCTCGCTCTGCTCCAGACAGCAGGAACGTGATGCTGCCAGGGGGCAGCTGGGGGCTGCTGTCAGACCTGCACACGGCTGCAGAATTTTATTAAGAGGTTGCACAGCAAGCTCGGTGAGGATTTGGGATTTTTTGAATGTTTTGCCCCATTTCCCTTATGGCCCCTGCTTTTCAGGCTATGGAAAAGCAAGATATTGTGAGGGATGGGGAGGAGCAGTAGGAAGGATGGAGCAAGTGAAGCTGAGATTTTTTTGGGGCTGCCTCAACGATTAAGATGTCCAGATCCCAAGGCATTAATATTCCCTATGCCCTTCCTTGGTGTCAGGCAGTGGCACACAGCTGGAACCCTGCTGTGAACACGGTGAGAGGCAGCACTGACCTGCTCCAGGGGCTGAGGGTTAGTGTTTGCTGCCTGAGCTCCTGAGACAGCCTTCAGTGGTAAAAATCAGGGGTTAAGGGAGAAGACTCGAGTGTCATTAAGGTCTTCAAGCAATAAGTAAGTTCAGCCTCCTGTTTATAGGGCTTTTCAAGTGCAAGGAAGCTGCAGTGCAGCTCAAATAAAGCATCAGAGAAGGTTCAAGTACATCTGTACACGCTGTACCTTGACTGCGCTGTCCCCTTGTCCAAAGGACTGAGAAAGGTTTGTTCCCTTTCAGGTATTA
Source organism: Pachycephala philippinensis (assembly GCA_013397055.1). Classification (NCBI taxonomy): domain Eukaryota; kingdom Metazoa; phylum Chordata; class Aves; order Passeriformes; genus Pachycephala; species Pachycephala philippinensis. The sequence goes on along the minus strand of VWZT01016259.1, from coordinate 62,556 downwards.
AACTCCAAGAATAGAATGAACCTCACTGACACCAATCCCTGGTCAGGAGGTAAACCCAACCTCCCTGAGAGTGTGATCATACTCGGGACAGCAGCTCTTGAACCAGAGGTGCTTCCTTGCTTCAGCAGCGCTTGCACAATTAATTATGGAGCACCCTGTCAGCTCAGGGCAAGAGCTGTGATCTGCAGCTGAACCAGAATGAGCAATTTGCTGTCTCAGACCAGCCCACAGCTCATCTGGCAAGAATTTTTGAACACACTAATTCATTTATAAAGGGTTGAAACAGGGTTGCCTTAGTCCTGTGTTATTTTCTGGTTTGAACACACACACACAACCCGGAGCTGCTCTCGGTGCAGGATTGTACTGCTGAGGATTCAACATTCACCTCCTGCTGAAAATGCGGGCATTTGTGCAAACGTGAGGCAGTGTCACTGCAGAGGCAGTAAATTCTGCCAGGGGACAAAATAAAGTTCCAAATTCCCAGGGCACAGTTGATTAAAGATTGTCTTCTGGGAAGGCACTATCTCCTTGCACTGCTCTGTTCCACTTCCCTGGCTCCAGTGCTGGGAATTCCTAATCAAACCTGTTTTGCACAGCACAGTGAAGGCAAGGGCAGCAGGTCAGAGCACAGCAGGCAAGGGAAGAGCAGAGCAGCAGGTGGAAACAGAGACCGCAATCTACAGGGCCTTTTCTGGGACACAGAGTCAACTCCTCGAATAGATCTGGCGTAAGTGGCACAAGCGAAACTAGAAATAAAAAACTCAGAGTGCAGAAAGCTGTAAAGTATCACAGAGGAGCATAATTACATAAATAAACTTACAGGAAAGTTGCTAAAGCAAGTGTAATGTAATAAGAAAAAAGCCTTTTTGGGAAGAAAACAGTGCACTCGTTTTGCCCTGCCAGCCCGCCCACAAACAGAAGCACATGCTCAGCTCAGATCCCTTCCCAGAAATTGGGCATCTCCACATGCCTGAAGATCTGAGCTCTACCCCTGTGGTGAGACACGCAGTGATAAACCAAACTGGAAGTGCATAAAATGCCAGTAATACTCTGTAATGCTTCACCTTACACTGGATTATGATTCAGGTCCTTGAGCTCGTGTGGGTGTGCAGCACAAGTAATTACAGAAAGAAATTGCTTTAATTTAATTTGCAGAGCTTAATCAATAGAGACCAAAGTAAGCTGCTCTGGTTGCCACAGTGATTTGTGCTGCTGTGGGATGAAAACCTGACCAGAACAAGGTGCTCTAACAGTTGTGAGCTCCTGATAACCCAAGGGTTGGGCAGGGAGGGATCAGGCATTCACAGTGCCAGCCCTCACTCTGTACAGGCACAGTCACTGTGTCACTGAGATGATTTCGGGTCAGGGTTTTTTTGGGTTAGATCTGTTAATGAAATTCAGGAAAAATGTTTTCTGCACTTAAAGCCAAGCACTTACTTCACTTAGCTGGAACAGAAGCCAGATGGGATGGACAGTGTGTATCTGAAAGGCTTGAACTGTACTAGCACAGTCTCAGCCAGAACGGGGTTTGGCTGTGTGTTTTTGAACACATCCATTTCAGATGTGCCACTTGAAAGCATTTGAGAACAAAAGAGAGGGAGGAAGTTTTGGTGCTGTGTTGGTTCTCCCCCCAGTTGCCTTTTAAACCTAAGCAAATTTATATGCAGACTGGATAGAAATGTCACCATGACTGTTGCAGTGAATTGCCTGCAGAATACCTAAATGGGCACTTCTCCCACAAAATCTGAAATGTGGCTTAGTTTGGAGAAGAAAAGGCCTCCTTGCTGTGCAGGGGCAGAGCTGCACACACTGTCCCTGGGTGCACAGCACTGTGCTATCCCTGCTTTGTGGGGAGGGCTCTCAGATGAATCACCTGCACCTTCCCATGAAGAACTCGATCATATTTTTGGGCTCTCTTCCAAGAAAACTGTGTCTCAGTACATGTGATCCAAGGAAACTGTAATTCATACCCTGCAGTTTCTGGTTCACCACATTCTGTGAGTTACTACAGTTCCCTCCTCCCGCAGCTCTCAGCACAACTTCTGTAGCCTGCTTCATTCAGGAGCTCAGCTCCTCCAGGAATCGGAGGCTGGGGCTTGCTGCTTTCATACAGAGAAAAACTGGGTCAGTCTAACACAGTTTCTTTTTGAAATAACTTCAGAGAAGGTGAGGGGGGAGAAAAGAAACAAATATTTAGAAAATAGGAAGGGGGGGAAGGAGAAAAAACAGGTCAGAACAGAAGGTCACTGATTTTCCTCAAGCACTGCTCAATAGATGACATGCAATTGTATCAATTATTAAAACATGGCTCTAGCTAAGTCTCTTTGATTGCACTGCCAGTGCCCACCCGGCCAGCTGCAGCTGTGTAATCGGGTCTTGGGAGCTACTTGAGTCAACCAGAGCACTGCAAGTTTCCTTCAGTATCTGTTTTTCAGGATAATTAACTCATCCAAGTGGCCAGCACACTTCCTTGACCTCCCCAGCCTCTGGAGAATGTTTTTATTCCCTAGAGAGCACTCTTGTTTTCATCTTTTCCTTTAGCTCTCACATGTAACACACCAGAAAACAAACAAACAAACAAACAAAAGGACTCCCAGGTTTATCAATCCATGCTCAGGTTTTTAGCCAGTGAAATTATGAAGAAATGGACCACACCTTTGGAGGTTGAGGACCTCCTCCTGTTGAGAGTCCTCATACAGAGGATATCAAGACAACTGGGAAACAAAAACCAGCTGGTTGCCAAAATCTGAGTGTTAAATCACATTAGGAACAGGTATTCAATCTAGTTAGCCCATTGTTCTGCAGAGATGTGTCAGCTACTTTGCTTTGTTACAGCTAAAGAGAATACTACTTGGGCAAGAAACAAACAGCCAGAATAAAACCCAAGTGCCTCACTGTGGAAGAAAAACCCCTCAAAACCAAGACTACATGGCTCACAGATGAACCACCAGTGTCATTTGCTTGAGATGATCATATTCATTAAGCAAATTAAATTCTGAATGAATTAATACTTCATTATTTTCTCAGAAATTATGTTAAAAAAAATTAAATCCAGGCCCTCTCAGCAGTCTCTGCAGAAAGCAGCTGGCCTGTTGCACAGAGATCAGGCTCATTTGAGGGTGTCTGCAAAAGCCATATTCCGGCCAGGCGACACTGCAGCCTTGTTATAATCATCCCTGGGAGTGGCTGCAGCACTTCCAAACACCACCCAGCTGGGGAAAAATCCTCCTTCTCAGGAAAAGGTTAAACAAACCAGGACTCATGTGGTCAGGGAAGTTATATTTATGGGCGTCGTGCAGTTCAGCTTACAGAAATCCCTTTATCGGCCTGTTTACACCATAAAGGAAGGAGGTAACAGGGAACGATGTGTGTGGAAATTCCAAGCTTAGGTTTGCACAGGGATGGGAGCAGGAGGCTCAGGGTTAGCAGGGAATTTTGGTGGAGCACTCCAGAGCTGTGATTTGCTGTGCATCACCTGCAATGGCAAGAACAGCTCCAAAAGCAGGAGAATCAGGCTGTGAGGGAGGGTGTGTTGGAGCTCTGGGGAGGCACTGCCAGCTTCCCCAGCCCTGCCCGGCCCTCCCCAGCCCAGCAGCCCCTCCTCAGGCAGGGAACAGCTCTGAGGACAATCACAGAGGTGGCACAATGGGATCCTTTCCCGAGAACACCCACAAAGGTTTTGTGTGGCAGCCTTGAGCTTTGTCAGTGAGAGACAATGTGTCTTGTACCACAACAAAACAGGGCTGGAACGCCCAAACTTTGTGTTACATAATTGAATTCTTACATTTTATTTGATTGAGGAACCTGGATTTCAGAAGCTCAGAACATTCTGTTCTATGTGAAATTCGCCAGCAAATTCTGTTTGGATTTACATGACAAACACAGGATCCTAAACAAAGTTAAGGAGGGTCCCAGAAAGCTTTGGGGAAGAGCAGACAGAATATGAGGATGACATTTTAAAATTCAAATCCTGCCTGTATTTTCCTGCAAGTTATCCAGTGTCACACTTTGTGGCATCAAGTGACAAGTCATACTCCTCACCCAGACCAATTTAAAAACAAAGAAGAACAGAATCACTGGAATACCATTTGCAGAGGGAAGTGAATAAATTCCCAGAGGGGCTGCAAATCTGGTTTTTCAGACAAGACAGTTTGCCACATTCTCCTATTCTGTAGAACAGAGATAACCATATAGGCCAGCTTTTCAGAGCACTGTGAGAGCTGCTGCTGAAAGAACTACAAAATTGATGATTATTGAGACCAGGGGACTCAAACCCCTACAGACTGTTTGGGCCACATCTTTGAGCTGTCAATGGGATTTCTCATTTCAGTCTGCACTGAGAGCAGGAACACTCTGTATTCAGAAATCAACAGATAACCTCAAGAGAAACTTGGATAAAATAAATGGGAGTGCAGTAAAAAGCAGGGTTCAGAGGCTGCTGTGGGCAAAGGCAGTGTCAGTGACAGTGTGAGGCCAAGCTGTTGGTCCAACTCTGTCCTGGAAAATGCTGGGCCAACAACAGTGTGCACGAGAGAAACAGAAGATAGTGCACCAGATGGTGAAACGCTGTCTGAAGGCAGGGATATCCCGTCCTTTTGGAGATGCTGTGTGGGTGAGTGAGAACTAGAAAGTGCTTGCCTTGCCAGGGGAGCGTTCCCAGAGAGATTCCTGCAGGCTGGGAGCAGCTGTGTGGCCACACACGGTCCCAGCAGGGGCTGCCTGTCCCAGCAGCGTTTGCAACTCCAGAAATTGCTGTCATTTAGGTTTTTCCTGCAGGGATTACACAAAGTACTCGGAGAGTGCTGCATTTTCCTTGATTTACTTCAGTAATTAAGAAAGCTGCTCCTTGGCATCAAGCCTGACATTACAAGGAGTTTGCAAAAAGTGCCACAGCCTGTCTCCTCCTGCTTGGAGCTCCTGGGTTTGGAGGTTCACAGCTCGATACCCCAGCCCTGGGGTAAATCCTCTCTGTTCTTGCAGAGGGCAAAGACACCTTGCAGAGGTTTATTTGTCACCTCCCAGACTTTGCAGATCGCCAAAGGGTCCCTGCTATACAACTCCAAGTGACAGGGAAGGATGTTCTCCAGAACTCACACTGCATGGGGAAATTCCAGCAGCTCAGATCCATGGCAAGAAGGGCCATTCTTAAATCGTTTTGCATCAAGGGAGGGGGAGGAGGAGAGCTGACACACAGCTGACAGCCCACGCACACCAATACTTTGTCTGCTCTCTGCAAATCCAGCTGTGGTTTCTTCCAGTGACCCAAATCCCACAGTTACACATTGCAGTGGCATCTGTTGCAGGGACAACTGTTTAAGGATTAAGTGCACAGCACTGCAGGGTCTTAGTGCAGCCCTGAGCATCCCAGCTGAGTCCAGGACATTCCGGGACACTTCCATCCATGGACAATACCTTTATTTGATAGCTCTGAAACAGAGCTGGTGCTGCAGTCCAGACTGACACATCTCTCTCTTCCTGTCGCTGTCCTCTCCACCTGCCATGGCTGAAATTGCACTCCTGGCTGCCCAGGAAATTGAGTCACGAGCCTCCAGACACTTCATTTCATACAGGGCACAAAGGTGGCTGACAAGCCAGCCCCAGCCTCCCTGGAGGAGGCCAGGCACAAATGCTGTATTAGGGATTGTTCATACCGTGAAGTTCAAACCTAGCTTTTTTCTTTTCTTACCTCTTTCCCCCCCCTTTTTTTTTATCATTACCCAGCAAGCACCCAGAAACACGCAGCTGTCACTAGGACAGGAAAGTCTCAGGTCAGTGGCAGTCCCCACAACTGGGCTGAGATTTGCCTCTGCTGGTTATTGCAGACTCCCTCCTGCTGCTCGTGCAGTTGCTATCAGAGTTGATTTTAGTATCATTTCAGCCGTGGCAGATGTCATTATTTAAAATGATATCATGGTAATAAACACATAATGGGATAGAACTAAAACCCTGGGATTTATATGATTGCTTTTGTTTGCCTGTCCTGAAGCACCAAACCCACAAGGTTCTCCATTTGCCCAAATCTGAGATATGTAGCATTGCTTTTTGCTTTTTCATTCTGTGGGAACACAGGGCTCCAGAGTTTTACTCGTATTTTAGAGGAAAAAATAAAAAGGAAAAAAAAAGAAAGAAAACCTATTGCTTTACAATGAAATGTTATTAACCATTTCCAGTGACCTGCACAGTGTGATCAGATAATATCCAGCACGTGGTTTCTGCTGGGAGACCCTTCAACACCCATTTTATACCCAGCCTGAAGCTCTCCTCAGCCTTCAGCAGAGGAGGTGCACTGGGAGCTGCACTGCTCTCTGTTATTTGAAGAGTGTGTTCTTTCAGCACTTTGCCTTGCTGAGCTATTTTTAGCCTGAAAGTATTCCCCAAACCAGCTCTTTGCCCAGCTGCAAGGCAAAGCAGAAGTGAGAACAAGCTGCTGTTCATGAGAACAGTGCTGCTCATGCTGCCATTGCATCAAACCACAGACAGGGAACATGTCTTTGGCTGAACAACCAGTTGTACTTTTGTCACCCTAATGACTAAATATTGTAATTCTATCACAAACAGGATGGATCTAATATCCAGCAGCCCTGTTAAACCACAGAGTGGGGAAGCAGGTGGAAGGGAGAGGAGAAAGCTGCTGTTCTGAAATAAGCAGTTATTGCATTTAAACCCCATGTCAGCACGTTAGCTCTTGCATATTAACTAATAACTCAGGTGAAAATTAAAGCTGTTGTGTTATGTTGGTCCCACAATGGGCAACACCATCCTCCAAGGGTCCTTATCTGAGTGTGGAGAGAGGTGTGAAAGCAAAAGCCTCCTGAAGGTGGTGGAAGGAGCTTTGCAGCAGATCTCTGAACTGGGTTCTGATGTGCTCCCAGCTGTGCCTGGCCTTTCCTCCTCACACCTTGGGAAAACCAGGCACCCAAAGGTCAAATGCAGCAGGGCTTTCTCAGGTGATGAAAACAGTGATTGCCCTCAAGCCTTCTCCACCTGAATCCTCTCCCACAATTAGATCCTGGCTCTGTTGTTGTTGTTCCAGCCCACACAGAGCTTACAGCCCTGTGCAATAACAAACCTGTCACGGGGCAGGTCCTTCAGGGACAGTGGGTTATGATACAAGGGTCACGCTGGGCAAGTGTGTAGTTTCTATTTCAGCTGGAATCTGCACTCTTTGCAGGGCTCCTATCACAGAAATGATAATGATGGACAACTGTAATTGCCTGGTAGATGAGTGACAACATAATTAACTGAACTCGTGCTGATTTGCAGCTTTGAAAATCCAGACAGAACTAAAGGCCAAACAAATAAATAACACACGTAATTAGGGCAACATTTATAGCCTCCGTGTTTATCTGCAGTGTTCTTATTTGGATGCAAAAAATAGTTCATGATGGCACAGAGACACAAATATCAGGCGATTTTAAAGAATGCAGCTCACAGCATTTACCAACCCAGCTCAACCTTTTCACACTGCTCTGAGCTCCCTACTCTCAGAGATCAGCAGCTGCTCTTGGGATGATACTCTTGGGTGCTCCCAGGGCTGGGGAACCTCTGCTATGGGGAGAGCCTGAGAGAGTTGGGGTTGTTCAGCCCAGGGACAAGAAGCTTCTAAGGAGAAAATACTGTGGCCTTCCAGGACTTAAAAAGGTTATAAAAAAGAGGGAGAGTGACCTTTTACATGGGCAGATAGTGATAGGCCAAGGGGAATGGTTTTAAACTGAAGGAAAGTCAGGTTAGATTAGATAAGAGAAAGAAGATTTTTACAGTGAGGGTGGTAAAACACAGGAACAGGTTACTCAGAGAGGTGGTGAATGTCCCATTCCTGGAAACACTCAGTGTCAGGTTGGATGAGGCTCTGAACAACCTGATCTACTTGAAGGTGTCCCTGCTCATTGCAGGGGCGTTGGACAAGATGCCTTTAAAGGCTCTTTCCAACTCAAACTACCCTGATTCTGTGATTTTCCTGTTATGGGAAATGCTGGCACATCATTTCCCACTTTTGACATGATCCAGAATTACCTTGGGGTAAAAACAAGTTTGTGTCTCAGTGTCTGCCTTCTAATTTTGTGCAGACAGTAAAAGAGAAGTCCCTCCCACCACAGATTTACTACTACCCATAATTGTACATTGCAGGCAGGCACAGTGCAGTGCGTGGGTGACTCAAAGCCCTGGCACACATCCTCTTCACAGCTACTTATAGGAGGGATGAAAATAAACTTCTTGTTGAATTGAACATGATGTTCTGGCAACAGAGATGCCAATTTAAGAGGCAGAGCCTCTGCCTCCTGACGGGCAGCAGACACAAGCAGCTTTGTGAGAAGCAAAATCAGGGCACTCCCATTTCTCCTCCCTTTGCCTGGGCTGAGAGGGATCTCTCCCAGCACCTCCCTTCCCGACTCATCTGCAAAACCACCTGACACGAGGGACAATCAATGCGATTGCTGCTGGCTACAGCTCATTTACTGATGGCTGGATTGATTGCTCACTTGTCAGCCCAGGGTCCACAGGCACATGCACGTGTCCAGGTCTGCCCAGTTCACTGCTCCCTTTGGAGGAGATCAGCAGAATCACATGGATCTTACTAAGGCCAGCAACAGGATTCCAAAGTATAACTTTTGGCTTCAGCTAACAATCCAAAAGAAATTCAGCTTTGTGGCAATCATACATACAGATACTGTGCAACAGATTCTGTGAAAAAATACATTTGGGAAACAGGAACTTATTCTGGGGACAGATAAGAAACCACACAAACCTGAGCTGGTTTCCACTGGATTCTGCTTGAATGCTTGCTTGAGTCTGCCAGGCAGGTAAGGCACAGACTGATAAGAGAGAAAGGAAGGAGGGGCTGCCCAAAAGGAAGGAGTGTCTGAGGTGTGGGAAGGTGGCACAGCCCCGATGCACACAGAGGGCTGTACCTGCTGCAAACTGGTCTCTCATCAGCTATTCTGTGCCCACACCGTGGCTTTGCTGGGATGCAGCTCCCACAAGGGACAAAGGAGACACTGCTGAGGGTGATTGTGAGGGCAGAGAAGTTGGCAGCACCTCCTGCTCACAGGAGACATTGATGCATTGCCCATCTGCCAGCAGCCCCCGGGTCCTGGTGACACGCAGCTCCTCACACTGCTGAGCACTCAGTCACCTGTGAGTGTCCAATGTGATCAATCCTTGTGTAACAGGGGTCCCAAGACATTCACCCCCTTCGATGTGAAGGAGACAATCTGGCAGTGTGAGGCAAATATCGATCCCCTGATCAGCAGCCAGAGGCACATGTGCGAGGCCCTGAGCTCACAAACATGTGACCTTGCTCCAGAGGGGATGAGCCATTTGTGGCTTTCCCCACACTCCAAATCCACATCTGCACTTGTGCTGGTGTCCAGCACGACCGTGGCAGGGCTCTGATGGCAGGGGCAGCCTGTTTTGCTGCAATTACACACCGCACACGTTCACCAAGGGGAAAAGCCAGGCACCACAGCTCCCCTGCCCCTCTGAGAGCCAAGGGAGTGCTCACCGACGTCAGAGGATTCCCATGTGCACATTGCTTGGGGAAAACAAATACCCCGAGGCTTGTGGCTTTCCCCACACTCCAAAGGTGCTCTGAGACCGAGAGCACCTGGCTGTGCCTGCAGGGGAGAGCCACAGGTGACTGAGCTAACCTGCAATGACCTGCTCCTCTCACCCACAGGAGAAACACTGGGAGAGCATGGGAGCAAGCAAACTCTTTGGCTTCTATATATAATCATATACATATTATTACCTCTCTGATTCCTCTTTCTGAGCCCAAATTACTGGAGAAAACATTCTGAAGGTAGTCTGAAAACACACCCAGAACACTCCCCAAGCTTCAAACAACTGAAGAACACCTGCTGCTTGAAAGCTTGTGTCCACTTTGCACAGAACAACAGTAACACAAAACGTTTGCAATTTTTCTGAACATGAGCAAGAGCTTCACATGAAGTGTTGTGTGTCCATCCCCTTTTACCCCCACACACTTATGATGACTGCTTCAGTGTTATGAGAAAATGTTGGTGTCTGTCCAAATTTGGAGCATCTCTGACAGATGTCCAGCAATCTCTGACCTGTACCCAGACACCACTCACAGGGCAGTGCCACTGGTGCCCCCAGTTGTGCTTGGTTTCCCCGAGGCAGCTGCAGTCACCTCTGAGGTGCTGCCAGTTCAGCTCCAGTTATTGCTGCTCTTGCGATCCCTTGGTTTAAGCTACCAGGGAAACAAATTCCTGGGCTGAGTACTCATAACACGAGACCATGGCAATTCCAGTGACACTGGGGGGGAATCTGGACAGAGCTAGGACCTGCCTGCGAGTTACTTGAGCATTTTCAAGGAAGGTTCAAGACCTTCCCAAAAAGAACTGGCCCCACAGAGATGCTCAGAGGGAGCACTCCTGTCTCACCAGGCAGTACAAAAATACCCAAACCTAGGTTTTTGTAACACCCAAGAACACAACAGCATTAATTGGCTGTTTTTCCCAGAAGCAAGAACTAGATATCAAAATCAGCTGAAAGGAAATCATTCCTGTCACACAACAGAAGAGGTGGACTACACGAATGCTCCCTGTGGAGCTCACAGTCACCTCGCTGAGGTGAGTCCACGTGGGGCTGTGAGTCCCTATGTGAAAAAAGAACAGAAATGGAAAGCACAGGACTCACCCAGCCATGACCACAGCGTGTTGCAGCAGTGCTGGAGCCTCCTGTCCACCTCAGACCTTCAAATGGCACCTCCAGCCAGAGCTGCTGAGCAGCCACCCTGCCCCAGGGTGAGCCCTACAACCATCCTCACTCAGCTGCAGGGACTGCACTGGACCCACAGGAAATGAGCCAGGACTCTGATTAAAAATCACCTGCACCTGCCTCACACACAATTCTCTCTGTGCAAAGCCTGTGGAGACCATCCAGGGCCACTGAGGGGTCAGGTTTCAGCCTTCACAAAGGCTCCTTCACGGCAGGTGCCTGTTTCATCCTCCACAATCACACACGCCCTGTCTCTGTCAAGGCATCTGGAGCCCATCACCTTCACCAGCTCCCCTGGCCCCCCATCCCGCAGCAGCTCACAAGGGAAGCAAAATTTTTTTTGGGCACAGAGAGGCTTCTCCTGACCAGCAGAAATAAGAAATAGACCCAAAATGTCCCCGGACCTTGATAGCAACAGTGTCAGAGGATTTTGCCACTTCTCATTTGATTGTGACTCTGGCTGTACTTGGTGTTTTCACTCTATCCCCACCTTCCTGAAACCCTGTTAGAAATTTATTTTTAACCAAAGTCCGTGTCTAGTTTTGTGCCTATGACACAAAGTTTGGAAGTGTGGTCTGTATCTCTGAGAAACTCAGGAAGAAACCCTGCAATGCTCTCCTGTGCACATAGCCCTGTGTGTGTCTGCACCTTTTCCTCCTTCTGGGAGTAAAGCTGAGGGTGTGCACAGAAAAATGGGCACTTACCATGTATTTATCAAAGCCAGAAGAGAAACGGTTTAAATAATCAGCCATCACACATATTATCTATAAATACAGAGCATTCATACAGAATCACAGAAAATTCACGTACATTTGCATTCTCATAGTGCTCTACTCATTCTGTTAGGCTTTTAATCCCCCAGTTTAAAAGGGGGCTCTGAAATTTAATGTACAGATTCAGGAGAATGTATCACTCTCACATGGCAGGGCTGTAATTAAGAATGGCTGAGAGAGAGGCATATGAGCAGCAGGTCAGGTGGACATTTCATTTGCAGATGAGCCCTCCAAGAAAGTCATTCTCCCCTGATTTATATTATAAAACACACTTTAATCCGTTTCAAACAAAACCTAGCTGGAGTTGTGTAATTTCTGAGACATACAAGGAAATGAGTGAGGAGGGAGGAGTCCAAGGGTAAGAGAAATTAGAAATACATGTTTAAAGCCTTTAGTTTCAGCATCATTCCTCTTTCAGTTGGGATTATTGCAACTTCCTCTGCTGGAGTATCCGGCTTATTATTCCAAAGAGAACCCAGAGGTCAGGAGAAAAGCCTTAGGTGATACAAAGTGCTAGGCAGGAGGAGTGAGAGTTAGGCTGTAGGTGTTCCTACACAAAAGCTCATCTAATCCAGGTTTTCTGTTGGTGTGAGTTTGGTGCAGTAGTTGTGGTGCCTCCCTGTTGCCAAAGAGGAGAGTTTTTCCAGAGAGTTTTATTAAAAAAGGGTAAGGAGCTGTTGGTTTGATAACATATAACCACAGAGCTGATTTTGAAGGTATATTGGGTAAGGCTTACAAAACAAGGAGAAATTGGAATCAGGTAATTTTACCAGTTCTTTTGCAGTGTGTTAACAATTACTTCATTTTTCCATCTGCTGTAGATGTGATAAAATGTAGATCCCGTTACAGCATGACTTTATAATTATTCATTTATTCCCTCTACCCAGCAGAGGAATAACTGCAGCAGTTTGCAGTGTGGTCCCTGCTCTGAGCGTTTCTTTGTCTCTGTAACTTCATCCCCGGCTTGGCAACATCTGCTGAGAGCAGACGATGAGAATCCTCAGCGCTGCCAGAACGCAGGCCAGGAAGCATCGGGAACTCTTTCCGATCTGCTGCCTGGATTATTACATGAAAGCCAGCAAATGCAGCCTCTGTGTGTGTGTGTGTGTGTGCCTAGGGGAGGGCTCCAATTACCTGAGATCCTCTGCAGATATCACAGAGCCTCGTGGGGGAGTCTCATTTAGTATGCGGAATAAAATCGCGGTGGCACCGATCATATGATTGGGAGAGTCAATCCTGAGGCAGCACTACTGAAAAGGGGAGGTGGAAGCAAGACGCTCCGCTCAGACACAGCCAGGCTGTGAGCAGCACACGAATGCGTTCAGCAGGCAGGAGCAGAGCTGGCAGATGAGGAGTGAGGAAAGCACAGGGAAGGTTTATTCCTGGCCAGCCTGCATTTTGTCAGGATGGTGTTAGTCGAGAGAAGGAAATGCGCTGCTGCCATGTGTGATTAAAAGGTAAAGGCAGAGATAGAGACAGAAGATCGCTGTGAAACTCCTTTGATAACCACCTTGAGAGTGAATTTTACCTCTGGTTCCATCTGACTGTCTGGAAAGTGATGAAAAGGATGCACATTCCGAGGAAGCGTTTCACTGACAGCAGAGCAAACTAGAGGAGAACTTTTACCTGCTTTACTGGCATTTGGGAAAAATAATATAAGAAAGAATTCTCTGCCAGGATTCCTTTTTTTTTGTCTTCTTCACAAGTCCTGGAGAGAGATTTTGTCCCCTCCTGAGGAAAAGACCAACCAGAAGTCAGAATACTGCAGACTTTCCAAAGAATAGGCATGGTACAAAATGTGATTTTGGTGTTTTTCCGCAGGCGACTCAGCCAAAGACCCGCTGTTGAGGAGCTAGAAAGAAGGAATATACTGAAACGTGAGTATTCTTTTTTTTTCCTAAAGTACTTTATATGTGTTCATTGAAATCAGTGATTGGATTTCCAGAATGTATTATTTTTAAGTAGACAAATTAATTCACTGGGATTATCTTCTGTACCTAAAAGTTTTAATTTTTCACAACGACTTGCAATTTTAGGACAGAAAAGAATTGTTCAGGTTTAGGCTTTTGAGTAATTTTCATTCTGGTTACACTGTTACTGGTGTCCAAGAGGGGAATGCAATCCGAGTGTCACGGTGCCATGAGAACGGGAGCGACATTTCTCAAGACACGGATTTTCAAGGCAAACACTGAATAGCGCTGGGAGTCCAGGGGAAGGGGGAAGCATCCTTGCAGAGATGTGATTCTCCCCAGGTCCATTTGCTCATGGCACTGGAGATCTTCCCAAAGCCAAGTCAAAGATCAGTTTGGGATATCAGGATTATTGGAGGGACAGTCCCAGGCCTGTTACGGGTGCTGCCACAGGGGAGTGTTCTCAGCATCTCCCAAATTCACAAGGCAAAACTTGCAACTCTTTTCCTAAATGTTTCCAAGGGATCAAACAAGTGATGAACATTGTCCCTTTTCTTAGAACTGCTGAATTAGGGGGAGGTGAGAGAGAGCTTTGAAATTGTCTCCACTATGGATCTCAAAAGGGGGGATACATCTGCTATTTAGTCTATTTAGTGTTGAAAGGCAAAACCCAGAATGATGTGAGCTATAGTTTCTCATTAAACAAGCATAAAACATAAAGCCACAGAAATCTGTCACACAAGCAGTGCTGCCTACACTGTTTAATTTATATTTAATCATGTGATTGCAATTCACTAGGAAAAAAGTTACCTACATTGCACTACCTAAAATTTAATGTATCAGAACTTTCTTAGTGGTTCCTAGGGAAAAACCTTCTGCTCTTGCCATTGAAGTTATTTGGGATTTCATTTCAGTTTTAATACAAAGGGATTCCACAGGCAACATATATTTAACAGTATTTTCCGTGCTGTTCCAATGCACAGATCACACACAGTAAAATGAGCTGTATTTAGCATGTGCACAGCTCGAGGAGGAAAAGGAAACTCTCCCTGCAACATGAGTGGGTGAACTTGGCCAAACTTCACCTGTCATCTACCCTGAGAGGCAGGAAAAAGCAGTAACCCAAGATCCTGAAGTATGTGGGGCCAGATTTTCAAGAGTCAGTAACCAAGACCTCTGAAAATCTGTTTCTTTGGGTTTTTTTCCTGGCTAAGGAAAAGCTGATCTCCACTGAAGAAATCTGCTCCTTTATGTTTACTTTTTTGAAGTGTGCTGGTTACATCCTTAATCTGGGTTAAACTGACCGGTTTTAATAATAAAAAAGTTTGAATACATTCATATAATGAGCTTAGAGAGAGATAAAGCAGAAAGGAGATAAAGCAGAATTAAAGATAGTTCCTGCATACCAGCTAAACATACTGGTCTAGATTTGTGTCTCATTTAAAGAGCTCCCAGCATGGAGCAAATTTATTGACTTCTGTTGAGTTGCTCAGGCTTTATACAGGTTCAGCTGGGATCAGAACCATTTCCATTTTATTTACCTCTGCCATTATATAAAAAGCTGAGTGTCCTGTAAAGCTGTAGCAGTATAAAAGCCCTTCAGTGAAGTCTCCACAACCTCCTCCGGGTGTAGTAAGGGTTTGTGCAGTTTTAAGTTGTGCATTTCCCAACATCTTTGATGTTCATAATTGGTACTGCTGACAGAAGTTCTTTTATGGACTCAGAATTCACATTTGTACAACTCTGGTAAAAAGAGAAGCGTATTGCAAAGTACAACTACTGTTACTTTAAAGCAAATCTCAGCAAGATTTCAAAAAGTGATTTCTTACCTCCTTTAGGGAGTTGTTTCATTCCTAAAAGTAATACTTGAAAAGCAAACTTAAAGCCAGCACTTTCTTACTATTTTGTTGATCTTCCAAGTCCTTTAACCAAAGAAACGCTGCTGGCTTCCCACCAAACATGAAAAGCAAATGAACTCAAATCACAGGCCAGGTGTCAGATGTGTCCTTGCTGTACTCAACAGAAAGCTGAACTCAAAGCCAAGAAGGCATCTCTTGAACCCCACTGCACAATTCCTGCTTCATTGTGAACCCAAGGAGCTGCCTCAGTGTCACTCAGAGCTGAGAGCTCCCTGAGGAGCTGGCAGAGCACAGGATGAGCTCCAGCACTGCTCAGCCCCCCTCAGAACTGGGAGCATCTCTGCTGAGATTTCCAAAACCAGCCCTCAGAAATGAATGGATCTGTGTGGGCAGAATGATGGTGATGGGAAAAGCCTCTCTGAGTTGTCTGAGTAATAATGCCTGAGTTCTGGAATCCCTTGCCAGCATTTCATATCAAATCAGGTTATGATTTTTGTAAAAGAACCATTTCTTTTATTTCTTGGAGCTGGAAATAAACACTGAACCCGAGTGAATAGGAATAAGTCACTACACATTTAGTATATTTGGAAAAGTATTTTCTGATCAGAAATGTGTATTTTTGGCTTTTCTTTGGGAATTAGAATCATAGAATCACAGAATGGTTTAGGTGGGAAGGGACCTTAAAAATCATCTTGTTCCAGCCTCTGCCCTGGTCAGGGACACTTCCCACTATCCCAGGTTGCTCCAAGCCCCATCCAACCTGCCTTGAAGGCTTCCAGGGATGGGGCAGCCACAGCTTCTCTGGGCAATTCTTTTACTGCGTATCACATCACACCTTATAAAGGCACTATGCTCCAGAAAATTACCAATTTTAATTTAAAAAAAATACAAAATGGGATAATCTACTCTAAAAGGGATGAATTAAAGCTGAATGAATAAGTTCTTGCAGGTCTCTATATCTAAGAATACCCTCTCCTTCTGAAAGCCTGTTCTCCTTTTCCACATTGCAGACTGAAATAGCTGCTCATCCCTGACACAGCACTAATTTTAGCTGACCTGTTCTCTTCACATTTTGTGCCTTGCCACTGAACTGTAATGCAGCACATTATAGCCTTCTAAATTCATTTGATTTACATTTCTACCATAGCCAGGTGGAGCTATGCACTACAATGTTATTTTAAATAGATATGATTGCGTTTCAGTGTCATCTAATGAGTGCAAAAATCAGGGAGAAAAACGCTTCATTGTTAAAAATATCTTGGAAATCCATCTGCAGTGATAATGGGTTTTGGAGGCATAGTAGAAATCATGTGTGTGCTTTAACACTGGAAACATCTAATGCAAGTGGGTAATAAACCTCCCAGTAGTACACAGAGAATCCCAGAATGGTTAAACCTTTTCCTCTGGCTGTGCAGCTTTGTTCAGGTCACGGGCTCACGCCTTAATTTAGTAACAGATAGTACTGGAAATAGAAACGCCATTAACTCGTTTCCTAAGGCAGGGGATCTATTTCACACAGCGTTACAGCACTCGGGTCTATTTTTAGAGCCAGTGTGTAGGAGTTCTCACGGCTCGAATGTTAATAGGCACAACACACAAAGACAAGCGGGCTGAGCTCACTCAGAGCTCTGCAAAGGGAGCCCCGGGAGGACAAAGGGGTCTCATGTCAGGGAGAGCCAAGGTGTGGGTCAGAGCCAGAGAGTGATGCAGCCCCAGAGAAGGGCACAGAGGGCAGAACGAGCTCCCTGGAGCTGCTGCAGGGAGGCTCCTCAGCATCTGACAGCATGAATGGCTCCAGCAATATGGAGAGTAAAAGAGGATGATTAATCAACCGTGGAGTGTTTTGATTTTCCTCCTAAAGTTGATCCGAGTGGAGCGTTGGTGTGGCTGCTGTTGTTTCATTAAATCTCCGTGGAGTTCCGAGCTGGCATTGGCACCAGCACGGTGTCCTCACAGAGAGGTGACTCCGTGCTCCAACACACACCAGAGATGCTCTGAATTACCAAAACACACAACCACGAGCTGCTCCTTTTGCCGTGCTCATTATTGCCTGGAACCTGGGGAAACACCAAACTTCCTCATGAGGAAAGTCATCTTTTTCTTTATATTCTCCGCAGAACGAAATGACCAAACGGAACAGGAAGAGAGAAGGGAAATCAAGCAGAGACTGACAAGAAAGGTAAAATCTTGCAATACCTGCTATTAGCTTTTAGAAATTTACTAAAATTACTGTAATATCTACCAGCCATAGAGGTTGGTATTACACAGAACCTCCCTTAATATGCATCCTCCTCAGCAGTGTCTGATAGTAGTGTCTGGTAATATGAATTATAGACACACCTACCTTATCTCAGCCAGATGAGATTTAATAGAATATATACATATAAACTTAGGCAGAAAATGGGTATTTGTTTGCACACTGCTTATCTGTCAGCCCCATTGCTAGAAAAGGACTTTTTCATTCCTTGTAGCAGAGCTGGCTCCCTGCTGAGCACCAGGTCTGCTCCCATAGTACATTTCTTTTTGCATTTAAAATATTCTCAGAATTAGAACGAGATCTTGTTGTTCTGTTCCTAGAAATCCCTAATGGAATTACAGACCAAATATGCTGATAACTTGTTACAGCCAGACTGAAATTCTTACAATGGGTCTAGTGCTGAGAATCTCACCCAGACAATCTGTCTCTGCCTGTAGTGGAACATCCTACAGCATCCAGAATCATCCAGAGATCATAACAAATCCATCATGATTCCTTTTCATTTTGAAAATGTATTTTATCAGGATCTGGGTTAAAATATTTTCTTTTGTCCATTATAAAGGCACTGTGCTGTAGCTCACAACTCCATTTAAACCATTATAACTCTCCTAGTGGTCTTCCAAATGATTAAATATGTCCCTGGAGTTTCCAAGGGTGGGGTGGTTTCCCATGTGGGTAAATGCACACTGAACCAAGATGTAAAGCAGCAGATATTGCATTTTTTACTGATATATTTGTTATTAACCCTGGTTTTATTTCACAAAACTTCTAAATACAGCTTAACCAGAGACCTACAGTTGATGAACTGAGAGACAGAAAGATCCTGATTCGATTCAGTGATTATGTGGAAGTGGCAAAAGCACAGGACTACGACAGGAGAGCGGACAAACCATGGACACGACTGTCAGCAGCAGACAAGGTACTGACAGAGCCACAGAGTTCTGCTTTCTCCTTGCTTTTTCTGTACTGATACATCACATTCTGAACAGACATTTAACCTCTGGCACATTTAATAGCTGTAAACTTTACCATTATTCTTTATGCTGAAATCACACCAATGTCATAAAAAATGCTATTTATAAAAATACCTATTTAGTACTCTAAAGGCTTCTACCCACCCACCCCAAAAGGTGGATGCAATCTTTTGGGCTCCGACCCAAAACCATTTCCAGCCAATAGAGTATTAACCTTTATTCTCAGGCTGGAACTTTTGTCCCAAAAATGCAATATCTCCTCTCCTGTTTTTCCTGTGAATGCCCAAGGAGTCACTGGACCCACACTCTCCTGAGCATAAACATTGATTTTGTCCCATCACATACCTGCCACGTAGCTGATTTACATCCCAATTTAAGTGTCACATTTAGGTGCTTGAGTAGTAAGAATAGTTCACCATGATTCCAGCCAGAAAAGTTGGGAAGTTTCAGGGCTGCAGGAAGCAGAAGGAGCAGGATGCTGAGACAATTACTGGCAAAATGGCAAACACAGGACTGTTAACATGGCTTTGTGTGAGATGTGGGGATCAAACTCTTTGGTTTCCATCCCAGTGTCACCCCAGTAAGTGACAAAGGGGTTTAGAGGACTCACAGAAAAGGAACAGAGCATTTCTAGTCCAGTAGCTGCTCTCCCAAGCTCTCTGAAATGGTGAATAAGCTATTCCATAGCAATCAATGGAATAATGATTTTATCTTTTCCTTGTATGTACTTTTATTAAAATCAGACTGGTTTTACTGTTTCAATGTTCATCTTTCAATTAACAAGGCAGGTTTGTAAGCCAAAAGAAAGTGACAGTTCAACTGCACACACTGGTGGCACACATCAGGAAGTCAGGGTCAGAGCTGGACCTTTGCATTTGTGACTGAAAAATGGATCAATTTCTTGGCAACTTCCCTTAATCTTTAATAAATTTTAACTGGGATCTTATTAAATGTGAGACAACCAGCCCTGAGGTGTTATTCTGTCAGAATTGCTTCTAGACAGCAGTGACCCTGTCAGCAATCAATAATAAATGAGAAGTACTGTGTCACCAATCCATACAGCCCAAATATCCAGCATTTCTACCAGCACAGAGTGCTCTGCTATACCAAATACCTGCTTCTTCTACCCCAGAAAACTGTTCTGCTCTGCAGGTCTGGCATTTTGCAGTGCTCACAAGCACAAAATTATTTGTTCATGTTTGTCTCTTTTCAATTCCTAGGCAGCAATTCGGAAAGAGCTGAATGAATACAAAAGTAATGAGATGGAGGTCCATGCATCGAGCAAACATTTGACAAGGTCAGTTTTCCAGCTGTTTATTTCCACTGCCTGCTAAAAACTCTGCTTGAGTCCTGAACCTGTGCATTTTACATGCTGGATGTGGGAGAATATGCAAAGGGAGCTTAATATTAAAAGAGAATGGAAGTATTTCTCTTTCTGAAGAGAACCCAGTTTTCTGATTTTTTGGGGGGCTTTTGTTAGCACATACCAAGAAGCCTGCAGCCATTCTCCAGGGCATCCCTCAGTCAGCATTCCTTGCACCAAAGATTCAAAGATAGGACAAAAAAATAAAGCATATAACACAGAAAACAATAGGATTTTTTTAAAGTACAACAACTTAATAATCTGCATAAAGAGCTCTGAATGAAATGTACTTGAGTCTGCAGCCTTATCAAAAACACTGAAACTTCCCTGCTAAGAAATACAAAACTGCACGGACCATAGCAGGCCACCCCCAGAGACCAGGGGTAATGCCTTTGTTCTAATTGGATTTGTTCTAAAGGATTCAGCCTGGGGATTTCAGTATTCCCTGTGGGTCCAGTTGCTATTGGAAGGAGCAAGCCCCAGGTAACTTAATGACACTTAACTCCATGTCAGGAGGAGGTCAGGAGAGAGGACAGGTTTGGATTGTTGGCACTCTCCACGTGATGGGGTCTGTGAACCTGGTCAGGGCCGTGCCTGCTCCATGTGCCAGCACTGGTGACAGGGACTGTGTTTAAACACACATAAAAACATCCAGTTCCTCTCTTTAAGCGGAGAAAAAATGAGAGGCTGATTCCACAGCCACTGATACTTGCAAAAAGGCATCATTAAGGGCAAAGCAGCATCACTGCATTGGTGGAATGAAACATGGGAAGGGAAGAGGGGATGGCTGCAGTTTCAGTCTGAAGTGAGCTGTACATTCCCTAATTGAAGCTCCCTGGGGAGTTCGAGTAGATGATAATGAGAGATTTTGAAATTTGTTCAGGTTATGAGGAGTAAACAGGGTTACAATTTACAATTAGTGCTAAGGCATTACAAATGATTGGGGCTTTAATTACTGATCTCAGCTAAAAAACCAAGCCTACAGAGCAGGAGAAAATCTATTCCAGACTCACAAGACTATCTCCTCATACCTTATGAAGCAGTTCAACATTGTTTAACTCTTAAAAAAAAACCAAGAGCACTGCACAATGAAGAATATTGCTACCAATGACAAACTGTGGCTTCATTTACTAAAAGAAGAAAACCCAAATCAACTACATACCTGTATTTGCAATTGCGTTCCCAAATAAATGTAAACGAGGCACACTGGGCCCTGAGGACTGCACCTGCACTGCAGCCATGGCACAGGGCTGGAAATGTGCTGGGGAAAATTATTGCTAATATTCTTCAGTACTGTTACTGTACCTTTAAACAGAACGAATACTTTTGTGGCCTTTTAAAATTTTGTTAATCTAACATAAACCCCCCAAAATAATTGAATTCTATTGCAAAGTGGTTTGAAAAATGTCTCTCTTTTCTCCTAGATTTCACAGGCCATAGAAATTTTCTTCTGAGAAGAATCTGTCTTTACTTTTTGATATTGCTGCTGAACACGCATCAGGGAATCCTGGAGTCTTTCCCTAAGGTTCAGTGCAGGCTCCCTGGGTGTTGATGGGACAGAAGGACTGCAGCTGAAGCCTCTGCAGCACTTGGGGACAGGACGCCAGCCCCGAGCTCTGGAGGCAGAAGAGTGCTGGCCTGTGGAGTGGGACAAGCTCTGAAAAAGACTGAAGTGAAGCTACTTGGAAGAGCCTCCTCCTCTCCTTTCCCACCTGTCTGGAACTGGTTTGCAGCCTGCCTTGGAAAAGGAGATGTTGTGCATGTACAGGCTTTACCATTCCAAGGCCTCTGACATAAACGGACATGACACTCTGTCATCCAGTATTATGTTGACAAGACATTTTGAACTTACCACAATTAGTTTGTAAAACACCTAAGTTCATGTTCTAAAAACAAATTTAATGTATTATAATTTCATTCTTTTTTATATACTGTCTAACAGAATCACTGCTGCAAGCATTTTTGATTCCTGTTACTTTTGTTCTTTAATTAAATGACTACTTATTGCAGGAAATGAACATGTTTCCTAAAGCTCTTTTTTTCCCAGGGATAGTTGGGAAGAGATTATAATTATTATGCACCAAACCATTTGAATTCTTCATCAGCACAGAGTCTGCACAAGGATGATCTCAACTAAGGTTTTCCATCTTGTGGAATAGCATAAGCTGGTTGTCATTGTGCACCAGTCATTCCTCTGACCCTCTAAAGAATGACAGTTTGGTTCACTGTTATTCAAAAGTACTAAATTGGATAACCAGAGGCAGAAATGTAACAATGTACTTGGATGTTTAGCAAACAAATG
Source organism: Pachycephala philippinensis (assembly GCA_013397055.1). Classification (NCBI taxonomy): domain Eukaryota; kingdom Metazoa; phylum Chordata; class Aves; order Passeriformes; genus Pachycephala; species Pachycephala philippinensis. The sequence continues at coordinate 40,378 of VWZT01016259.1, read as the reverse complement.
GTTTTAATGCTTTCTTGACAGTAGGAAGAAAAAAGTTACTAAATGCTCTTAACAAAGCAAATAGAACTGGTTGAGAAAAATGTAAAGCCAGACATTTTAATAATGCCTGACATGGAGAAGCACCTGAGGATTTACTCAATACTACTAAAAAATAATACTTGTGAGAAGAATAATACATTGATAGCTCTTAACCACACCTGATGAGACAGAACAAAATGGTGAATCCACTCCCAGGACAAACATTTCTCTGCAAGACTCTCAAGTGCTGCCATTCTAGGGAGTCATTCAGAGTTAAAAACTTGAAAAAGGCATTCTTGGTCTTATGGCTTCATTGGGATGATCTCCATGAACTGTGAAAATAATAAAATGCAGTCTGTCAAAGTGTCTGTATAGACTAGTACTGAACTGCTGTGAGGTGGGGAACAGTCCCCACACACAGAGTGTCAGTTCTGTCCCAGCTGGGGATGGAATCATAGGCACTGGAGCTGCTCCTGGGGAAACTCTCAGGCAGGAATGGAAGGTAAGGACACACAGTGCAACGCTTAAAGTCTGTGCCAGTGCAATGGGAGAAGGAACTAAGGACTCCTGGGAGAGGTGGTGTCAACATTTTAATGTTTGTCTTACTTGACTATCAGCTGAAGACTTGAATGACCCCATCACTTGATCCAAAGATGTGTTTTTTCCTCTTTATTGTAATTTTTTAACTTGCTGGCTTGTCACAGAAATATATAACATCATAACTTCTAACATACATAGAATTATCATTTTATTATTAATAATATAGCATTAATTCTTAACAACGCTATAATGATAGTCCAGGTGCAATATACAAAAAAGCTAAACAGAAAGGAGAGCAAAGTTTCTTCAGCAGAAGAAGCACTTTCAGTTTGAGCAGAACAGATGAGCCACTGTTAACTACAAACAGAACTTGGCTAATAATCCATGCACAGGAACACTCCTGTCTAGCAGTGATGCACGCTTCCACTGGTAATAAATATTATATAAAACACCTTAAAATTACATTGAAAAATATAATAAAAATATTGTAAGGGTAATTTAGAGCAGCTTTGAAATGTCCAACGATGGCCCTGAGCTGTGTCACTGCTGCACCTGAAGCCCGGGGTAGCTCTGGGTGGCTCCGTCTTTCCCGTGCTCTCTGCTCCCTCCTCAGGCAGCCCGGCCTCTGCTCTGCTCCTGGGAGAGACACAACCTGTGACAATTCCAGAGCCACTGAGCACTGCCTGCTGCTGGGGGGCTCTGTGCAGGTGTCTGGAGATCCCCTGGGCCATGGATTGTGCTCGGTTCCTGCTGCACTTTGGGATCACACCCCAGAGGGCTCAGGGAGGCAGTTCTTGGGCAGCCCAATGGAGAAGAGAATCAGGCCTGCAGTGCACAGCTCCTATCACTAATTGAAAACAAGGCTGTTGTATGATCTTTCCAACACGGCCTCATCGTAAGAAAAGAACTTGGGCCTTGCAGTGCACTTTTAAAAACCTTGTACAGTTTAGAGAAAAGTCCTGTTTCATTCAGATAAAATTCAATTAGATCAGTGAAAAGTTTAACATCTCACGGGGTCCATCTAGTGGAGATCACAGTGAGCACAGGCTCAAAAAAACCCCAAACCACAGAAAAACCAGAGGCTCAGAAAACATCCCTCCACTTACGTAAATGGGATGAGTGGACCAAATTATTTACTGGAAGTTTCAGTATAATCATTTCCAGAGACAACACAGCCTTGGTTTTTAAAAATTCTTACCCAAAATATTTGAACAGCAGCTTTATCTGACTTCTTACTGGTTTTAAGCAAAATAGCAATGATATTTTGTAAAAAACCCAACAGACATTATCTGCTTTTCCTGACTTGTTTAATACAACTATTTGCAACACAGTTCGAACACAAGTGTTGAGAGTGTTCTCTCTTAGAAAATCCTACTGAAGTCTAACAAAGACAAACAGCACTGAGATCAAACCAGGTGGTTTGGTCCCCAAATAATTCCTGACCGTAGTTTGGATCAGACCCAAAACATAGATTCAAAGTGAAATTCAAAGTGATTTCTCTGAAAGTCAGTTAAGTGACCTGTAAAAATTGTTAAAGATTTATTTAAAAGTAGCATGTGCTAAAAATGAAATTGAATATCACATTTTAGCAGACTCAGTAAAATAATTCCAAATCTCACAGGTCAGTGGAAAAGCCTTATCCACACAGATTTTAGTATTATTAAGGAAAATATGCTTTCATTACAGTAGTTTCCTTGAGTGTGACCAAAAAAAAAAATAAAAAAATAAAAAACTGTCAAATTTTCCATTACAAAAGTGTTTATATTCACCTCGAATTTCAGGATGGAATCTGAAAAATCACTTCAGAATTCTGCCTTTGATTGAAACAAGGTCTGCAATCCCCTGCGAACGTTACACAGCTCCTCTTCTTGCTGAACAAAAAAAAAAATTACCTTTATCAATTTTTATCACACATTTATCACATGCTTTTGAAAAATCAGATTTTTTTTTTATGTATTGCAATCCTGGTGCACTGTACATGCTGCTTAACATATCAAATGTGATACTTTTCTTTTCAACATTAAGACTCAGAACTAAACGAGTCCATTCACATCTCCCTGTAGCTCCCATCACCCAGGTAAGGTTTAAAGTGTAACAAGTCAGTGACATTTGCATGCTGACTAATTTTTATTTTTGATAGGGGACTAAAAATCAAAATTTTAGTAATTTAGTGTTCAAACAGCAAAAAAAAAAAAAGAGGACAAGATAAATTTATTTACCATTTCTTTTAGAAATTTCTCTTGGAGTCCTTTTATGTCTTCTCTCATCAGATGCATCTACAAAAAGACACTGAATTCATCTCCTCTGCTCACAACTGCCAACACACCTTCAAGCAAACAACTGCATCCCTACATGTGTCATAACCAAGAGATACAGATGCACATGCAGCCACCTGGCTATGGAAAGGGATGAGTGTTTTCAATTTGTTCTTTCTTGGAAGAGTAACACCAATAAACAAAGCCACAGAATCCAGCATAAGTCCTGATAACTGCACACACCTTGCAATGGGTGAAATCTAGGCATAAACACTGAATATTGCTGAATTAAGAACATTTTATAAATATTAAAAACTACAAAAATACTTATGTATCATTAATATAATGCTCAGGACAAAATATTCAGGGAAAAATGTCAGTGCTGATATCTGTGGGTACAACTGAAGGAAGAATTATTAAAATGAGCAAAACAAAAGTTCACCATACCTCTGAAGTAAAAACATTTTCTTCACAGTCAACAGAATGGTAGATATTCTTTTCAAATGAAGCTTTAAGAATCTGAATTCTAAAGAAATTAAAGGCAGTTCAAACAGCTTTGCTATGTAAGAACTTCCTACACAGAGCACAAATACATCCCATTGTTGACAGTCTATTTGCATTTAAAGCATGGATAAATATCCCCATCACTGTTACTGCTGGAACAGTCCCTCAGGTATGAGAAGAAATTCAGCTGGAGAATAATGACATGAACATTTTAATCTCATTTTCTCATCTCATCAACCATCTCTCTTTATGGAAGAGAGAAGAGCAGTTGTGCTGACTTCTCCCTCAACTGAACAGAACACAAATCTCATCCCAGGATTAATGAACCCTACTGACCTCTGCTGCTCGTTTTTCATGTACATACTAAAAGTGTGGGAATGCTTTTTCCAAAAGGTCTGGAAAGAAAAATATTAAGAGATGGTAATCATTAGGAACTGATTTTCCAAACTAAGTCATTAATATCTAACATGAACAAAAGAAACACAACCACAGACTCAACATAGAACAGGCAGGAGTTACACAGCTCCCACAGAAGCTGGAAGAAACCAGCCCAATAAAGTACGTGTGGGAGTTCTTTGTAGGAGGAGAAACAAACAGGAATTCCTATAGTGGATACCTGTAGGAAAACAGAGTGACCCAGGAATTCTAAGAGCATCCTAACACCTCAAATGCACTATTGCACTACTTGAAATTTGACCCAACTAGAAGCAAAAAGGGCTTTGAAGATCAAAATTAATGATCTTTAGTTAAAGATGATGTGCATAATCTACAGATTCCTTAAGAATTCCCTTTTACCTATGATCAAACAACTAAAATACAAACCGAGAATTCTTTTTCCATGATTTTCAGGGACTGAGAATCCTTTTCAAATTTCTCAAGTTCCTCAGTGAGAGTAAAATGAAATTTGTCCAGCTGCCTGATCCTACCAAAACAAACCAGGTTACTGCAGAAGGTATTCACAGCATTTTAAGGATGCTTTAACAGAAACCTTCCATTACTGACCTGCACTCATGGAGTTGGTGACCCATTGTTGCCAAATGCTGATGGGCAGCTCTCAGTGTTTGCTTATTAAAATTATCCATTTTCCGGGAGCGGTTCTATAAGGATGTTTTAACACGAAATTCAGATTATTTGCACTTTAGGAAAAAAAACCCCTGTAGTATGTTCAGTACTGTAACTGCTTAATATCACAGCAAACCCCCTTTTTAAAATTGGAATTGTGTGGTACAAGCCAAGCTGCCACCTGTGTGCTCATGTACCCCCCAAGTGATACTGCATGTGAAGGGTCTTGCCTCAATTTTCTTGGTAAATTCTTTCTGGAGCTGCTGACAAATGCTGATGGCTGAGCAACCAGGCTCCCAGAATTCGTGATCCAAACCAGACAGGTCATGTACAGATTGAGTGGAGACACTTTCAGATGCTGAAGAGAACAAAAACATAATGTCAAATGCAGTATTATGAAGTCCCCTATGTGAAGTTAGCACAGGGCCTAGGAGACCTTTTGTTATATATAAATTATTGTCACGCATGAGATGGCTGAAACCAGTTTCTATTTTCATATCTATTTTCTGACTTTTTATATGGATCCAGTCTCCAAACTTTTAGCATTTCTTATTTCTCTGCTTGAACATGTAAAATGCCTTTTTTTTTGATACTATATTGAATTTGTCACATTATTTTAAAACTTTGCACTCTCAGTCCACGACCAACCTCTGTAAGTAGCAGCATCATCTGTTTTAAATAATTTTTTGGGCTTTAAACTTATTCTTCTCCTTCCTTTCTTTTCCTCCTCTTTGCTTGTTTCTGCCTCATCAGAGCTGCCTTCTGTGTCACTGTGGTAAGTTCGTTTGAGGAATGTCTGTGCACTCGGTCCTGCAATAAACATGGAAACAATGCTGCATTTTAGCATTATTTAGGACAATCAGACAGGAGGATAAAGATTTTTTATTGACCTTTTGAATGCAAACTCTAGCGAGATGTGTCTTGGCTTTAAAACATAAGAATTATATAAAAATTAATAACCATTACATTTATAGAGGGCACACTCAGCTGAACTCTGACTCGTGAGCAAGTCTGGGATTTTTCCTCATAAAACCATTATCCCCATTTTTTCCCCAGTATCAGTGGGAATGCCTCTTTCTTTGGAACACAACTAACTCTTCACTAAATCAATATTTTGGAGCCTAATATTGAGGTTTTTTTGTGATAATTAGAACAGCAGAGAAAATAAGAAAAAGAGTAAAAAATGGAGTAATACTGAAACTATATAACAAGATTAAAAAACTTTGGCCATATAATTATGCCAAATAAAACATTTTTCTTAACCTTTATGGAGACACATAGGAAGTCTTTTGCATTAAATTAAATGTCTGTACCTGACTCATTCAATGGGGCATAAGGTTCTTTAATCCAAGACTGTACTCTGCTCCTGCTGGAAGCAGACAGTGGAGATGGTGCTACACAGCCCTAAAAGAAAAGTCACTGATTTATTTATTAGCTTCAAAATTAAATTGCTTTTAAAAGTCTCCATCAGAAACTCATATTTATGTTGTGAAAGATCATTTATTTTTTATTGGAAGTCACTAAGAAAATATTTACTCCCCGTTATTTTTTTAAAATACGAATTGTAACTGATCTTGTTGGGATACAATCCTTTCATTGTATCCATATGATAAATAATTATCTAATTTATCTCCAATATTTAAAAATTAACTATTAGCAGGTCCCAAGAAGATCTGTGTTTAATATGGAGACGCATTTCCCTTAAACCTCAGCACCTGGAAAGCAGATAAAACAGATGCCAAGCTGCAGCTGTCTTCTGAGAGCAAGGAATGTACTAACTCACCTCTTTACTTTTAGTGAGAGGCTTGGGGGTGTCCTGGGGTTTGTCTTTAGCAGAAAGTGAGTCTGAAAAGCAAGACTGGGGACTGGAATCTTGGTTGTTATTCCCTGTTTCCAGCACAGCTCCCTTCACGTGTTTTCCACTGTCAGTTTTATACGTTGTTAAGCTGAGCTACACATTAAGAAAAAAATCATAATTGAAAGGAGATGTCCCTTAAACCTCACCACCTGTAAATTGGTAAAACAGACAAAAAGCTGCATATCTCTTCTGAAGAGCAAAGCATTTAGGAACATACCTCTTCCTTATTTTTGGGGATAGATTTAGTGATATCCTGAAGCTTTCCTTTAACAGAAAATGTGTCCGAAAAGCGATGTTGGAAGTTTGAATCTTCATCATCGTTACAGGTTTCTGATGCAGCTCCCTTGGAGATTTTGCCACTGACAGTTTTATGTGTGGTTAAGCTGAGCTGCACATGAACAAAAACCCCCAAACATTATTGAGAGGAGAAGCACAAGACAGGTGGCAGCTGAATGGAACAATTTCAATTTAAACAGCTCTAGAGAAATGTTAATGCTCTTACCAAAGATGCTTCAGTTAGAACTGGTGAGAAGCTTTTCCTTCCAAATGTCAGCTTTGTAACTGCTGTCTCAGGGGACTGATTTACACCCAGACTTTGCATACTCTTATTTTGTGGACAGAAATTACTGGGAGAAATTCCTTTCTCAGAGTTTAGCAATTCCCTGTCTTCTAGAGTTGACTCCTGAAGAACAAGCGACCTTTCACTGGAACTGTGCTCTGGGCTAACATCTCCTGACACTCTGTCAGCACCTAGGAAACAATTCCTGCACTGTCAGCACCGGCACTGCGAGTGACACAGGGGAAGCCAAAGCCCCACACTGCTCCCTGGTCCAGCCTCAGGAATTTCCAATCTCAGATGGGTGGAATTTGGCACACGCCTTGCCACACTTCCCCCTTCTCCCTCTCTCTCTGTTTCAGCAGTACCAGATTTGTTTTAACACTGACACGATGTGTTTCTGTATTACCCTGATGTCAAATAACTGCACCAACCTACAGAAGTGTTAGTGACATACTAATACAATTCCTTAAATTATGTGGAGCACCTGGAATTATGGGATATCTCTTGTTTTAGGAGCATGTACTAAATGTAAAATTTACTGCTGTGATAACCCTCAATTAACCTCCAGCTCTTGATTCAGTACTGCTAGAAATGAGAAGTGAAAATACCTACATCTCATGGTCTCAAGGGAGGCAGGGCTCTCAGCTGAAGACATTTCCACTTCCTTCTGCTCTGCAGAGTTCCTGGATTTGAGCAGTGCTTTCTGCACATAGCTATCCACTCTCTTTGGCTCCACAGGTACAATCTGCAGTACCTTTGGCTGCTTGTAATCCTTGTTTGCCTGGTTCATGTGTTTCTATTAATATACAAAAGTTATATATAAACATCTTTGTAACCACAGTGTACACAAAAGCTGATAAACAGAGATATAGATGTATTATCTATATGCCATTGATCAAGCAGAAGGACCATCATCAGAAGTACTTATATCCATAAGCAGATCAGGTTTCCCAACGTCAATAAACACTGAATTTAACTCAACACATACATTTCTATTCTTATGAAATACTTAATTATTGGAGGCAATTACTGACACTTCAGGATTTAATGAATGAAGTTTATAAACCTTTCCATATATATTGACATGTTATGCTAAAACAATGAAAATGTTTCAGCAACCAGTGTTCATTTACTAAAAATCCTATTTGGATATTCAGCAGATGTATTGACACAGCCTCTCTTAACTCAGCATTTTCTGTTGTACACAGAACAGGCCCAGCATTACCAGCATCACATCAGCTCAACAAGATTGGGCTCACTAAACCCTCCCATTTAAGGACATTTTCAAAATATTGTCACATTTTGAAATACAGCTCACAGTAGTTCTTTGCAGCAGAATAAATTTTGTAAATAGAAACTAAAATCTATTATGACTAAGAAGATTATTTAGGACTGATTTTCTCAGCAGCTCAATACTCATCATTAAAAAACAGATCAATATTAAAAATAATAAAATTAACTTCAATTTGCTCATGTTGGACACTTAAAATTCAGGAGAGTTTACTTTGAAAAACATGTCAGGAATGGATATTTAATTATCAAGTGGAGCTGCACACCTGTATTTTGGATTTCTCCTCCTTAGAGGTGCATGTTGGAATCTTTTCTTCACTCTCTGACTCAGAACTGGAAGGCTCTTTGTAATTTTTTGTTGCTGCTGCTCTTCGAGGGAGTTTTTTCCTGGTGGAGTTTACTATCATTTCATCCATTTTTGAATTCTGGGGTTTACATTTGTTTATCTTTGGAAGAATAAAACCATCTTCAGTTTACAAGAATGATTAATACATATGTAAGACAAAATGGCAGGTAACTTGGTTTAATTACTTGAAACAACTAAAAAGGTTTAACTTTACCAAAGCTCAGAGTCCAACCATCAGTCTACTAAAACCAGCACCCAATGCACAAAAATCATTTGTACTCACTTATGCCTGAAAAACCAGCTAAATACTACAAGAAAAGAATGCAGTACTTGAAAAGAATAAACTCTACTTAAGAAATGATCTGGGACAAATGTCACATATTTATAAAAAATTATTTTAAAACACTTTCTGGGGGGAACTAAGATTTTGAATCTAAATAAAAATTCTAGTTGCAAACTTACACTTACCTTTTTCTTATTTGTATTTTTGCTTTTAGGTTTATCCATGTGGCAAGTAGGTTCAGAGAATTCATCTGCTGTTACAATACAAAAAGGTTGAAAAATCAGGAGAATATTCAAATATTTGACATTAGTTTTAGCTCTAAAATAACAGAATCACTTCCATGCCCACAAATGGATTGATTCAGTAACTGCTTTCAGCCCATTATTTTAAAAAAGACATTTTTTAAATTTACAACAACTTCTACCTGTCCCATCCTCCAATTGTTTTCCACATTAAAATACAGAATTTCTGTAAATCGATCTTTATAAATGATTAGAACTAATTTGAAAATTCTTTATGCTTGGAAACAAGACAACAAAAATATATGGTACCTGCAACACAACACATGCTGTGGTGTGCACTTAATATCTAAGGACAAACTTACTGCAGCATTCTTCAGAAATATGAGAAAGGTTTCTTACTTTTGTCTGTGCTTATTGGTTTCCCTGTTTTTTTATTTCTACTGTAATCAATTATCTGGGCTTTAGGTTTTCTCTTGGATTCCTGCAGCCAACTGATCTCTGTCTTGCTGTCATCCCCTTTGTTTTCTGTGTCTGAGTCACTAAAGAGATGCTTCTTGTCTCGATTGTTCCTAGTCTACAAAACCCAGAAAAGTTCTTCAGTTATTGATTTGTTTTTATATATACTCTGCTTACATAATTGGTGTTTAAAGGCAGGAAGACAAGTTATGCTAATCCATAAAAATCTGAGCCTTACCTTTTTTCCTCCTTTCACTTCTGCGCTGGATTTATTGGTGGTTGTGTTCCTTAATCAGAGAAACAAAACCTTTAAACAATACATTTTGAAATGGTTGTTCTAAAACTTTCTACTGTTCCCATGATACGTGGATTAAGGATTCAAACAGAGGTACCTACATTTGTTTCCACATTATTTTGGAATTACCTGTTCACCTTAAACCCTAAAGGTTGTGCTTGTTTCCCAGTTATCAGTCAGAGCACACAATAACAACCCAGCCCTTTCCAGGAGGGTCATTAACCAAAAACCATCCCACTCTAGTCAGAGTTTCTCTCCCTGTGGTATTCCATGAGGAGAACTGTTCCCTTCATGGAACACACTCTTCCTTTTTGGCACCTTCCCAAAGGACAATCATGGAACAGCCTAGGAGAACACAGCAGTGTTTATTGCTTAAAAAAACCAACACAGCCACGACATTCTTGTCATGCAACATTCCCTGGAATGCTGTAACTGCCTGCTGGAGAGTGCAGGTTGTACTGGGATAATCAGCAGTCAAAACAGAACATCCTACCCTTTTTTGATTGTCTCTGTATGAACACTCAGTTCAGTCACATGCAATTCTTGGATCTAAAAATGCAAATAGAGAGGAAACAAATGAAGGTTTTCATTTGTTATAGAATCTGAACAAAATTAAACAGTCCCCCAGACAGGCTACCAGACAGTAACTCTAAGGGTTTCTTTCCTCAGTTATTGCACTGAGCAATTAATAGTCATTAATTTCTATCTTAGAATTTATTTACCAGAGATCACAGTTAAAACCAGCTGCAGCTGACTGAAGCTTTCAGTATCTCACAGCAACACAAGAGTTCCCAACCACCTGCTTCAGCACCTTCCCAATTCACCAGGCTCCTCTGAGCCATAAGCAGCAAAACTATCTTTTATCATCATTTCTTCTTGTTCAAACATCTGGACAAAGATGTCTTTAAAATGGGGATTAGAAGGATGGCAATAACGTTATCAGGATAATTTAAATAATGACACTCCTAACACACTTTTTAATTCTTAATTCAGGAAAAACATCATCATAGCTTGAAGTGGCCAGAATCTTAAGACAGAGTATATTGTTAAAGATCTGAGAATGCTGGAGGTATTTACATGGCAAACCCTTCCCCCCCAGTTAGTTCACTGATATAATTTGAATTTTCAGATTTTATTTATACTTTCAGTAGACAACATTTGACTGATTTCCTTTCTATCTTAGTCATAACATATAAGTTGCAGTTATTCCTTACTCCAAGCTTTATTGTAGGCTCATCAAACCCACTGATGTTAAAGTTGTAGACATCATCCCTGTGAAACAGAGATCAGTTTTGTGAGTGAATTAATGAACATTTCACAGAGTCAGGTGTGGGTAATCAGAAACTGTGTTTGAAGATGTTGTAACTACTTACAGAACATGACCAGTAGTTATATTAAGAAAAGAAGTGGATTTTAGGGTCTTGTCCTGAACTTCTTCCTATCCATAAATGAAAAGTTAGCTCCTCTGTCAAATTTGGACTGTGCATTCATAGACACTGTCATCTCAAAAAGCAAAATCTCCATTACGAATATAATCAGGTTGACTAGCAACAGTTCAATATGGCAAAACATATATGCAGTCAATGCATAATTACCATGAACATCTACAAATACTTAATATTCAATGGTATTTGAGAACTTTCCCTTCACACCTATTGGCTACCACATATAACTCATATTAAAAACAATTCCAACAAAAGCACTGTTACCTTGGAGATCCAGGATTTATTTAAATGTGTCCTACAAATAAAAGATACATTTTGTTTAATGCTAATTAGAACATATGCATTAGAATACTGCCTATAGAAACACAAACCTTATCAAACCCAGCAAATTTATTAATGCATTTAAATACAACATTAATTAAAAGATGGATTAAAAGAGCCCAGCCCCTTTCATTCATCAGCATTCATTGATACATCAGAGAGACAGCCAGAGGCACACAGACTCAGCACAACAGGAAATAGTTCACATCGTACCTGTTAAAGCCCAGGGAATCTCTTGCTTTGCTTTTCTCATCACTCTTGTCTTTGTATCTGTCACTGATTTTACTGATCAGTGATTTGGCTGCATCTGCCATTTCTTTAGTCTTTGGTTTCTATAAAAACAGTTTAAGACTCAACATCCAACAGAAGAACAAAGCTGCAAACAGAACTTCAGGTTCCTAACAACCCCCTAAACATCACTAAATGTCTCCCACATGGATTAGGATTACAATTCCATTCATTTGAAAACCATTTTCCCTTGCATAACAGCAAACCCACCAATTTTGAAATACTGAAAATTTGGCAATTCTCTTAATTGCAAGAGGAAGAAACAAAGGTAAGAAACTCTCACTGTCTTTGACTGTTTTGGATTTGCAGTCTCTTTTCTGAGGAGAACATCAAGGTCCTCTTGTTCAAGATGAGAATGCAAAGATGTGTCAGACACTCTGGCTGAAAGAAATGATTTAAACCACAGTTCAGTAGCACTTTTAATATTTTTCCCTTCTGTATTTAACAATTTCTGTTCCAAATGATCAACACTGACTGCCCCTAAGGATGCTATCAACTTAATTTTCTTGGTTCTGTTTTTTTAATTTCTTTATCTGGAGAGGTACTTCAAAAAGCTGAATAAATGCTTTTTGTTTCACAGCTCTTTCACTACCAACAGTAATAAAGGGAAAAATAAGCATCACTGCAAGTTAATTTCCCTGATCTATTTTTAAGAGTAACAGTTGACCAAGAGTGACCATCACCTGGATGGGATGCACGTGCCAGTGATGGATTTGGCTTTTGCTTGTCCCCATTTGTTATATTCTTCTCAGGAAGAGGGAATGTTCTTTTTGTCCATGCTTCAGAAGTCGCCAAAAGACCAGGCAGCCTAACAAAGACAACATCATCTTACTGTCAGAACTTGAGTCTTAATTTTAATAAACACGCATCATAAAATAAGAAAATGATGATATCTTAGAGATAGCAAAGCATTTTACATTGCAACAAAATATTAGTTCTGGTAATGCCTGAAAATTCTCCCTTCAAAATGAGTGACAACAGTGACTTGGAATTCTTTTCCAATACTTACAAAGGTTTGCTGCTTCTCCCAACTGGCTGAGAATCAGGAACAATATCTAACACTTCATCTAAATGAGACATTAATTTGGTGTCAATTATTATGGCAAAAGAAATGGAAAAAATTAAAATAATTTTAAAAGTAAGGACTATCAAGGCTTGTGAAATTACTTGCCTAAAGTTTGCTTTTCTGTGGCCTCTTGTAAAATTTTTAAGGCTTCTTCAGAACACGTTTGCTACAGTGGAATGACACCCAAAAGGAAATATCAGTGTAGGAACACAAGCAGTACAACATCATAAACTTGTGCTTTCCCTAATAAAACATGACATTCTTTTTCTCACTTCATGGAAGTGTTCCAGTACCTTTTCATGTTTTTTTGCCTCATTCCTGGTATCTGACTTCCTGATCTGTTCTGTTTCACAAAATTCATTGTCTACTGTGCATCTCTGCCCACTCTAAAAAGCACAGTAAGGAACACTGCCAGTTACAGCCCATAAAAGCCAAAGAAATGTTCTAAACAAAACATTCTGTACATGAAAGCCTTTTTAAAAGCATGGCTGGATCAAAAAATGCTTCAGAGTCCCATAGTCTGGGGCTTGACCTGAATCTGAGCAAGGCAGACATTCACAACCAGAAACAATATAAAAAGATTATTTTATAGTCATTGTTCAATTGGAAAAAAACACTCAAAAATATACTGAAACTTCAGGTCAGTGACACCTATTTAGTTTTTTTTTTATAGTAGTGAATGCCTGATCAAAAATGCACTAAAACCAATGCTTCAAATGCTGCAAGCTGAGGAGATGAACATTTCATAACCACAGCTGAATGTATTCTATGTTTTATGACTATTTCCCTACTGCATAATCTATTAGAGATTATTGCATGCACCTTTCTCCTATTATGCACAAAGGAAGAACTGAGGTTCCAGAAATAGGAAGTTAATTCTGGGGTCAGAACTGATGAGTGAATGCAAATTGTGCCTAATTTTGTTAGAGTTCAGTCTGACTTCAAACATGTTAAACCTGAAATCCAGAGGGCAAGAAAACATCATGCAACAAAGTAAAATATACTGTTTTCTAAAAGTGACTTACTGACTGTAAAACTCTAGCTCTCTGAAATACGAATTAGGAACAAATGAGAATAGAAATTAATGTTATTCTAAGAAAAAGACTTAGCTACAGAGGACACACATACTCCAGGAGGTTCCTGATAGAAATTCTTTGTTCTGCTCTCATTTACTGCATCACTGACAGACCTTTTAGTAGAGCTGGTCATTTCCAAAGGCAATTTAAATCTCGCTTTAAAAGGAGTGGCTGAAACAAAACAGAGATGTGTTAGAATTCCACCAGTTCTCCCATCACAATTACAACGGGAAGAGTTTTGCCCACAATCACAGCTATTCCATGAACTCCAACAAAAGCTGGTTAGTTTAGATACCAGCCCCTTCTGGACCTTTAATAATTCCATTGATTATTCTACGTTACGTGGAGATTAAGAGCTCAAGGACTGTGAATGCCTGGAGGCAAAAGCAAGGCTTGTTACAGGCTGGCTCTGGTAGAAAATAGCTGGTTGCTATTTAAAGACTTCACTTTAATATATTTTTACTGAGTTCTCAGCTTGCTCCAGCACCAGCAGCTGCCTGACAGCTGCAGGAAAAAGGCCAGGTGACCCTCAGCTGCTGGGAATGCAGTGCAGCCCCTGCCCACACCGTGTCTATGGACCAGCCCTTAAACATTTCGAGTTTAAAGCATCAGCTCAGGAGATTTTATAACCTCTCCTTTTCATTTCCAGCTCTGCCAAGGATCACAGCTCATGCCTGAGTTTCAAAGACCATTTACAGTGTATTTTTAGCATGAAAGCACTTGCAAACTTACATGTGCTAACAAAACTCAGTGGACTCCTCGTGGAAACTCTTGTAGTTCCAGGAATAAGCACAGATGCTTCAGACACTTTCCTTTTACAGGATGGAGTTACCTTGAGGAACAGAAAGAACTTGACCATAATACACTGATTTAAGGATGACAGCACAAGAATTCAGAAAATCTATTGCCAAGAGTCTCTAGACACTTCCCACTATTGGAGTGTCACTTGCTGCTGCTGCAGACATCAAGGTAACATGATTTTTATGCAGTTATACTTCAACAAAATATTTTTAAACTGAGATTCGTGATTTTTGCTTTGTAAATTAATTCAATGGAGTAAGGGCAAATCCTGCCCCTTGTTCACCAAGGGATTCCCTGGAGATTCTGCAAAGCTACAAACTAAGCAGAAATAGGTTTATTAACTCCTGCAGGACACCCATTGCTGCACGATGAAGACACGGTGACTGTTTCAGTTTTCATCCCCTCCCCAGCGTTCTCTGAGGCCATACTTCACTTTTCCATACTGGGACATCTGAGCATGTCTTCAAAAACTTCTCTTTAAAGAGAATTCTCAGAGCATTGTGGTCTAAAGAACAATTCCTTTTTATTTGTCACATTACTGTAGTTTCAAAATACTAACAATTTTTTTAGCAAAGGGATTTTTATAGCTTAGTGTCAAGTCATAAGAAAAACAACCAAACCCTGTACTAACTATATCCCAACTGTCAAATAAGAAGGGGTTTAGACTATTAAATATTACAAATATTTAAATTGACATGCATTTTCTCTCTACTCCTTTTTGATTTGACATCCTACTTACCTTGGAGGAATCACCTCTGAGTTTTTCTTGACTGTTATTTTTACTCTGAGTCCTCAAACTTCCAGGAGGTTGCTGGCTTTTGTACTTACTGAGTTTCTCCTCCTCATCTCCAGATTTTTGTTTCAAACCTGGTGACAACTGACTTTCTGGTACCAGAACCTACAGAGTATTTTAATTTCTTTTAATTTGTATACAATATTAGGATTTTATAATTTATTTTTATATTTATACAAACCCACAGAGCAACTTCTTCATGCTAAGTAACACATCCCCTACTGGAGATTCCGATAAACTTCAGAGGTTACAGACTTTTAGTTTAAAAAGATTCCAACTTAACTGCTATTTTTGGTACAAGGATGGGTTTTCAAGTAACAATGCACATAAAAGAACTTCCCCTGAGCACATTTGTCTAATTTATTCTATGATTTGGACATTAATATCTCCCAAAAACCATACATTTAGTATTTACATACTAAATACCACTTGCCTGGCTTTAGACTTATCTATACTTATTGATATTTTGAGTCCTTTTTACTGTGAATGATTATAAATTATGAATAATCAGACTAATTATACAAACCCAAGAAACCATCTCAGCACACTGAGGTAAAATACCTGGGATCCACTTTCATCAAAGACAATATGGACAGTTGTTTTGGCTACTGATGAACACTGCTTCTTGCTGAAATCCTGCAAAGGGATATGTCAAAATAGACATTGTGCTCTTTTTTAAGCAAGAAACAAAATATTTAAGCGAAAGATCATAAGTGTCTGAAATCAGATTACAGAGGAAAACAGATTCTACAAATTCAAAGCAATTCCATCCCTCATGAGTTCCTCAGTCAGTCAGACTTCAGGACTTTGTTACAAGCAGTAAGGTATGGCTTGCTAAAAATCTTTTACTAAATGAGTAAATTCATGAGTGTTAATTGCACTGCAAAGCAAGATAGCTCATGAACCATTTCTGAAAGTATTTGTAAGCAACCAGGTCATGTGTTTCTGGAAAATTAAATATGCAAAATTTGACATTAAGAGATGGTGTTCTCTTTCCAGCCAGTTAATTTGTGTTGCAATTCATTTTCAATGTTAGAATGAAAAAGCCATTTCAGGTGATGGAGTCCAGCACTGCCAAGCCCACCACAACCCCACAGCCCCAAGTGCCAAATCCACTGTGTTCTAAATAACCCCAGTGATGGGGACTCCACCACTGCTCTGGAAGCCTGTGCCAGGGCCTGACAACCCTTTCAGTGGAAAAATCTTCCTAAAATCCAACCTAAACCTCCCCTGGTGTAGCTTGAGACCATTTCCTCTTGTCCTTATTAAGCATCTTTCCCAAAGCTGAACATATTCTGCTGTTCTGTAGCAGAGATGTTAATCAGAAACTCTTGGTATGGAGAGATACCAATAACCACAGCTGGAACTTTTATATGGCAATGAGACATTGAGTTTGAATCAATTAAAAACTATTCAAAAAGGTGTTTATATCTTACCTTACATTTATGAAATCCATAAATCTTTCTGGTCACATCTTTGATTTCCAAGATAGAATCAAAATATAAAAGAAATTTCTCTCCTTCAAAAGTGCCCACATTCATTGGGCTTTTTAGATCTATTGTTAATAATTTCCTTGAATCTCTTTCTGGAC
Source organism: Pachycephala philippinensis (assembly GCA_013397055.1). Taxonomy (NCBI): domain Eukaryota; kingdom Metazoa; phylum Chordata; class Aves; order Passeriformes; genus Pachycephala; species Pachycephala philippinensis. Next base: position 23,289 of record VWZT01016259.1, on the reverse strand, counting down.
AAAAACAAAATTTGAAAAGCAGTTTAATTTCAATTTAACAGTATCTCATATAATGTTTGTAAACACATGATAAATTCTTCAGTTCAGGTACTAAGATTAATATTTTATTTAATTCACTCTAATCTCCAATAATTTTATTAGTGAAACAATTCAAGATTTAATCTTTTAGAAATACTTATTCTCTATAGTATTCCACAGATTTTTTGAGGGTTACTTACTATAGCTGCAGACAAATTACAGATATTTACTGTTCTAACGAGTTCAAAAGGAATATTGTTACCTGTCATTTTCTTATGCCTTACTTTGTATTGAAATCTCTAAGACATGATTATTAAATTATTTTCACAAAATCACACCAAAGTGCAGCTGTGACTGCAGTGCAATTTTGTCCCTGAAAAAACAGTTCCTACAATATTTTAATTAAGAATTCTGCTTTGCTAGAATTAACTCAGTACTTTTAGACGAATCAGTTTGAAATTAGTTTGAAAATCCAAGTAAGAATACAACAAAAGGTCCCATTTTTGAGTTCAAATACCTTCCAGGCTGTACATGTTTACATCTTCTTCTCGTATAATGACTGTTTCCCACTGATGCTCCTTCCATGAAAAATACATTTTGAAAGAAAGAAAAGTATTATATTACAGTTAAATGAAATCCAGTGATCATAGGCATTCAGTGAGGACAAACTTCCAACTTTTTTAACCTGTTACACAGAGTGACAGGAACTTGTGCTTCACCATTGCTCACTGTGTACATTAAACTATTTCCAAACAGCATCAGAAAGCCATTACTGTGAAATTATTTGATCTAAATATCACCAAATCTGGATTTTTTTTTAGCCTTATCAACACTGGAACACACATAAGTTCAACATGTTGAACATGGGGCAATAAAATCTGCCACACTCCAAGGAATGTGTATCTGCTGCCTCAGAACCACCCAGCAGCAGACAAAGCTCCGCTTACTGCATCCTCTGCTGCCACGTAGAAAGAAATACTGCTGCTGCCAAGGTTGAAATCAATCCAAAACGCTTCCAGGTTTTCATCCATTGGTATCTGGAGCTAAAACAAAAAGAGTAGGATAAAACAGTAAGAGCAGAGAGCACTGATTTCTACCAGCTAAGAAGCTTCATGTTGGTCTGAACCCCTGGCAAACTTTCAGTCCATGCTTATTTGTATACTTCTGAAAAAAAGTAATTTTCTTATTTTATCTCTATTTTTTCTCAACTAGAAGGCAGAGAACTTTACCTCATATTTATCAAGAGCTGCTGATAAACACGGATATGTGAAAACCCTGTAAGAAAAGGATATTTTTTTCAAGTATTCTACAATGCTGTAAATCAATTTTGCAGATCTGAACATAGCAAATGGATTGTGTTTCCACAAACTTTAGAGACTCAGAGATCCCAGCAATCAAAGTAATTTCTTCCCCCAAGGAGGTAACATGAAATTTAATCACAACATAAAATCCGAAAAAAAAAAAAAATAGCATTAAAAAAATCAGTTTTACCTTCTTTTATCTCCAAGCATGCCATTCACCTGGTTAAGAAATTTTCTGCAATCCTATTGAAACATAGACATTTCTTAAACAACTGTAAAATGGAAGTTTCCCTCCCTGGAAATATTCTTCATGTGACTTACTGTCTCAAACTCCGAATCTTTAATTCCTTTAAATGCAGTGGACACGAACTCCATGGGAAACCACTGGGAGGCCAGTTCTCCCCTTTGCTTCTCTGCCACCATCCTGCACAGAGCTTCTGTGATGGCCACTTGTGTGTCATAGTCTGCAGCACAACACAGTTCACAAAGAGATTTAAATAACTACTGAGGGGAAAAAAATAGCAGGAAACTGCTGCAAGCAGTGCTGAACCTGTTTTAGATCACATTACATCCAAATATGTAACCCATGAAGGATAATTAGAAAAAGAAGAATGGGAATAACGATGACTAAACAACTTATTTTTCAAAATGAAGCCAGCCAAACTTTCAAGGACTGTCAGAGCCACACCAGGTGTTTATAAACAAAAGAGAGTGAAGTTTTCAACTTTCATCTCTCTGAGCTGGGAAATTGCTGGATACCAAAGTGATCCCCTGAGGGATGTTACAGTACTACTACTCATGGTCACAGCTCACAGCCTCAAACACTGACTTCCTCATCACTTTTCCTATTTGAAAACTTTTATTCTAGAGGAGAATTGAAAACTTCAATGAGTTTCCCCTATGCTGAACACACAAAAACATTTCAATTTGCAGACTGCTTTCCTGCAATATTTATTTTTCAGATAACTCTAACCACAACATTCTGCAGTTTCAAAACGCCTTCTCTGGTTTATTAATGGGTCTGCATCTAATTTTTAAGAAGCTCAATGCTAAATTAAGTCCCATGCTCACCTCCAGCATCCAGAATCGTCCTCCCCATTTCACTCCTGCCAAACAAAGGAACGTTTCATCAAAAAGCGACCGCAACACAAGGCCCAGAGGAAAGGTTTATTATAAACTTTCAGAGTATGAGACAAACCCCTGATTCCATGGAACTGTAAGGGGTACATACCTCTGGGAGCACTGCTTGGGGACCTGAATCACCTGATAGATACAATTCTGATTTTATTTGTTTTGAATTGCTGTAAAACAATTTCCAGTGTGAACAGCCCAACCTTCCAGTGACTGATTCACTGTGCTTTAAGCACATTCTTACAAATAGGAGTTTCATTATTTTATGACAACTGGGATGAGGAGAAGCCTGATCCAGACTGGGAAAGATGAAAATTCAGGATTCTAATGGAGAATAACCCATGAGAATACCAGTCCACAGTCACTACCATTGAGAATTCAACAGCAAGTGCAGAAGTTGAGCTAAACAGGGACCAGTCTGCACAACAGCTTAGTAAAAGCTGCCTCCCAGCTCTGCAAATGATGGAATGATATAAAAATTATACTGAAGATCATTTACATGACAAGTAACATCTCCTTTGTAGAAAGTATCTTTTTCCTGGCATCTCGAGGGATCTTGTCAAGCAATAAATTCAGTTTTCTTATTACCTAAGAAGAGTGGAAAAAAGGAAGCAAGATTAAATATAAAGTAAGTTTGTTAAACTCTGAGGTATTCTTATTTTGGGCCCTTGTAATACATTTCATACCACTGAAGAAAGCAACAGCCTTAAGTAACTGCAAAACAAGAAAAGACAACGAGTTCTACATGACTTTAAATGGTATTTATCTTACTAAAGCAACCACAATTTCAATAAATTAATTAGTTCTAATGTGAACAATAGTTGTTAAAAAAATAGGTTAAATATAGAAAGAAAATCCTTCAAAGCCAGAGTTCTGTCTGCAGTTGATTGCTGAGCTAAAGTGTACCTTAAATTAGCATTAAAAAGCCTTTCCTTTGGGGATGTAGCCTTTATGGATGACTTTATTGTAACTTTCCCTTTCTTTAGAGAGGAAAAACCTCTGACAACACGAGGTTACTAAAACAAACAGGAGAAATTTGGAGTGTACTAGAAGAAATGTAGATTTCCTGCAAGTGACTAAAGAATTTACAACCAACAATCTTAATCCTATTTCTAGCAGTTGCAGAGCACATTGTTTCCTGTGCTTTTATATAGTTTTCTTACCAGAACTTTAATACCACTATTTTGTAATTTACTCTCAAAAAGAAAAAAAAAAAAATCATAGATCAGTAATCTGAAACAGCCCCAACATATAAATAAATCCAAACATTCCCAAAGAAATATTAAGAGAACCTTCTGATCCTAGAGCACTACAATATTCTCTTTTTTGTAGCATCTGCACAGTTAAATAATTGTCTCCACAAAGTCTGTAAACACACTAACCAGAAAACTGCTGCTTAGAAAGAGGGATGTTTACCTCCTGCTGAACATCAATATTAATTCTTGCATCAGTGATGAGGGAACACGTTCTCAGAACAAAGTTTTCTAGTATTTGCGTTTTACCTAAAAAGCAGGAAAGAAATAAATCAACGAGTTGCCAAGAGTGTATTATTAGGGTGCCCCCTCATAAACATTTGGGAAAGGATTCATTTTCATTTAGAAATAAAATGCAGTGTGTCTGTCCTTTTATATAGGATTAGTGTATGTAAAACAGAATAGTTACTTCAGTTTGTAGTAACTATCTTTCTACTCCTGTGCATCACTGTGTAACTCCCCTGGGTGGGAGATTATTAATATTTAAATGTGACTGGTCAATCCCATAACTCAGCTCTCTGGGATACAATTCAGGTGGTGGAATTTATCTCCCCAGGGCCAAGGAAATGAATCTTTCATTTTGATATGACACCAAACAGGTGTAGGGACTTCCCCCCCAGTGCCACGCTGAAAAGTAAGGGCAGGGTGACATTCAAGGAGGGGTCACTGTGCTCTGCTGTGACAGGACCTTAGAACCAATTTTTTCTAGGAAAAACTCACTTCATTTGCCATCTCTGAGACTTACTGTGCTTTTTTATTACTGACAACAGCAAGTTACAAGGAAATCTGTCCATAGAGAAACCTCAAACTAAAGCTGTCATGTCACAGGAATGAGAAATGTGGTCCTTTGTGTGTTCTGAAAGAGACATTTTAAACTATCATTTCTGCTTTTTAAGCTCACCTTCAGGTCTGCTATCACACACAGTCTGCAATAAAAAAACCAAAATACATCATTTTGATAAAGAAAATATTACAGCACAAAACCAAATCAGGCAACATGTATCTGAAGGAAGTAATCAAAAAGCATTTAAGATTTTGAAATTATTTTGTCCTTAACAAAGAATCTAAGAGATGATCTCTACTAACAAGAGTGTTTTCCAAAAAATTATATTTCAGTTAAATTTACTGAAATTATTTCACCAATGACAAAAATTTTTATGAAGAGAAGAAAAGTCACAGCTGTAACTGGACTAGCATACCAATAATGTATGTAATCAAAATTTGATCTAGATGAAAATTTTTTGTTCATTGAGCATTTACTGTTATTGCCTTTTTAAACTTTATTTCATGATACCAGCCATGAACAGAAATTAGTATGAATACAGCAAACTGTTTATCCCAAATGATTTATAATCTATTTCAGAAGTCATTGTAATGTTAACCTTAGGAAGATATTAAATAGAAACACATTTTAAAGTCCTTTTATTGCTAAACTAGTAACAATTACTGTGACAAATTTTATTATCAATGTATTTTTACCAGCAACATGATGAAGAAATCTTCAGCCAAAGTTGTAAGCATTTCATTCTTTTCACTTCCTCTGAGGACCAAAATTCCTTTTAACTTTTCAAACCAAGTGACCATGTAAAGGGAAAACAAAGGTAAATCTATATTAACAGCCTGGGAGAGGACAATGGTTTGTATTATACTTAAGTAAACCTATACAAACTCTACAATGGTTAAAACAACAACAGCATCACCACTTTGCTGAGCAGATGTTGGCCCCAGACTAAAACTTTTCACTCAGGCTAAACAAAATTAGGGGATTTTAAGGACTTTTTAAGACAAAAACTGGAGATCTACTTTGACATCTGCCGCCACAGACAGAACAACTGAATATTGATAATGGGTGAATGAAAGAATGTTGTTTCTAGGTGTGAATACAAGGATAAAGTTATCATCACCCTGGTTTTGTTGTTTATTACTAAAGCAGCTGAGAAGGCAATTGAGTAACTCTCATGTGACATTGCCATTATTTTTCTCCAGTGAAACCTCTGGTGAAAGCAGTAAGGAAGTGGTGTCTGTTTTCAGTATTTGCTGAGTTACAAATGATTAATGTTTCTAACACGCAGATTACAAATAACACCAAATAATCAGAATAGCACTAAAATCTGTTGAGAGCAGGTACAAAATCGCTGCTGTGGGAATTAACAAAAAAAAATTAAACAGCACTGGGAAATTCTAATTCCCGAGTCCACAGCAATACAGCAAACTCCTATGAAAATGTATCTTCTTGTTTTAATTGCTGTAAGCATATCTAAATTAATTATATATTGCATGATTTGCAAAACCCTCACTGGGATAGAGCAGCATCCCTTTAAAAGGGGTCCCTTGACAAAGAACATTTAAATTTGAACATTGTTTGTTGCAAAGTTATGGGAAATTCTTAATTCTGACCCAATCAAGAACCAAATCAAACACTGAGCTGCTCAGCACCGAAGCACTTAAGCTCAGCTTATGCACTTCATTGATGTCCATATATTTATTTAGAAGTTCACAGATGCTTTATGGTTTTACTTATCCTTCCAACAAGACCGTGTTTTATCATTGCTGAGAGCCCATCTTCTCCTGCTATGATGATTTTTTTCGCGCATTTCTGAATAGCATTTAGTAAAGTAGAAATGCTTTTGACTTCTTGTTTGTCAAGTGCCTGAAATTGAAATGACAACATAAGCTTTAGTGTAAAGGCCCATAAGAACCCATATTTAATTAACCAGAAACCTTTTTTGTTCTCAAAAGCCACCTTAACTGCAGCTTGAAGGAGAGATGTCATTCTTAAATTTTATTCTGGGTTCTTAAATCAAGTGCTGATATCAACCAAGCCAAATGAAGAAATCTTTTTCAGCCTCTTCCAAAGATGGTGTAGATGATTTTAATGCAATGATTACATTACCCAACACAGAAGCTTGTCCAATTTGTTGGTGAACTGTTTGCTGCATTTGTGAGAGACATTTTCACATTCATCTGTGGCCAGGAATTGTTCTAAAGATTGGAAATCCTTTTTTCTTGTAGCTTCATCAATTAACTTTTCAAACTGTAAGCAATAAACCAAAGCAGCTGTATTACTGTGTGCTTACCACTGATATAACACATCTAATTAACACAGATTCAATGCAGGTTTTACATAATCACCTGTTGCATTTGAAGCAAATATTCTGAATCACAAAATAATTAAGTGTAAAACCTTAAGTACAGAGCACCTTATCTAATACATTAATCCTGCAAATACCTATGCACTGAGATTTTAATTATTTGCCTTAACTAGCTTTTGTTTCCTCATATTACAACTAAATTCCTACAGAAGTGTTTGTTGTATCAATGCCCCTTACTTAGTATAGTTAATATTTACCCTTCTAAGTTACCTTAGGCATTTGGCCCCTTTATTCTTTCTCAATCAATTATAACTGGATTTCAACTTTTTTATCTTAAGTATCACCTTAGTTGATTCATCTCTGCCAAATGCATACGATTTATTTTCATCAATAACAATTTCTAATTCCTCTTGCTTTCCACCCAGCTACTTTACACTAAGCTACGTCAAAGGAAAATTTCTTCCCACCACACTGCACTGCCACACTGAAGACTTTACTTGCAATTGCATGCTAGTAATTAAAACAATCAATACTCACATTCTGCTCCATCAGCACATACCTGCATCTCATTCCTGGCTGGCATTTTTGCAATTCACCAACTCAGCTGCAAAAAAGGGAACAATCATCACGTACACTTTGAAGAGGTTTTGCAAACACATTGGGAACCAGTCAAAATACACTATAAACTCCAGAATTTGTCAGTAGTATGAATGCTATATAGATGCTATTTAATGGGGATATAAGGAAACCTTCTTGCATTGACAAACAATTACTTAAAGCAATGAGTGGAAGGAATGCTCAGTTTCATGGCTGGAGCCACAGAGGGGCCTGGGAACACCCTCAGGATTTCCCAGCAAGGAAAGGGCACAGATGGTCAACACCAGGTTATTCAGGACAGGTGGGTCAACAGCAAAACTCCATAAAGGCCTCGCCATAAAATGGTAAATTGAATCATTTAGCACAAATATCATAAATGATGCAAGGAAAAAGACTTCTTGTTTATACATACAGTGAGGTAAAGTGACTGTCACCAGCTAAAAGCAAGATCTGGGGAACAGAGGTTTCTGAAAACAGTGTCTTAATACTCAAGGGCAGGCAAAGTATTGGCGTTGTTGAACATTCAAGAAAAGCAATGAACCTGTTCATGCCTTGTGAATGAATTATTTCACACCAACCAAACCATGTACAGTCAACAACGTGCAGCTTTGGTCTCCCCATCCCAGACACTATATAGACCACGCAAATAGTGTGGAATTACTTCTGCAGAACAGAAACTGGGAACACAGCCTAGCTGCTCCTGTACTAAATAATACAGAAATAACAAATACAGGGTGATTTTTAATTACTTTTTCCAACACAAGAACGCAACGGCCTCCGCTGAGGCCTGTGCTGGCACCTCACAGCTCTCCTGTCTCCGGCCCGGTCAGACAGCCCTGAGGAGGACACAGAACCCCCCTTTTCGGCACAGGAGACCTCCGCGCCCCGCGGGACCCTCCGCCGGACCCCGGGCTCCGAGCGGCCTCCTCTCGGGCACCGCGCGCCCTCAGCCCCGCGCCCTCAGCGGGGGCCGGCCGCGGCCAGGCCCCGCCCCTNAATTGTCTTTGCCTACAGCCGGTGCTCAGAACCGATTTCCGCGCACACACTGAAATTACTGGTCGTGAGCGTGCTAAACCAGTGTAATCCATTCGTATGCTTAATTCACAAATGCTTTCACTGCCCGAGTAGGTGCAAAGACACGCTCGGTTACAGACCTGCTGTGGGTAAAGGGCTTCGACGGGCGTCTGTGGTCTTTATTATGCAGAGGGAACTGGATAATGTGCTTAAGTGGAATCCAGCGGTGCACTGGATAATGTGTTTAAATGGAATCCGACAGTGCCAAAGCGGGGCTTTGCCTGTCCTGGTGTATCTATTGCCATATCACAAATACAGATGATAAAATTTATCATGAATCTCACATACTGCAACAGAGTATCGAGAAGTGTCTCCATTCATACCTAGAATAAGCAGCAATAGTGGAGCATCTAGGAGAGAAATCACCTTTCACAGCAGGTAAACCTGCAGCAATTGTGAATAAAATAACACTGCTGAATCCCTGAAATGAGAAAGATAAAAACTCAATACTATAAAAGGAAAAAAGAAGAAGAAAAAAAAAAAGCTGTACAGAAAGTATGAAATGCCACGAGATGTCACTGTAATGCAAGAAAATGACAAGTGGTGTGAGGAGCGGAGTGTCTGCACTGAGGAGCTGGCAGTGAGCAGTGCTGAAGCAGATTTGTAGAACAGCTTTACTGAGAAACCTACTAAGGACAAAACTTTGCATGAGGAACTTGCAGCATCAGAAGCTTTTTATGAAAACTGAACCCTGAATTGTACTTTCATCATATGAAGCAGAAATAATCAAAGCCCGTTTGAAGTCGATGTTTTCCCTTATCAGTCACACGAGCAAACACAGAGGCTGAGCCTGTCCAGCCTTACTCGTTCTATAGCAAAAGAGCAGTGAGACAGTCCAGCAGTGGATCACACACTTTCCTTCCTGCAACCTGCACTGAGATTACTTCAGCTCATTTCTCATTCTCTAACATTAGTCTCTTTTGTTTGGTTTAGCAGAAGGGAAGTCAGAGAGCAGAAGTTTCATTGAGTAATGCATTAAACAGACCAGAACCAACAGTGAAATTATTTGGCCACAGTCATTTCAGGCACACGTAAAAACACCACAGAAAATGGAACCAAAACTCTTTAGGGTAGGGTAGCACTATTTACAGGGACCCTTGTTCACTACAGTAGCATAAATATTTATCCTTATTACAATTAATGGACAACATTATGCTGGCCAAAGGTATTTTCAGTCTTTGGCACAGCTGCTGTTGCGTGTGAAACTGAGAAGGGTCAGAAGTGTTGATACCAACAGTTTGAATATCAAGTGTCAGCTGAAATACTTGCAGCTCTGAGATCACAGGGAGAAAGAAGATGGGAAACAAGTCAGTACTAACGTTACATTCCTGCTGCCAAATGAATAATCACTTAGACTTGCAGTTCTAAGTTGTTACCAGCTGTAAAGTACAACGGAGCACTGATGATACACTACATTAGGTGCTGTAATTACTGATTGTACATGCATATTACTGTCATCACAAGTTGCAATTCTTTTCTTTGTAAAGTAAATACAAATAAACTATGAATTTGAAACTAAATGTAAAAACACCACCTATATTAAAAATAACACTAACAACCAGTAAGATAAACCTGACAGTTGGATGTTTGTAGAAAAAACCCAATCCTTTTCTTAAATAATCTTACATTTTTGAACAATTTAATATAGACATGCCCATGTATTTAAACTGATTTGCAAGAATCATCTTTCTCCCAAGCAACTCTGACAATGCAGTGCTGAAGTTACTAGCACTGATTAAAAAGTAACTGGTAATGTATAACTTTATTAATTCTGTCTGCTAGTTAAATGGCCCCATTTTGCTTTATGAGAAACCTGGCAACAGATAATTCCAATCTTGAACTGTATCAAGTAAATGCCTGACCCCAGAGGAGATCCATTTCACATGGAGGATAAATCAGGCACTGCATATGAACACTTAACACAGCACAGGTAGATACTTAAAAGGAAAAAAAGGGAAGAGAACCTGGTTTGAGAGGAAAGGCTGCAGCAAGGAGACTTGAAAGGAAAAAATAGAACAAATAATAACACAATTGTGAGACCCAGAAATGAAAGTGTTAAGTACAGTCTAGCACAGATTTGGAAAGGGCAATTTGAGGAAAACCCCTCTGTCTTCTCTTCCATGAATCTGTATTAGAATCAAGTGACAGAAAGCCTTTTTCCAAAAATTGGATCTCAATCCTGCAGGTGCTGCACGCACAGAACTCTGAGGTGAAAGGACAGCAGATTCCATGTAGGAAGTGGCAGCCTGATCATCTTTGCAGATCCATACACTAGTCACTGTACCTTTATCAGGTGCTGTTCATTGTTTACCAACTCAAACCCACCTTCCTGGTATGTTGCTCCCTAAGTGACAACTCAACATTAAGTTTCTTCATAAGCTTTCTTAACAGGAGTGCCATTGACAAAAACAACAGAAAATTGTGAAAAGCTTTTATTTATCTTCTGTATTACAAGAGCCATATTTTTGTTATTGCTTTTTAAAATTAATTAAGCACTTTGCAATTTTACAATTGCTAGACCTTCTGTCCAGCATATGTGCTTTATTGATATACTGTGTAATGTACTTTATTCTGGACAAGACATTTAATCAGGAAAGACAACCCCTTTTCATTTACATGGATTTCATGTTTCTTTAAAAAACATGCTTGAAAGAACCTTGAAACTGTGGACTACTAGACATTCATTTACTGTATGACAATAATAAATACATGTTGTTAAAAGTGCATTATATGGTGATAACCCTTGTGAAGAATTCAGTTTTACAAAATCCTCATTTATAAGGGAAGTGCTCAATTTGAACACAGTGCAAGCAGTCAAGTTGTCCTGAGAAGATATAAATGTGGTGTAAGTTTACCTTCATGACAGGTGCATATTAGCACTAAATGGCTTAATCCCATTTTTGTCAACCAGAAGCCATTTGACATTCATCACCGAGCGTGGCAAGAAAACCTAAGTGCAAATCTCAGCTCTGCTGTGACAGGTGCCAGTATTGCTGTGAACGTTTAGCAGCTTAACCCGGAGAAGGCTCTCAGCTGCACTGCTTCACTGAGCCAGCAGTGCCAGAGAGCTGCACTGGCAGGAGCTGAACTGTCAGTCCTTCTCCAGCAGTGCAGACCGGCAGAGAGAGCAAAAGGAAACTCAGGATAATGCTTCAGTATTTAGTATTCAAGACCTTGCACTTGCCAGTACCCTGAGAGGCTGCGGAAGGAAGACAACAGAAGCCCAGCTGAGACTGCTGAGACATTCATTTCTCACCCCTCTCACACTGTGCTACATCTGGCATGAACCTTTCTCCTGGCAGCCTCAGCTTTACAGAGTCTGACCTGGCCAAGGTCACCTGGCCTGGCCAACACTCAGGTCTGACATTTGCTAGCACATGACAATCTCTCCCAGAAGACAGCAACATCCTGCTGCCAGGAAACCCAAGTATTTATTGCTCTGAGCTCCAGCAACACCCACTGTGAACTGGCATCTGGTAAAAGAGGGGTTTTATGGTGTGCTGTGTTTGCTGATGGAAGAAATACAGTAATGTGGGAGGGGAGAAGAGGGGGGAACAATACTTGAAAATAGTGCCTTTTATTCAGCACAAGTCCTTCTGTGCACGTGTGTGCACGTTCAGATAGGACTGAGCTTTCTGAGTACTCTGCAAAAGGTGCTCAGCAGCTCACAGAATCCTCATTCCTGACTTTGGTTTCTCTAAAGCCAAAGACCAACGGAATGAGGCAGCTTCCTCACTAGAAAGCCCAGCTTTGCGAAATGGGTATCACAACAAAGCAGCAGCATTAAGTTGCCAGACAAATTAATTTTCTTGGCGTTTCTGCACTTCCAGAATTACTCATTGGACTTTTCAGACTAATATATAATTGGCCATAGGTTGCTTACAACTGTGATTTTACAAACAACTTGTGATTTCGATAAATAAGTACCAATCCAAAATAAGATGCCCAAGTAAGTGACCTGATTTCCATAAGCACAGTCTTAAAACAAAAGTCTTCTAATATTTCCAGCCAGCTCTGAAAGTTTGTGCTACACATATAAAGCTAAACTTTCCATGCAGTGATGAATATGTATGGAAACAATTATGGACAAGCTTTTACTTAATAGAGTTAAGCCTGCTGCAAACCTTAAACCACGCTAAAACCACAGAATGAACATAATAGAGCAAGAAGCACGGGAAGATGGTCTAACAGTGTTCCTGTGCTCTCCCTGCAGCAGAAGGGGTTCTGTTTATGGGTCTGTGTAAGTAGCAGTTTACCAGATTAAGTGCTTTCAAGTTCCAGCTTGTGTTGCAAAGGCTGCAGTCTTGAGAGTTCAACTGTTTTGCAATGGCAAGTAGTTAAATAAAGAAGTCAAAGTTACTACTGCAGTAGTGCTGGAACACTGGGGAACAGCCAGGATTCATGGTTCTGGAATGCTATTCCAAGCCTCTGTACCCTGCTCCCTGTACTATTTTTTTTCCTTATATACATTTCTGTCATATCCATTTCTTGATTTATAATTCTACCAGTAACAGTGATAAAATCATGAGCATTCATACAGTGCTTTGAGAACTTCAACTGCAATTGCAACGCAAGCCCAAAATTGCTCTCGTTTCCCTCAGTAAAAACAGGTGCACCAAGAGAAGACAATTCCTGTACCACCACCTTGAGAAAAACCTACTTGGGCATCACTTGACAAGAGAATTTCCCCAGGCAGATCTGCCTTACACACACTTTGGTAACAATCACTCCTGCTGCAAGGAGGAGATAAGGAAAGGCACCTTTTATTTTTTTCCCAAGGGAAACAGAGGGGCTGATGGCACATTTTCCTGTATGTTTTGCTCATAGTAGCATTTAATTTCCACCTCAAATGTTAATGGGAATATTTAACATGGTTACAGCCTTAATCACATATATATATATAAATACAAGTACTCCCTACAGTGTCTGCCATCCAAATTATGCTTAAATGGAATAGTGCCCTGACTTGGTGAGGTAATATAAACAAAATTAGAAACAAAACCTGTAGAGCCACAACAAACAGTAGAAAATTTTAAGAGAGATCAGTTAGAAACATTCTATGCAACCAAGAGTATCACTAGCAACAACAGATGTGTTGTTTTGCTCTCTAGTAGCCTCACAGCATTCCCTGGAACCATCCTGCAACGACTCAAAAAAACCACATGGCCTTTCTATGATTGTATCTCACTACAGATTTTGGCCCTTTTAACTTTCCTAGAGATTTAGAACAGTTTGTACAGATCACTGGATGCTTCCCAGCCCTTGGACACTTGGCCAGGTTTGGCAGGTTTCCAAAAGAAGACTGTTGGCATAGGAGCAGAGAGCCATGCCAAGGGACAGAGTGCCACCGAGACCACTGACACGCTGCTCGGCACCACTCCCTCCCTTTGTTCAGATGAAGTGGATCCAGCTCTCCTCACATTCCCTCGGCAGCTTCAGGGGGTGAGTCCGGCAGGTGAGGGTGTAGTTCTTGCCTCTGTTGTTATCCCAGTACTCCTGGCCATTAACTCGGTACCTTGCTGCAAACTGGATGAGAGTGCTCAGCTGAAGGAGGAAAGGAGGCACAGGAAGAAAGAAAGTGAACACATCAACCTGATCCTGGCCGTTTTTCTCGGGGATGCTCCGGTGCCAACGAGCACACACCTCATGGAGGCTTTCCCACTGGTTGAAGGTGTAGCGCACAGACACCTGCTTCTCAAAAGCAACATTACGAACCTGGATGGTGCCACTGAGCCCTAGATCTGAGCTGGTCACCCGTTCCAGACACACCTGCTGCTCCTGGAGTCGGGACGAGAAATCCAGACAGTCTGCAGGCTGCTGGAAGTCAGGGACGAAGCATTGCATAGTAAACTCCAAGTTCAAGCTGCCGTACCAGAGGTCTGAGTTTATGGAGAGCCTGGAAAGGACATGCAAAGGGATGGATGGATCCTCCCCAGTCTGGAAGACTTTCACTTCAGTGAGGTCCAAGCCTAAAGCATCAGCAAACCTGACCCGGTTCATGCGGCTCTGGCAGCCGGGCTCCTGACACTGCACTGCTGCTCTCTTCCTCCTCTCGGGTGATGTAGGCAGGGACCTCGCTCGGCGGCGGATGATGGGCCGCAGGGCTGGGTCACAGCTGGAGGAGCTGCTGCTCGGAGGATGGTTTGGCTGGGGTCTCTCCTTGGCTGGGGCGCTGCTCCGAAAAGTCTTGCTGCTACTTGTATGGACTGCTGGGGGCTGCTGCTGCCCTCGTCTCACTGCTCCTTCAGCCCTTAACATGTTCTCACAGAGATCTGAGAGGTAGCTGGGATTCCTGCGAGGACCACGCATTTCCATTCTTAACTGGTGATAAAAAATCAGCGTTAACACTGCAAGTAATAATGAGCACCGCCGCTCTGAAGCACTGAATTTGGGAATGGCACGACAGTACGGTCTGAGGTGACCGCAAGGATCACCGGAACAATGTCACATTCGAAGGAAAGGCAGAAACCCGGCAGCTCTCACGGCAGCTGGCAGAGAGCCAGCAGTAAGGCGTTGCGTGGGAAGCTGAAGGCAGACTCAATGGCCGATGAACTCAAGATCGCTGTGCTGGCTGGTGGCCCCGAGGCTCAGGCTGGAAAGGGATTCAAGGCTATCACCGCTGATACTGGAGGAGCTCGTACACAGGCTGGAGAGCGACTGGAGGCTGTCGTGCTGGATGAAGGACTCCAGGCTGTCGGAGAGGTCGCTGGAGGCGCGGTGCGCGCCGAAGCACCGTGTGCCGGAGCCCCGGGCCAGAGGGGCCTGCAGGCTGTCCTCGCTGGCTGCGGCCGAGCCCGCGCTCCGGCGGCAGCAGCAGCAGCAGCACGAGCAGGGGGGACACTCCAGGCTGTCACACTGGATGCTGGGCGAGTCGAGGCCGGGGAAGGCTTGGAGGCTGTCGGGCGGGAGGGAGCCAGGGCTGCTGCAGAGGCTGGAGGGCGGGCGAGGGCTGTCGGGCGCGGCCGCGGCGCCGGGCTCGGTGTCGCGGCTGGCGGGGGACGGATCCGCGTTCGGGGCCGCCACAGCGCCCATGGGCGGCACG
>VWZT01016248.1:0-23657 GCA_013397055.1 Pachycephala philippinensis | reverse complement strand
AACTGCCTGAAAGGAGGTTGTATTGTAAAAAGGTGGGGGTCAGTCTCTTCTGCCATCCAGAAAGTGACAGGGCAAGAGGAAAAGGTCTGAAGTTGTACCAGGGTAGGTTTATTTTGGATATTAGAAAAAAAAGTCTTTATAGAAAGGGGTTCAAGCATGGGAACACACTGCCCGGGGAAGTGGCTGAGTCACCATCCCTGGAGGTCTTTAAAAGACATGTAGTTGTGGCACTTAGGGACATGGTTTAGTGGTGGACTGGCAGTGCTGGGTTAGTTGTTAAAGGTTAAAGGTCTTTTCCAAGGTAAACAATTCTATGATTCTCTATGGTGGTGCACCTCTCACATATTTTTTCTCATCACCTGTTTCCCCTGTCCCTTTAAAATATTCCCTTTAAACACTTCCCTGCTCTTGATCTGATTCTTTTCTCTGAAATCTTTCGCATCTTGCTAAAGATACCTCGGATAATCCTCACACGCCCTTCCACTTCTGATGAAGATGCGGACCAGTTGCCCCCAGACCCTGATGACTTTGAGCCTGAGGAGCCTGACAGCGCAGGAGGCCATGCCTATTCAGACTGTCTGAGCAGTGCTTTTTATCCTCCCTAATAAAGTACTTTTCTGGAAGGAGTTCATGGGTGGTTTTCTTTCCCATTGTTTGATTACATTTAATGTAGTACTTGAACCGCTATGCCTTATTTATAGTGAAAACTATTACATGGAGGATGGATTTGAGCTGTGGGAGGAGAACCCTGTTTGTATTTCTTTGCCTTGAACCTTCCTTTGGCAAGAACTTGTGAACCTGAAATGAAATACACTGGGTCAAGTTATGTGAATGTCACCACACGTTTCAGTGGCCACTCGTAAAGGTACCCTGCAGCACCTAAATGTAATGGAGAAAAAAACAGGTGATTTGTATTCAGAAGGTACTTTACCCATTTGGAAACACACTGGAAGCAATTGTATAGTTTGGTGGGATTTTTTAAATCTTGTGTCCATGTTTTGTCTGTACAGCTCATCCTTCTATCTCCCCCCAGGTTCCTATGATTTGTCCCTTTTAATGTCATTTTCTATGAGAATTAAAAAAATTAATTCTGTCTTTTAATAGTGCTGGTTTTTTTACCCACTGAGAAATGTTATTTGTGCTGGAATTCTGTATCTCATTCTAACGTAATAAAGAATAGTTTCTCCAGTTATATCAGTAATGTGAATGTATATCAGATTTGAACAGGACCTTTAAGTTGTATTTTATTAGATCCAAATGCAGGAGGCACCTTATGCAACTATGTGCCTGAGAGTGAACTGAGAAGCAATTTCTTATGCTTGAGGAACTGTCTGAAACTTATTTTTTTTCCCTGACTTGCATATAAGCAGAACACTTTTAATTTGCCTTACTGCAGTATGCCTGTATTTCATGTATATATATGTGTGTATGTGTGAGGTAAGCTTTTAAGAGCAAATTGTCCTGTACAACAGTTTTCAATCCTTTAATTCTCTTCACTGTTATTCGGGTTTCTAATGCATTTTAAGCTGTTTAAGAAGAACCTTTTGGGACTGTTCTTTATTTGGGGTTCCATGGTGCTGCCTTAACTCAGAGATGGGGTCTGGCCCTGCTAGACTTGAATGCCATGACTTTCTTTTCATGTACATAAAGTGTGCATTGATAGTTTTTATGATGTTTATACAGTTTATTTTCCTGTAAAAGTAATATAGCACAACCCAGTGACCTGGTAAATCCTCATCTTTTATTCACATTCTTGAGAAAGATTTCTCAGGTGATCATTCATATGTAACTTCAAGGAATGCTGGTAGCTGGCTTTTACAGAATTAGAAAGTTCCCAGGAGGGGATGTCTGTCACAAAGAGAACAATATCTCCTACTAACAAAAGGGATATTTTATTTTGAAAAGATGGATTTACACTAACACTGTGATATCAAGTCAATGGCATCCACTTTGGTTTTATTATCTTGTACATCTGCATTTTAATTGAAGATAGCAATAGGCATATTAAGCTAACTTCATTCATTTGCAAAATGAACATTATCTTAGAATCTGCTATGACTTTAATATTAAAAACTGTATAATGTGCATAAGCATAGGCTTAAATGATATTGATAAATGAAATACTATTTAAAGTATTTGCTTTCCATCTCTTTTCTTCCTCCAAAATAAACAGGGTTCTTCCACTGTGACTTATTGTTTGATCAATGCATGTTGCAAAAATATCAGTCTCAGAATCCACAAATGCTTTGGCACTCTAGCTAGTAAAGTATTACTTCTGCTTTATTGTGTCTTACTAGACTGCAAAAAAACCCCAAAACTCATTCAGCTGTTATAAACCAGCCCTAGGTTGCAAAACAAGCTATAGTTGAAAGCTAGTAAAACAAAAGTAAGAGTTCTGTTGAGAACTTGGTATTTTCTTCCTTTTTACTTCCCATGCACAAGTGTTTGTTTTAGATTCTTCATTAGATCTTGGAAATCAAAACATTTGCTATCAAAATGACAGGCTTTTAACCAAATGCTGTCACCATTCAGAAAACTTTTAAACACTGAGATCTTTATCTGTTCTTTTCAACTGATTTTCAAGGCAAATTTTGTATTGCAACTTTTAAACACTGAGATCTTTATCTGTTCTTTTCAACTGATTTTCAAGGCAAATTTTGTATTGCAGTGTTGAGAATTTTGCTGTGAATATAAACTTATGGTAGTAACACTGTCTATGGACATGCAGCTCTACAAAATATATCAGTCAAAGCCTATGCTTATTCAAGCTTCAATTAAGAAAAAAACCAAACCAGTGGCAGTTGATTATGTTTTGCTTTTCTTCTGCAAAAGAGGGGTAGAGGTAAAGGTCAGATGCTGGTGTCCTTATCAGCACTGAGTAATGTCTCTTTTGAGGTTTGGCTGTTTGATAAGAAGGGGCAGAGACAGAAGGCGTAGAGGCTCAATGGGAGTTGGTCTCTAAATGACAGCTCATATCCTGTGCTCTCATTTCCTGCTGACCTGGGAGGTGACTAAAAAAGCCACTGCCTGGGTATGGAGCAGTCCCTTGTTTTCTGCGGGGCATGGGCTTCTCCTCATTCTCAGCTGCCACATCATTTAAAAGCTAGCTATGAAAGTATTTAATGCTTTACTAATGTATTTCATTAGCCTCATCCCATCATTGTTACATCCATTGTTGTGGAGGAAGGCATGGCAAACAGTACCAATCAATATGGGAGGAAAGATTTTTTTTTGTGTGTAACTAATCTATTGGAGTATATTTTACAGCCCAGGGTAATTTGGTTTGATGGGATATAGCAGTAATATTCAGGGACATCATGTATATAGCTGAAACAATGGATATCAGCCAGAAAAGAGGTCTCTTGTTCCACTTCTATCTGTACTCCTGGAAGACAGTAGATGTAGGACCTTGCCAGCACAAGGATAGTCCACTTTAAAACAATTGACTTAAAAGACCTGCAAAGAGAAGAATGCATGTACAGCTTCCATGGACTGCCGTGGAAAAGAAAAGGCTCTCAGCTCTTGGAATCAGTTTATTGTAATGTTGAAATAACCTTCTTTGTTTTCATCCTCAAACATATACAAACTTCTCCCTTTGGAGAATATTTGTCATGGAGCCTCCTGCTCCTTGTATGTGACACGTAGAACTCTGCTTCCTCACTTGCAAAGCAGAGACTTGTGGTGCCCGTGGTGTTTTCCTTTCTCCACGCCTGCTATCTCCTGCTCCGTGAGTGTTTGCAGGGCCAGCGGGGTGGACCAGGGAGTGACAGCAGCAGCTGTCGGGTGCTGCGGCAGGAATGTGGACCCACCTCTCCTAAGGATCAGCTTCCCACCCTTGGCTCCTGGCTGCCTGGAAGGTAAGCCTGCTTCATATGCTGTCTCGGTAGCTCTGTCATGGTCTTCATTTCTGCAGGGATCCTGCCATGGAATACCAGCTAGAAATGCTGCTGGGCTCCGGTCGTTTCCAGGCGGGTGCATGTGACCTGGGGTGCATGTGACCTGGGGTAACACAGGGGATGCTTGCTGGCAGGGCACAATGGGGCTGAGAAAAGGGTGAGCGCCAGAAATAACCTGGAAAGCTCAACTTGTGCCATCTGCTGGACTGGCAGTTACAAGCTGTGGGGCAGCCTACCGAGTTTTGTGCTTGTTGTTCCTTTCAACTCTTTGATTTAAGTGTGAGACAGAAACTCTCTCCACATCAGAGCATTAAAAATCACTGTGAGAGTAATTTCTGTGTTAGTCTTAGGGTTTTTAACTGATTATGGTATAATTGACCACATCAGGGGTGGAATTAATACTTCTGTTGAATTCTTGTGATGTGTCTGATGCTGAGCAAATAAAAGCTACAGGCTTAGGAGAGTGGTAGTGCAGATGTGTGACGTGTGGTGCAGCCACTGGCTGGCAGCCCTGGGCTACTGCTGGGCCAGGCTGAAAATGAAAATGTGCAAATTTAAAGAATTGCAGGAGCCACAAAAGTGAAAACACAGCTGAGAGGGACACACAAGCATCATGATACTCACTTGCTTCCTTCTCCAAGAACAGCAGATCAAATGAGCACAGAAGAAACATCTGCTTGAATGCCTTATTTACACAATACTGTTATTTGGGATATTCAGCACTTGCACCTTACAAGAAAGCCTACAGCCTTCTCCTCCATCGACTTCTCTTGGCCTCGTGTTAGGTCCTGCTCTGAGAAGAGAAACAGATGTCAAGAGACGAGTGACTGTAATAAAAAGAAGCAATTGGAAATAGCACAGTAATTTAGGCAATGTCTAGAACATGCTTTTTACTTAGCACCTGTTTGCTATGTTTTCCCTTGCGAAGTAAAACAGGAAATATACAGTTACTAACAGTGTCTCAGAAAGTCCTTGGAGTAGAATAACTCCAAGACTTTCCAAGCAGAATAACTCCAATAACCATTAAGAAATGTACTTTCATGATTATATAAAACCAAATTCTCAAATGTTTAGGATCATGGTCTTTCCTCAGATTTAGTGATGAAATGTCATGCTGAGAAAGGCGTGGTAGCTAATAAGGTGATGTCAGCTTTTCTATGCTATCTCCAGGGTCCTTATATAATAGCATTCAGGCTACAGAAGAGCCCTGCATCCAGTGTTTGTTTCCTGGGCTCCCTGATTTTAGTGTGATGGCATAAAGTTTGTTGTCATCATCTCTTGCATTCACAGCCTTTTTTTCATGTTCCTGTCTCCAATGCAGTTTGCTCCAACTCCCTTGCAGTTGCACGGTCAGCAGCATGATGCATCCAGAATATAAATTTCCATTCATGAGAAGTGGAGATTCTCAAGTGAATGATGTTGGATGCTTTTACAAGAACGTTAATGGAAAACCCCCTTGTGAAATTACATACTCTCATCACTATCTTATGTTAAAATTATTGAGTACAGTTCATTCCATAGTCAATTCCTTGTGTCTTTCTGTAGTGATTGTCTTTGATATCAGAGGGTGAGCTGACACATGAAAAGAATATTAGACCCTGCAAGTAAAGACTATAAACATGACTGAAGATTAAGTTTCAGGGTATTTAGGATGAGTGCTAAATTACATGCAGCATAAACACCAGATAAAAGTCTGCCACTACTTGCTTATATATGCCTCGAGTCCTGCATTGCTGGTTTATTGCACCACTGAGAGCCTGGTCTTTTACAGACATGGATCTCTGTTCCCCAGCCCAAGGGGAAAGTGACTCCCCTGGGAGGCACTGTTTGGATGCCTGCTGACATCCAGGGTCTCCCAGCTAGCACTGGGACAGGGCTGGGAGGGCACCGAGCAGACTCAGCTGGATGTGCCCACCTGAGGTGCTCCTGTCCTTGTCTGTCATTTAAAACCATTGCAAATGGACAGATTAATGGGGGTGGAGGGGCTTCAGGTTCTTCACCTGCGCCGCAGGAATGGTCAGTAATGTAAGCAGCAGCATAATGCAAGCTGCTCTTTGGGTCCCACTGAAGACCTCCTTTGAGGTCTTTAAGTGGTGCAAAGACATTATGAAGTCCTTTGCCACAGGGATAAGTTTCAGCCTCACAGAAAAGATTATGGAGATATGAACTTCTTATTACTGTTTGCCTTTCCACTGAAGAGTGGAGAACTGCAGCTTTTCTCTGGGTATTATGTTGCTTACTCCTTCTCCTTTTATCCCAGCATTTCCAGGAGACACAGTGGGATGTATTTTTACTTCATGACATCAAGCTCATATTTATTCGCTCTGCTACAGTGGCTCTTGCAGATTTGACTGGTTCTTTGCATTTGCTTTGCCATATTTACTCTTCTGCTGGCTGTCTTATACAGGTAAAAGAAAGACTAAAGAAAAACAATTGTCACTGAAGTAACTTTTCCTTTGTTCTGAAGAATGTTTCAGTACAGGAACAGTCTAAGTTTTGGGGTTTTTTTTATCAACTTATCATATATAAGGTATATAGACTTCTGGGAGATGACTGGCTGCCTTTTCTTCCTATCCAAGGCTCCAAAGATCACGTGAGTAGAGCATCTATCAAGAAACATGCAGAAGGGAGTGTGCCTAGTTAGAGCTGTTGAAAAATGATAGATGAAAAAGGGTTCAATATTTATTTATTCATTTATCCTCTCTGCTTATTTATTTATTTTATGAGAGTCTTCTTTTACCAATGTGTTGACAGGGAGAGGTGGAAAGGATGTGTGTTTACAAGGGATTTAGTGAGATGCTTAAACAGCCAGCTTTACAGCATGTCTCATAAACCACAGATTACCAGAGAGCACCTTCTTTTTTAACAGTAGCAAACATTTTCTGTGTTACTCTGTCTTCATGCTTCCCCTTGCCTTGCTGGTACACGCAGAGCCCGCCTTGTGTGTGAATCACACCTCAGACAAGGCGAGCCCAGTTGATGTGGCAAGAGGAGGGTGTGTCATAAACACTGGCATCCTCAGCAGAGCTGCTGAGAGGTTCCTCCAGCACTGCAGTTTCTAATATTGGCCTCCTGACTTTATCTCTGTGAACCAGAGCCAGGTTGTTCTTCAGCAGTCAACTAACAGACTCCACAGCCACCCTCGTATTGCTGTCAGCTCCATTTTAGTAGTTCATTTCTTCACGGTGCCTGCTGGAAACTGAGCCATTCTTTCTGCATTTCAGAAGTGTAGGTATTAGGAAGGGAGAGTACACTCTACATGAGGGAATATGGGGATAGCTCAGTCCCAAACACTTAACAAGGAAAGACCAATAGTTACGGTAAAGCGCTGTTTTAAAGTATTTTTCTGTGTGCTTTCGTCTCTACATAGCAACATGTGGTGCCAGTGAAATATATGCATTATTTTACTTGCTTAATAATCTCTGTGAACTCAAGTTAGTGCTTCTGAGACATAGCTGTTAATTTTCATGGACTTTTTCAGTATGAGCTTTTGGGGTAGAGGGGAACAAGGAGAGAGTGAATGGGGCTGGCAACCAAAATCCATCCTGAACAATTTGCTGTGATACCAAACCAATGTTTATTGTTATCAGAGGCAGCTGTCTGCCCTCTCTCCACACTTCTATTTGTGGATTTTCAATGGCTATAAATGGAAACACACGCTGACCAGAAATCACCACAGCGCTCCTGATACTTTTCTGTCCTGACTCCAAAAGTACAGGGATATCTAACATGTAGTCTGGTTGAATCACTTCTGCTCAGGATATTAGCTGATTTTTATTCCCCTGGGAAATGGAGTTAGGAAAACATGAAATCAAAGCCTCAGGAAGAGAAGCTTTAGAGGAAAAGAAAATGGTAAGATATGTTGAGAAATGTTGATATTTTAGATTTTTTTAAATGTAATTATAAGCAGGAAAAGGAAACAATCCGTTGTACTTTATAGGAGTATTTCCTGGCTTCCTTTAACCACTGAAGATTAAAACTTCATTCATGTATGTTAAATTAATTATGACAGTACATTTCTGTGGAAATATGGAAATTTGTGAATGCATTTTGTGTGCACGTGAAATGCAAAAACTGAAATCTTGTTAGACTTTGATTTGTTATCATAACCCAAACTGATAGCTTTCCTTTTTTTTTTCTTAAGGGATGATTTCATATCTTTGCACACATTATGTTCCATAACTTCAGATCAGTAAATGGCAGAAGAAATTGTTTGTATCTGGAGTGAGTCTGAAACTTACTGAAAAGAGGTGTGACCAAAACAAATTATTAAGAGAAAGTGAAAACAGTCAAGACACAGCTTATTCCTAATTAGCTAAGACTTGCCATGCAATTTATAATTTGTCTTGCATTAATGAGGTTATTTTCTTGATATCACAAAAAGGGCAGTTTATTCTTGGCTTTGCAAAGCTGTGAAGAAAAGTGGTCATCACTCTTGCTAAGAAACAAATTAGCACTGAATTTTTTAGCACTTAAATGATGGTGTTGCAGTGATTTGGTTTTGTAGTGGGCCAACTTTTTCTCCTGTTTAATCACAATGTTGGCCTCTACTAGCCTCAGTTAAGTGAGTTTTGGCAAGCTTGTGTGTTAGTTAACAGTTTTAAATAAGGCAAGGTGCATTGGGTAGGAAATAGGAAAAGCACTGAAACTGAAAGTAATGACCTGGTCTTACAGTACTTTTTCTTAAAAACCCAATATTTATCTAAAGAGTAATATCTGAAAGAGCATTGCTAAAGCTTCGGCATTAAGTTGTAATGGGAATATTATTTATTGTTTTAATTGTTCATTTCCTCATTAATTAATTCTTTAGACAGTGACCTCATTTTCAATTTGTGGTTGATATATAAAATATGAGGAAAACTCCTCAAAATTAAACACAAGTATAAAATCCACCTAATCTTCAGGGAAGGTTTCAAAGGAAACCTTTGAAATTTTGTTCTAGGTCATTCATAGAGAAAATATATAGCAATGTAATCAGCCAGTGTGGTTATCTAATTGCAGACCATATCCTCATGTACAAAGAATTGAGCAGCCAGCCTTAAGTAAGGCTTTTCCAAAATGCAGAGTGCTTCATTTGGAACACTAATGATCTGCTGATGACCTTCTCTTTGCATCATTTACTAATTTTAAGAATAGCAAACTGGATCAAACAGGGGCCCCACTGATGGGAGCTGTGCTAACACCCATGTCAGGTCACACACTGTTCGGTAGTTTCAAAACTAAATCCTCCCAACACGTTTTGCTGAGAGTGTCCCTTAGCAGTGGCAGGTCACATTCCTGTGGATGTTTGGTGAGGGGGATAGAGACGCCTTGTCTCAGTGTGTTTCACAGCACTCTGCTCAGTGGAAGAATGCCTCAGCTCTGTGCCAGTCCTGCCAGCCCTTTCCCTGTCCCCTTCCAGCTGAGCCCCAGCCTCCTCTGTGTCCCACCTCAAACTGTCTCTGCCTGTTTAGTCTTAATGCCTTTCTTTCTGTTTGCTAGATTGATTTCCCTTTGCCCCCACATTTTTTCCCTAGTTTTCTATCGCCTGGATTTTTATTGATTCTGCCCTTTTCTCTTTGTTACATGCAGGTCAGGTCAGCTGACTGCATGGGAGCAGTGTCAATCTGTGTACAGTCTGTTTGTACATGCTATTGTTGGTGTCTGTTCACATATTTAACTTCAGTAGAGCAAATACATAAACTGTTTCATATTCTGCTTCCACCTCCTGTGCTGCCTTTTTGCACTTGATCTCAGTTACAAACTCTCTGTTTAGCCACTCTGATGTCCTGATAAGTCTGCTTGTATTCCTGAATCACGAACAGTCTTGCATGTGTAAGAGGTTGTTTTCAAGGTCATGATGGCTTTCCCAAGCTCCCTGTGTTTCCAAGCTGCCTTCTACAGTATCCCACTTTCTAGCTCCTGGATAGGCTGAAGTCAGTTTTCCTAAAGCCCAGGGTGTGTGTTTTGGTACTTGTCTTCCTCAGCAACCCACAGGGCCTTAGGCCTCACTATTTCACAGTCACTACAGCCAAGCTTGCCACTGAGTATAACATCCACAGCCACTTCTTCCTTGCTTATGAATAACAGATCCAGCTGTGTTTGACACTGGCTGGCCCATCCTGTGCCCGAATCAAGAAGCAGTCCTTAACACCCTGAA
The DNA here is from genome assembly GCA_013397055.1 of Pachycephala philippinensis. NCBI lineage: Eukaryota > Metazoa > Chordata > Aves > Passeriformes > Pachycephala > Pachycephala philippinensis. The sequence continues at coordinate 13,622 of VWZT01016248.1, read as the reverse complement.
GAAACTGTCTGCATTGCTTGTGCCTTGCCATTTTGTTCTCTGCAGGTGTCACAAAAGCCTTAAGCTTTTGTGAAAAACCCCGAACAAACAGGGTGTGGAGTGCAGATACTCCATGAGATGTTTAAAGAAATAGCTGTGAGGAGCACTGCCCCCTTCCTCACGCCTTCTGTGCTGTCTATAGCCCAGTCCCACTGTGATGTCACCCTTACTGACCTCTCCTCTGACCCACAAGCACTCACCCAGCCCTGTTGTTCAACCTGTGCAAAAGATCTCCACATTGTAGCTGCTGCTTTGCACAGAGATTCTGTCTTCTTTTCCCTGCCTTTCCGAAGAGCCCATGTCCCTCGCAGCACTATTGCCATGTGAGCTATCCCTCCGCATCTCAGTTATTTCTGTAATGTTGGAGTTCTGTGACCTATATGTATTTGTGTGTGTGAGACCAATCTTGGATTTGTATGCCTTGTCACAAATATTTTCTAGCTGTTTTCAAAAGAACAAAGTCTATGTCATTCTGAAAATATTCTGATTGTAGCATGTCAATCAAATAGAGAAGAGTTCATGCTCAGAATCGAACGTAGAATCTAACAACCTCACAGACAAGTTTTATGAAGTGGTATTGTACCTTTACATCCACCACTTACTGTGGATGAGATAAATAATATAAAATTCTCTAGCACTTCAGGCTATTTCACATAATATTTGTGAAATTTATTGTTAAAGAATTCTTGTCCTTGCTTCCTGGACGAAGACTCCTCGGCAGTCAGAATCCTGAAGAGAGTCTTTGAATGGAGCTGACTGTGGTAATGGAAGATAATGGAGGGCCCACTTTGTGAAGGGAAAATAGGATGACTCACTATAAAATAGATTGGACTAAGTAGATGGACATAATATTCCTTTTCATAGCTTTGATAGCTCAGAAGGACACAGTAATTCTAGAGTTTCCCTACTGAAATGACGACTCACCTCAAAATAGTCTGTTTTCAGAAGTCCTCATGCCTTAATGCATATTGCCTTATTTGAATTTATTTTAATTATAATTCACACTTGTCTTTTTCCTAGTTGATCTGTTCTCTCCCCCTGAAAAACAACACATGAACTATGACATTTAAGATAATGTTTACATTGGTATGTTTAACAGGGAACATGTAAACTTTGTACTTTAGTTTGCATTATAAGGGTTTTTCTTTGCTTTCTTCTTACATGGAGTAGCAATAAGGAATAGTTCTATAGAGAAAATAAATCAACCAAATGGATATATGAATCAGAAAGAATGCCATGCACTCCTTGAAGTGGCATTAAGGCTAGGTTTTGAATGAGAGGGTTGCAAGACTTCATTCAGAGAATTAGCATTTGCCTTTCACAAACAGTATGTGCATACACCTTATACAGAGCAAGGCAATTCTGATCAAGCCCACCCAAGTGAAACAGTGATTAATCTTTGTACTCTGGTAGCGACATCAGGAGTCCTGTCAATATCAGATCTTCTCCCTGGGAAGTGTGGGAAGTAGAGATTCCTTGAAGAAGGCAGCCTGTTTCCTGAAGTTTGCCACCCAAGGGAGCCCAGACAGAATGGAGGATGGTGACTAATGAGGTGATGGCAGGTCCTGCTTGCAGGTTTTGTTGTTGATTTAACGATGTGTAAACCAGGTGAGAAGCGAGCGTGAGATAGGAAGGTTTGTTTGAAGAGCAGAAGATAAGAGAGCTGGGTGGAGGCTGGTGGGAGTGGGCAGGGCGGGATGTCCTGGGTACAGCCATGCCTCCATGGAGACCTCTGCTGCCAGGTCTCCCTTGCTCTTGAGCTGTGAGGGCTGGTGTCAGAGAGATAGAGACGGCATCACTCCCTCTGGGCTTAGGGGGTCGCTTCTTTGCCAGGAGCAGGACCCCATGGCCAGTGCTCTGACACGCTCCCTCTGGGCACGCACCAGGCAGGTCCTGCTGGCTGCCTGGTGGTGGCTGCACCAGAGAGGTGAGCTACAGCCTCAGTGGAACGCCACAGGGAAGGAAGAGGAGCCGAGGGAAGAACAAGTGTTTCTTTGTGCAGATACAGGGAGTCAAACGCCTGGGCAACAGGATCATCTTTGGCAACAGCAGAAATCTCCGTGGTTGAGTAACACCAGAATAGCTGCGACTGCTCATGGCCTTGGAGACAAACCGAGCTTCTGCCTGTGTGACACACCAGCCCCTGAGCTGCTCCTTCTTGCGGGGGGGACCGAGCCTGGAAAGGTCGAGATGGGAGGGATATGGTTCCTGCTCCGGGGAAGCAACACGAATTGGAGTCTGTGAGAGGGGCAGGCCTGTAGGCTCCTCGTGTATCAGGTATCCGGTGTCCGTGCAGAGCTCAGGGTCTCCACGCTCATACGCACCCAGCCAGGACAGTGGTGTAGGAGCACCAAACAGCACTGCTGAGGTCACATCTTACTCCTGGGAGAGACGAGGTGATGATCACAGCATGTGAGGATGGCAGGGATTCCGAGGGGGAGAAGCACAGTGACACAGCCCAGAGTGCAGAACAGCCAGTGCTTCAGCAGGTTACATGCTCTGAGCAAGCTGATGGCACATGCACGGAGGCCAGACACAAACCCCTCCTTCTCTGCCACTTCTCTCCCCTAACAAAGGACAGGCTGGTGACTGCTACACTGCCGATTTACATTCAGGTGAGGCAGTAAAGGTGAGAGATGAAGTGAGGTTTTGTTTAAGTCTTTCTTCACTGGTTTACTTTGCACCTTGTTCTACTTCTGTCTTCTGTAAGAACACGCCTACCCACAAAAGAAACTCCTAAAAATACATTGCCTGCCTGAATCCTTTCCTCAATTTGATAGTTTGATGCTGAAGTTTGAGTATCATGCTCATCTCACAGCATATGAAATTAAATAAACACAGAAGTATGGAGTCAGAGAAGGTTTTATACGTGTATATATTTAAATGATTCCTGTTTATCTAAGAGAAAAGTTTTAGTTCTTGCTGTGGGAGGTGTGTGTGACTTCCTCTGGGAGATTCTATTGTGTAGCTGAGTTCAGGTGGGCAGGTTGACACGCTTAAGGCATTGTGCTACTTTGTCCCACATTACAGCAGCTTTGGCAAAAAGGGTTGCTTCACAAGAGACACTTTCAAATAACCCAGAGCTTTGTAGATCAGGACTGAGGCTTTGTAGTTGCTACAGCAAGAAACTGGTAAGATCCTAACATGGAGGCAATTGCATCTTGCTATACAGGTATAGCAAAGTGACCAAGGCAGAGCTCCAGCCAGAAGATCAGCATTTCCTCTTGCATACCTAGAGCTGCATTCCTGCCTGACTGTGTGGATGCGTGGATTACTTCAGCAAGCAATCACCCAGAAGGAGGAGGAGGGAATAAACTTGGAGCCTGCACATTGCAGCATATTTTTAGCACTGTTGATGTGACATTAAACAGGACAAAAGAAAGTAGGAAGCACTGAATCCTGGTCTGCCCTTCTTTCTAATCCTGTCACTGAACAGAAGTGCAATGAGGCAAGAGCTGCCTTTTCTTTAAGCTAATTGCAGTCTTACAGAGGCACTGCTGGAACATTTGAGGTAGGCTTTAGTTGCATCAGTGGGAAAAGAGCTTTCTTGGAGAGGTGTCATCAGTGCATTTTTTTGTTGGAGGTTATGTGAAACATTACCACACAATCTCACATGGGTGTTCAGAAGAGGAGTGCTGCAGATTCCTGTAGGGTCTTGAATGCTGTGGTAAAAGAGGCTTTTCATGAACAAGTAGCAATTGCATATTTTAATGTTTTGGGGTGAGGAAGGATAAGAGCCCCTGTAACAGGTGGATCAATTGCTGCCACAAAGTCATGCAGGGCAATTCAAGTGATTGAATTCTGGGTGAGGCATCAAGAAAAAGAGTGTTAGTATGGAGAGACAGCCCCTGTTGATGAATTAAAGCAGTTCTGGGAAATAGTTCTAGGAATGGAATTCTCTAGAATTCAGTTAAATTGAAAGATTGTTCTGTGGTATGCCATTGGTTTGATACTTGCCTGAATGATACCCAGGTATAGCTTGAGAGTTATAATGAGTGAGAGACCATTTCCAGAAATAAGTTTGGCTATGGAAACTGTTTAGAAAACAACCCATTTTTTCCCAAAGATATTCCTCAGGAATGTGTGAGTTGTGGGTGATACTTGTGAAGATGTTCACTGTCCACTGCTGCTGCTCACACTGAAATTCAGAATGAACACTAGGAAAAGCTCCTTCATTAGAAGTAGAGGGCAGCACTGGAAAAAACAGGGAATTACTGGACTATCCACTCTGGGAAATTTTCAGGACTGCTGATGGGGTGTCCAGGCTCCTGGATCACATGTGTGCCTGGGTTTTGTGAGGGTGTGTTTTTATTGATAATTTTTGCCTGTTCTGGAACTAAATTTCTCACTTTCTATGCAAATTAGTTGTCATATGCAGTTCATTCTTCCAGGCCCACCTGGAGATGGGTTGGAGGGAGTTGGGGCTCTTTGGTGATCTTGTTGGCAGCTGTTTGTTGGCAGCCCATGCCTGTTTCTAGATCTCATTCCTGCACTTGTGCTGTGCTGTATTGTGCTTGTCTCCAGAAACCAGAGCAAGGATGTTTATCCCAGAAAAATGCTGCCCTACCTCAGTATGGCCTGCTTCTCCAGTCACATCTAGTGAGGCATCAAGCCTCCCTCAAGTGATGGTTGCTTATTTTCATCTCTCCTTGAGAAGAAGATTCCACTGGATGAGCAGAAGCAGGAGTAGGGGAGCTTATATGTCACTTTTTAAGTATATAGCACTGATGGTAGCAAAGGCAGGCTGAAGAAACACAAATTATGTGTGGAATGAGTTTGTGCTGCAGACAAATGATGAGGCTCTGGTGAGAACCTGCCACTTCCTAACAGGATGGAAAATGGAGCCATGCCTGGTGGTCCTTAATTTCTAGGACCATCCAAAACGTTTCCTTCCTGTTGCTTCTCCTTTAGGGGAAAGCACTACCCTCACCCCTAAGTTCTCTGCATCAAGGGAGCAGTACTTCAACTCTTGATTGAACATGAAGGTCATGCAGGAAACCTTTCTGCATTTAATACTTCATTACTGAGAGTTAATGGTTACCTTTTTTCAAAGGACTGATGTTGACTTGTAGTACATATTGTAAAATACGTTCTGATGGCAATTTTACTATATTAATACCTTCCTGGTAACAAAGATCCATTCTTGAGGAAAAGGAGCAAAAGCAGATTTGCTGAATGTAGGTGAGAAATTAGTTTTTCTCAACCACTTTTAATTTGTTCAGGACTCTGAAAAGTAGAAAGTAACTGGTTGAAGCTTTTCGTATCTGGAATTGTACACAAATGGATGTATTCATACCCCAGAACTGACAGAAATCCCCAAAGCAATTTCACATTTTTCTCTATGAGACAGAAATTGAATCATTGCCATTCTCTCTTTGCTGTATCATGTTTCTTATCTTGAAGAACATTTGGAAATCAAACATGGGAAAATTATAGTGTTTTTTAAATGTTATGTTTTTAAATGATATGAAATGAATCAACAGGATTTGCTTTAACCATTTAAAACTGAAGGTTCAGGGAAGAGCCATCAAAAATGTTTCCCCTGTTGAATACATTTAAAATTGTTTTCATAAAAATTCCATTCATCTCATAAAATGTTACTGACAGTACATTTATCACCATTTTACTGCTTCTTAAAAATACAGCTGTTGGTGATGATTTTATATAACAAGAATGCTTGAAAAAATCATTAGATTTTCCAGCCTCAAGCAAGAACTAAGTGGCTTAATATTCTTTACTAAATGCACTTTGAAATATATCCAGATCAAACCTGAAACATCAGCTGAGTTAAGTGATAATCAGACAAAGAGTAATTCTTGGCAAAGCTCCTGAGCCAAAACTCAGCTCTTTCAGCCTGAGACAACAAAAGCAAAATGCAAATATTTGTATTTGAAGTTGCAGCTGAGGAAAGGACATGATTTGTCTTTCTCTCTGCTTTTCTTTAATAGATAATGTTGTCACTAATGTGATGGAACAGATCTCAGTTAAAAATACAGCAGCTTTCCTTATGGCAATTTTATTTACAATCTTTTAGGTGAATTTTAGGTGAATTGACACTGATATTTACATATTAAAAAAAAAAATCCGAAGGAAATGTCAGTGGTTTTTTTGTCAGGAGAGTAGCTAAATCTAACAAGTAAGATTTTAATTTTTTTAATTTCCTTTTATTCTTAATAAGAATATATTCTAGTTTATACTGACTTTTTCTGAGAAAGAAACTGTGTGTGCTGGAGGTTTATAATGATAAATGATTCCTGTAATGACTTTCAGTCCCTCCCCAGTTTCTAAGGCTTAGAAGTCAGGGCTGTGGGCCTCCAACCTTGCCAATGACTTGTGGTGACACAGTGCTGCGTCGTCTGATGGATTGCCTGGGGTTTTCAGGGGCTCCAGTGCACTTTAAAGTTTGGGAAATACAATTATCAGAGAAAATTTGATTTTCACTTTGTTTTATTTGCTTTGTTTTATTCATAAGTGGTATGATAAAGGTGTCACTAACAGGATTACAGGCTATTTCTTTGTTCTCCAATGGTGATTTTGCTTAAGAATCACCATGACCAACTACATGAGGATACAATATGACCTGAAAAAAGAGTAGTTACCCTAAGTGGTCTTATAAGTAAAATATGGTAAAATAAAACCAAATATTTCACCCTTCTGTTTCCAATTGAATATTTTTTGCATTTTTTCAGAACCTATGCCTCTTGACATATGCAGAAAATCTGAGTCAAATGGTTGAGATGTCCAAAGAAAGGGAAAGTTGGCATTTTCACCCTTCATCCTTTCACCACATAATGACAATCAAAGGGATGAGTCCACAAAATGATTCTGCAGACTGCAAAGTGTTCTCAGAAATTACCCCCTGGCAGCAAGGTCTGTGGATAACACTCTCAAAATTACTAGGGACAAGTTAAACCAGTTTCTTAAAACCAGATAAATTTGTAGATATTAGTCTTTTTTAAGAAGTAGAAATGATCAGACCCCTTGACGTCTAGGGGCACTGCCTCTGTGAAGTGCTCGAGTACTGCAGATATGAGTGTCACATAAAAGGATGGGAATAATTTTCGTGATGCTCTAGGCAGTGTAAGGCTTGGAAGGGACCTGAAATCTGGAATTGCAGAATTAGGATGTGCTTTGACACGTGCTGATGTAGATTTTCAGAATATACTCTAGTGTAGCAATATTACATGTTCCTTAAAATTCAGAACTTGAAATGTTGACCCCAGTATTCTGAAGGAATTTCTTTGCTGTTTCTATGTTGGAGTTTCTTGATAGCAAACTCTATTAAGAACAATTACTTATATGCTGTTATGTTTGTTGTGTATTGTAGATATCTTGTAAAACATTATTTGTCTGTGAAATTGTATATTAGAATTTTCTAATTAATGTTCATGTGTTCTGTTTTTATTACTATTTCTCATACAAAATCGTAGAGGTTTGGATGTTCCTTCATTAATGATGCAGGAGAAAGTTGCCTTCTTTCAGACTCCTTAAACAAGAACAGCTTGTTCCAATAATAGAATTATATTTGAAATAATGGCTTTTGCATAAAACACAAATAGTTACAGTAGTTATCTCACTGAGCTATCTCAGGGTGGCAGTGATTCCATTTGATAGTTGTTTGTCTTCCTTTACAAGTACAGAGGTTGTCTTGTATTTTAGCTACCCTATTTTTGATGTCTGTGAAAGGGTACAATTCTAAATAGATATCCAGCAGCTTGTATGTGTAGCCAAGAATTTATCAAATTTTCATTCTATATAAATTATTTAGAGGGCTAGTCACTGACATAAAATATATTTAGGTCCCTTCAGAAGCAGATAGCCACTTTCAATCAATACCTGAGTGAGCAGATGATGATTTTCCAGTAAATCTGTTGTTACTTACATGTGTATGTCTTCTTGCAAACAGCCCATATTATATGTAAAGGGGTGATCTGTGTGGCATGTCTGAAACACAGCCCTACAGTAGAGCAGATGCCAAACAATGAAGAACAGTATTTTTGTATTTGCAGGTGTGGGACATGCAGGTATGGGACAGAATTTGCAGCATAAATTATGAAGGGAATTGATAAGCTGTTTTGTAAAACCAGCTTTCACTTTTGACACAGAATGCAAAGGTATTTTTAGCATTATTGGATGTTTCTGAGTTCAGTGCACCAGCTTTTGCTCTCAAAAGAAGAGAGCAGGACTTGTTCAGAGTGTGACTGTGCCTGCTTCTGAGAGAATCAAACCATTCTGGGAAGTATCCTAGCCAAATACGCTTTTTTTATCTGAGCAGTGGAGGAAATTGTGAGAGGGATTTTAATACTCCAGCTTAGTGAACATAAAAGGACTCAGATAATATATGGATTCCAAATGATTGTTTTGGAAACCAGTGGAGAATCTAAATCATTGCATAAGTATTGATAATATTTGCATCATCATTAGCATTACTAATACTGTAATTTTCTATGATGTATGTTGCAATTTCACTCACAAAATCATCTACATCGGGGCCTTTTAGCTCAAGTTTAGGAGTAACCAATGACTACTCATCTGCAGAACACACTGCACATGCTATTGTATACTAAATTCTTCATATGAATTCTTTGTAAATGTCTTTCAAGTTCAGATGTTTGTTTTACGCTGCTATATTGAAATATGGACAAAGCATGAATTTAAGTGATCTGGAAGAAATATTCAGAAGACTGTGAACAACTTATTTTTTCCCATCTAATTTTTGAATAAAAATCCCAAACTGTTATATTCTTGAATTCAATAAATAGTTCCCTAATTAAATGTGTGTAATTTAAAATATGTAGATTTCATAAACAGAAAGTTATTGCCATAATTTATAATTCATGCATGTTTTTGTGCTGGAAAATGAGGCATGTTTTAAAGCAGTTTTCATGAAGTTTTAAAACCATAATTATATAATAAGTTTAAAATGTTTTCTTTGCTGTTGCTTTCATTTCAGAGGAATGAACATATCAGACAGAAAAATCATCAGAAAGTACATTTGTGTCTATTAGCTGTGTGTTGAAATCAGTTATTTAGAATTTCACTGAAGTGACTGGCTAGGTATTATGTGGAATGGCAAGTACTAAGGGTGTTCAGAACTATTAACCCACAAAGAAATTGAAAGGCACTTTTTAACTTTTAAAAACAGCCACAGAACAATGAATTATACCTCAGTGAAGTTTTTTTGCACCAGCCAGTTACTTTTCAAATTTGCTTTATTAAGTTATCACCTCTTTAAGTTCACATTTTTGGCCTGTTATTGTGGTGTGTCATCCCTGTCTGTCCTCCTGCAGCTGAAGAGCAGCACTCCGCTGTCGGAAACGCCTCCGGTGCCTGGTTTTGTAACGCGGCGTCTCTGCTTTTCCTGAGCATTGCGTGCTGCCTGTCAGAGATGTGGGTCTGTGATACCTGAGCAATGAATCCCAGCCTGGCTTTGGGTGTGAGATGAGTAGCACCTTTGGATAAGCAACAGTGGTAGTAGCATAGGTACCTAAGAACATTTCATCCCAATATTTAGGCACACGTGGGTTTACGGATGCAGAAAAGAGATGAACATTGAATGGAGGAGGAATAGGGGTTGAAAAGTTGAACCTAGAAGAACTTTTGAGGCGTAAGTGCTATTTTGAAATGTTAAATTGATTTTGGTGGGGAGCTTCAGCACTTTGTTTTTTCCTGAGCAATGGAACTTAGAAAAATCATTTTACTCTTCGCTGCATATGTCAGTAAAATCAATGCTGCAGGGAAAAGTACTGGTGAAGTGAAAAAGTGGGGTGAATCTGGGGGACTCTTTGCACTCAGTGCTTCTGTGGCAAAATGTGATGTGCACCACAAACCTTTTTAGTACTGCACACCATAGACATGGTTGTAATATGCACATTAGACAAGACTTGAGAAGAAAGCTGATGGTGAGACAGGAGAGGCAGGGAGTCCTAAAAATTATTAAAAGAAGGTGGAGAAAAAGCAATAGAAGTCTGAAATTGGAGAAATGAAAGAAAAGCGAAAAAAGGTAATTACTTTTGAAAAATGAAGTAAAAAAAGACTACAAGATGGTGAGAGTGAGAATTAAATAGGTATGTGTGAATCAAAAATGTTCAAGAAACATGGGAATAGAGACAGAGAATGAAAAATAGGGGATGTGTTGGGCTGACTCTTCAGCAACCTTATCCTTTTAATAATTGATGTGTGACTAGCTGTATTTTATTGGTCAATGTAATAATTCTGCCATTTGTACCTAATATTAAGTTTCCTCACAGTTTTGGTAAATAATTGTGTAGAATTCACAGATCACTTGAGAGAACACCTGTAAATAGCTTGTAAGTATGGCTCAACAGCAGAAACTGCCTCTGCTAATATGTTTATAACAACCTTTCACACTGGTGAAGTGGTTCTCCCAACATCTGTTAATTTCCCACTAGACACTTAGAAGCCTCTTCCATGAAAAAGTTTAGTTGTGCTTTTTCACATACTGCAGGATGAGGGATTTCAGTAAGGAGACTAAAGCCTCATTGCTGTTGCATTTTTCTTGCTGGCTTCATCAGCACAGCTTTCCACGTGGGTTGATGCTGATACTAGGGAAAACTCTTTTCCTTCTGTACAAACAAGTTTTGCCATTGATTTCCATACCCAAGCCTAGCTGAACCGTAAACAAGATTTCCCTCCTTTCCCTCTGGCACTTTATATAAAGCACTTGACTGCTCTTGTTACTCAGCCTTAACCAATTGTTTTTGTGTTGATCTATAGAAATAGATAGAGATAGGTGTACAGAAGAGTTTTATAACCCGGGACTGCTGCATAGCTAGAAGATATATTTCCACTCAGAAAGCTGGGAGTGATACTTTGCATCATATCTTCAAGTGAGAATGCTTCAGCTCTTTGCTTGATTTATTTTGCTATTATTATTTCTATGGTTAATATCTCTCCAGCATTGCAGACAATCCTCCTTTGCTGCTGCTCTTTCAGTGACGTGGTTGCCTTCTCACTCGACAGCACTAGGCAATGTGTCACATTTTTGCTTGACCTCTTGTTCTCCTGTATTTTCTGAAGTGTTTACAGGATTTGTGGCACTCCTGCTCACTGCACTCCAGGCATGTGAGGCAGCTGCCGTGCTCCAGCCTGGCAGGAGCTTTGGGCATTATAACAAGAATTATGCTTTCACAGCTCTGCAGTGCTCTCCAGTCCCATGGTTGGTTCTTTATTTAAGTCTAGAGATAACCTTGGATTTTTTCAGCATTAGGAAGCCTAAAGTAATATCAGATAACATAAATTAGATTGTGCAGTTGCCCTGGTTGTTTGTGGGATCTTACAAGGTTGTATTTTGGTTCCTTTGTTTTCATTTTGGCTGTCTTCTGTCATTTACAGGCACAACAGACTGACAGCTATTAATCTTTAATTCCTGACATATTATTTATAATTTTGTATATACTTGCCAACCTGTTCCTCTCTGATAAATACTTAGGGCTACGACTTTGTGTGGATCTATGCACACACTTCATTAGCAGCACTCCTCCACTGATTTTGTTTGGATTGCTTCTGTGATCTAATATCCATAGGGACCAGAGTTTGCAGTTGAAAAATTTGATAACTCCATGAAAATAATTATTGTAAGCATTGTGTGTCTGGCTGATAGTACTGAGATGAATGTAAGCACTGACTGTATTTCCCTTTAGGAAAAGCACTTACACTGTTAATTGCTAGTGCTCAGCTTCATGTGGCTCCTTTTCTACAAATGCAGCCAGTTTTGATTATATACCACTCTGTTTTGATTGAAAAAAACAGCAACGAGGCCCAAAACACTAAATCTTCAAATATTTTTTTTTAAAGCTTACCACCACAGAACATAGGTTTATCCAAGCCAGCTGGCTTGCATACTGAAATAGTCCCTATTCCTGTCTGTTATTATGGGCTCTCTATACAGGTTTGGCTGCAGTAAACACAGGTAAAATTTGGGGAAAACCCCCCAAACATACACAAGACTTTTTTTTTTTTTTAAGGATTTTCTTGAAAACTCTTGTAACTATTTCCTGGTTTTAGCAGCATTTTAATATTCCTGTTAGGGGTACATGTGTGTCTATGTCTATTTCTACCCAGTTTTGAAATAACTAATTTACACTGATTGTACTGGAAGATAACAGTGATTTGTTGCTCTCTGGAGTAGAATGGGATGAAGGGAATGGTAGTTACTTAGTGCAAAAAATATTTATGATTCTTGTGTTTATTTGGATTTTTAACTTTTTGTTTTTCTGTAGAGTTGATTTAAAAGTGCTCAAAAGAAACTGACTTAGCATAATATGACAGTTTTTCTTCCCTAACATGCTTCTTTCAGTCATGTAGGAGATGTATTTAATATAAAGGATATGTTTCTCCTTCAGCTTGGTGGAAGAGTTCATATTTGGTAATGCATAGCAGCAGTGACTGCTGAAATACAGTAGTTAGCCTGATGGCTAATTTAAAAGGAAAATGGGATATTTGGACAGAAAGAAAAATAATGTCATATGTAAAATATTTCTTATCACAAACAGGTCAGAGCTTATTTTGTGTTGCAATGACAGCTCACTACTGAGCTCCAAAATATTATTGGGAAATCTGCATGTGTCTGATTCTTCAGAAAATAGTTAAGATGTTTAAGAAGAGGGTTTTGGGCCATGGTTTGGTGTTTCACTGCCCTAAAAAATGGGACAGGGACAATGTAGTAGAAAGAAACATTATAAAAAACCTTGTCTGTTACTGTTTGTGTTCGCCCCTAAAAAGATGGAGGTAAAAATTCAATTAGCAGCGTTAGTCACAGTCTAAGATTTGAGTTCCACAGAAAAACGTTCTGCAGTAAAATTCTGCTGCTATTCTTAGGAAGTTTTCAACTTTGCTCAAAAGGATGGAAGATGAGGCTGCTGCTCCTGAGTCAAATTGATGACAAACAGAATGGAGTTTCACCAAGTAGGTGTTTGGCTCCAACACTAACTCTCCTCACCACTAAGTAACTCTACTGAAATAATGTATCAGGAATGGAGGATTGGACCAAGCACACATGTTTGAAGTAATATTGTAAAAGCAGGTACGGTGATGGCTTGCATTTTTTTGTTTGTGCTTTGGGTGTTTCCTGGTGTAAAACTGAGGCTTAACCTGCATTTGTTAATCCTGTAAAAAAATGGTGTGAGTGAGAGAGGATTATAATGTTCCTTGCTTGGCTCACTGCTGTAAGAACAGTGTTGGCAATATGAAGTCAGAAAACAAGACTGAATTGGAGGTGCAGTCCATGTAGCTCAGTGTCTGTCCTTGACTGTTACCTGCAGTTCATGCTTATGGAAAAAAAGAATAGGGGAAAGGATAGATATTCCTGTGCCTTCCTGTTTCCCCTGAGCTTAGTGTAAATATGTGGGTCTGTTCGCTGTGGATGTATTTTCTTGGCTTTTGATCCATTTTTCTTTTTGGCATCTGGAACTTCCTGATGCAGCAAGTTTCATAATAATTATCTATTATATGAACTGCCACTTTTATTTGTATGATAAATTCATGTAGTGCCTCATGGAAATTTTGTTCTTATACAAAGAATCCATGGCATTGGAGTAGAAACTTAGCTTTATACAGATCTG
>VWZT01016238.1:420114-448568 GCA_013397055.1 Pachycephala philippinensis | reverse complement strand
AGCTATGTTGTAACCTAGGGCAGCAGGTCAGGCAGCAATCACCAGTTCAGCAGAGGCACTGTGATTGAAATCACTGGCATCATCTGTTTATTGGAGTGTCTCTGCTAAGACTCATAGATTTATTCATTGATCAAAGCAAGTTCCTCAACCAAAGTTCCAGGGAGCATTTTTACTTGTGCTTAATTTTAAGTCTCTGGACAGTTTCATACATTTGAAACTTCTGTGTTTTCCTGGACTGGAGTCCTTGCCAGCCATTATGAAGTTTGAAAGACTTGCTCTAGCATGGAAGCCCCAGAAAGCCTGCCCATTATCCTATACATTTCAAGGAATCAGTATCAGTGTGCCATGAACTAACAAAGGAATGAAAAACGAATAGTTTGGAAATTTTCCTCAGCATCTAGAAAATCATTTATTATCAACAATTGCCAATAATTCAGCAGAAGCCTCTCCTTTGTTGCCTCTGTTGCTTGCCAAAAATCCGTCCTTATTTTAGTAACTCTGGCTGAACAGGACAGAACATGTTGGTAACATTTTGAAAACTGTCTTTTTCATCTAAAGTGACAAAGACCTTTCCTCCAGGGCACCAGTAGAAAACAGCAAAACCCTGTACCTGAGTTAATAAGTAAGAGCAAAACAAGTAAAACCTTGGGATTTAGCACTTTTTCCAATTGTGATTTTCCAGAGTCCCTGTTCATCAGCATTTGTTATTTACCTTTTAGCTTCATAGTGTTTCCTTTTCACCTGGGACCTGGGTTATTGCTTTGCAAATTGTATATTAATATTGCTTACCTACAAACACTTTAGGTACGATCCCAAGGGCAGTGCTGCATGCATTTTGATGAACATTTGAACTTTTAAAATTCAGTAGCATTTATTTTAACCAAAACTAAAAGACAAAGTTGAATTCCAAGTTTGGTGATTAATTTACATCTACTTAAAGACAGACTGAAGTAGGGCAAAATTCACTCCTTTCTAGAAGACTTGCAATTAAGTTTTTGTTTAAAACCTCCCAACAACAGACCTTATACGCTTGAAAAAGCCAGTCCTGAGACATGCCATGAAGAGAAAATACTAGTTTTAACTAGGAAGGAGCAAAACAAAATGTATTTAAGACACATATGCCTGCATAGAAAATTTGGGACTGTAACAACTTTTGAAGAAACCTGGCAGAGTAGTTTATAAAACAAACAGTTGTTCCCTCTTTGGATATTAGTAAGACATCATGAGAAAATTAGAAGAGCTAAAGTATTGTCAGATGTTTACAGTGAACACTCCCCAATTCAGTGTTTGGAAAATCCAATGTGTAAAATTTCCCATAAACAAAAGGTTTTTTAAAATGTCAGTTCTGGGATGTTCTTGGCTGAGATTGCTGGAACAAATAGAAATAGGTTTGTGAACATAAATAGCTGATGTGGAGTGTCCTTGGCAATATCTGTGCTAATAAGCCAAAGATAAAAATAAAGAAAAGAGTAAAATTACAACTCAAAAAGTGACAGAGCTGGGAAATTGGGAGTTTGGATTGCCTGTCCTTTTTCTCTCATCCTGGTACAACTTGCTGTGGTGGAATACCTGGTATAAAACCTGTCACCAGACACTAATCCCAGAACCAAACTACATTCTGAATGATCCCAAAGGAACTGTATAAGGATATGTGTGACCCTCCCATATTCAGCAACGCTCTCACAGCCCCAAGTTTTTCATGCAGTAACTGACTGCATGGGTGACAGTGTGTGCCTTTCACATAGAGGACTTTCTTCAGTTTCTGCTAGGCACAAAAGCTGGTTGACTCTTTTTTATTTCACAAAAAAACCGTATGGATAACTAACCAAATTCCAGGAAAGCATGTCTAGAAGATAAAATGCGAAGCTTTGGAAATACAACTGTGAGCAGCAGCGAGAAACAGAAGGGGCAAAGCCCAAAGTCTAGGAATAAAACCAGTTTCTTACCTTTCTGTCATGATTTGATTAGCAGCAACAGGTTCCAGGTTCGATTTCTGGCTCTTCTCTCAGAAACCTAAGAAAATTAAATGAAACTGGTTGAGTGTTCAGTGAATGATACTTTCATCTTTGCAGTGAATGAAAACACATAACTTCACTGAAGGGCCAGAGGTGAAAAGAGTAAAAAATTAAATTCACTGAACAGCTGGTGTTCCCCTAAATATAGTAATAATTAGTCAAATCATTACTCATTCACAATCACAATGAAGAATTTGATCCTTCTTGACCAAACCCTCTATTCCCTTCTGCTTTAATCTAGAACATTTTGCATTACCATTCTTCAAGCATTAGATTTTAGATGAGGTTTGATCAACTGCATCACAGTGACCACAGTTAGGTACTGAATTACCAAGATTTTCCTGCTTCATTACAAGCACACAATGTCATCAGATTTTGGGGGGAAGTTGGTTTTGGGTATGGGTTGTTGTGGTGGGGGTTTTCTCAGTGTATGTTTTGTTTCAGGGTTTTTTTNTTTGTTTGGCTTTTTTTTTTTTAAATAGTCCCAAATAGGCAAAACAAAATATTAAGTGAAGTTGCTTTAGACCTCTCTTACCATCACTGCCAAAAACATTCCTTCTGACCATCTGTTTTCTGGAAAGGGCTCCTCACCTCTTTTGGGCCTTAGCTGTGAGGGTTTTCTGCATTCGAGAAAGGATATGTGCCTGTGCCTGCACTTGAGGCCTTTAATTTGGAAACCAGCACAAAAATTCTGTTTTATAAAAAGGCTTTTTTCTAAAGATGCACAGAAAGCATTTCAGAGCGGTTGCAATCACAGCTAAAGCTGCAGAAGGCCAGTGCAAAGCAGCAGAGGAAGCTCCTCAGCCAGGATTTATTACTGATCATTGGTCTGCTTGAAACTATAATCTCTCTACCACTATCTTGGGGCTTCTCCTTTACACCTCTCTGGGTTCAGCCACCAGAGCACTGTGCAGCTGTCTCTAAATCACTCTTCCAGCGTGCTCAGCACATGAACAGCTATATACAAAACACTAACGTAGGTCCTGTTGGTAGCTCAGTATATTCTCTGTTTTCTCCCTCTGGATGACCCAGGAATCAGGATCACTCCTGCCAGGAATGGCCCGAGTTCACAAACCAGCATGCCACAAGGCAGTGTAGCAAGACCTGCACTGTTATTATGCCTGCCTGACGTGCCAGCACACGCATCGAGCTCCTTCAAAGCATTTACTACTCTGTTTTACTGTGCCAGCTACTCAACCACAGCAGCAATGAGTACCTACCCAGAGAGTAATCGTCTGCATCATGGCAAAACCCTACACCCGATGCAGAAACAGCTATAAAAGCAGGCAAAACGGGAACCAGAGGTTGGGCTCCTCCTGCCAAGAAGTAACTTGGGTGGATCAGCATGCCCCAAGGCCATTGTGCTTTTATGGACAAACCAGCCTGCTTTTATGAGCTCCTGCTAGCTGTACACAAGGAAACCAAACGCAGGATCACAGAATCTTAAAATAACTTAGGCCAAAAGAGACCTCTGGAGCCATCTTGTCCCATCCATGCTCAAAACTGGGCTTACTTGGATCAGGTTAGGGCCACCTACAAGTCTGTAACACACCTTACTCTCTGCTGTGTTACACACTTGGACACCAGGCACCACATGCATACATATCCGTGATGATATTTTAGATCACATCAACTCCAGCACCCATAACAAGCTGCTAAATGGAGGGGCAAAAAGAAGAAATTGCAAAGAGGAACAGCATGTTCACAGCAAAATCCAGACCCCATGTTTCCTTCTAACCTCAGCAGAAACACACAATGTGGTTCAATGCATACAATGCTATTAAAAACCATACACACCCTAGGAACCCAGTCAGGTCTGTATTTTGGCCTTGCTGATACGTGTTTAGTCCACCAAAGTTGAGCAGATATGAAAGAAGGAAAAGAATCTGTAAATGTCACACATTTAAAAACAGCCAGCTGGATCCTACTGACAGTGCTCAAAAACATCAGAGTATTTATCATGTCACACTCCCAGGATGGGGCCAAAGCACAGAGCCTGGGTTAGCAGTTGCTGTTTTCATTTACTTGGCTTTAGCTGAGAGTTAGGAAACATCCCTTTAAATGAGGATTCTCCTTTGGTGAACTTCACATTAGTTGGAAAAGTAGGAAAAGTAAGACAACAAAAAGAACCTCCCCAGCCTCAGCTGGAGAGAGTGGGTAAGGCAGAAGACAGAAGTAGAATTTACTTGCTTCCATAACCATAGACAGAAACCCTAAACCAGCCCCCCACCAAAAACCCTAAAAAAAAAAAAATCTTCCTGACCATAAAAGGACTGGAACTTTTGTTTAGCTAAATTTACATATAACTTTCACTTGTTTCTCTCTGTGTGTTTGCTTTTTAGACAAAAATACCCAACACTACATGCTCCAAGGAAACACAATTAAAGGAAATTGTACAGCCCTGATTTCTTGCTACCACTTTAATTTAATTTTGCTTCTCTGACTTTTTTCCTTAAGTACGCTGATAAAAATGTTTTTAATAACAACGATAATTTGGTCAAGGATAAGAATAAAAGGGGTTTTTTTCTGAAGGAGGTTCTTCTTCGCATAAACGTACACATATTTAGTGTGCATTCTGTGAACACTTTCTCCCTATGTAATAGAGAGCCAGAAAATCATCTGTCAGGGGATGATGGATGATGAACTCTGCTACTCAGGCCTCAGGGCCCAGCCCTGCTGCTATACTTGACTTAGCCTTCAGTAGGCACTAAGTGCTCTGTCAGATTCATGCCAAGGGAAAAGCATATGCCTGGAACTCCCAAAAGTGTGGGAACCAGAATAAACAGAGACATTTTTAATGTTACCACACGTTTTAAATTTGCTGTGTCACTTTCCTGTAAGCATTGTCCATATTTTTGTAATATATACAGTCATTGTGGTTTTGTTGCTCTGCCCATCACCTCTGTTCTCTGTTGTACACTAACCAAGAAAACAAATGAAAAATAAAAAGGAATGCACAGCATACATGACCATTTGGCTGACTACTGCACTCTTCTAGCAAAGGAGAGACAAGTTCTTGGGGTTTTCTTTTCTCCCTTCCCCTTGACAATGCTTTTGTTGCTTTGTGGCAACAAGGCTTTTCTCACCTCACGCAGCTTAATTAATTCAGGGGTTCTTCTGGCATCCTCCTGCATGTTGTATCACCACACATAGATATGTATGACAGGGTTATAGTTAAAAACCATCTCCCTCTCCTTTACACCCCAAAAATTCCACCAATCATTGAATTATGCTGCTTGGCTTGGATGGACTGCAGGACTCTCAAATCTCAAGCATTTCCATTATGAGCTGAAGGTCCCACAGGTCCAAGGTAAAATGAAGGTTTAAAACTGATGCAAATCATAAGCATGGTTTTCTAATGCATATTTTTATTTCATATTGCCTAACCACTGATTATAACCAGGCTTTTAAAACAATTTTCTTAAAAGAGAATTGGTCAAATGCAGCTATGATGGAATTTCCATCCTTCAGAAATTCCTCAGCAGTGACTATCTCTGTCTCCTTCTCTTTCATCACAGCCCTCTTTAGATAAAATATTTATATTGTGGCAAGTAGTAAAAGGTTTTATTCCTTGTTTAGGAGAGGCTGACAGAAAATGCCATAAAAATTAATAGCAGTTCAAATTACACAAAATAATATTGAGGGTCTTCCTCCCCTCCCCACTGCAGGTATCTTTACCCGTAGAGATCAGTATAGAAGCTTTGTGAAAAACTTCTCCTTTAGATGTCCCTTCAGTTCAAAAGGGATATTCTGCAGCCCTGATTTACCAGTGGATAAATTCTGAGGAAGGAGCTTACCAGCATTTTACTCCCTTCTAATACCTTCTCAGAACAAGCAGAATTCACTGAGGCCCAACAGGCCCAAAAAACCACCTGCATTTACATTCTTCAATCAGTCACATTAACCCTGAGAGGCATCAGCAGGACTCCTGCAGCACCAGAAAGGGACACAGCAAAGCAAAGACTGGGACTCATAGAAATGAAGGCATATTTTTAGGCCAGAGTCACTGTCACAACTCAAGCAAATTCCAAATTTCTTTGATTTTGACATGAATATTTATCAGAAAATGACGCCTATTCCTGAAAACTGGCCTTCCCTAGCCATGTAAGGACAGTCATTTGCAAGCTCCATGTCAAAAACTGAACTCAGATTATTAAATGAGGATCCACTCCTCCCCAGCATTATTAGGCATTTCTTTCCCACAATACACATTAATACAAGAAGATATCCAAAGGTCCATTCATCTTACTTTACAGATGGGTTTGGCTGACAGCTATGAGCCTGACTTGTCTTTTATTTCAATGCATTCATCCCAGCACCACTCCAGGCTTCCCTACAAAATATGCCTGTCATTCAACAGCAGCAGAACAGTTTAAATGCTCTTATCTACTCACTTGAAATCCCAGCCCCCCCAGGCAAACTGTTCCCTGAGATGATCTTTACCCTTCATTTGAGTCTAATGCACCGAGACCTAAAAAGACATTATGTCCAGAGACTGGTGTGGCTACGGTAACAATTACCAGTTCAGCAAATCAGCTTCTCATTGCAAGCACTGCTTGGGCTATATATAAGCCAAGAAGAACCTAGAATCATTGTGTCAGCAATTCTCAAAGACTATTTTAAATGGTATCAAGTTTAATAAGACTTTTACAACACAGTACAGAGTGTACTTTGTGTTCCTTTGAAATTGATGGGACAAGCCAATTTTTCCAGGTTTGTAGGCATAACATTTATTAAATTATAATAAGAAAATAGCTATTTAAAACCATGAAATGAAAGACTATAATATACATTTAAAGGTCAACAACTGCACGAGTTCCCTTATTGTATATTTTATCTGAGAAGTCCTGAGAGACAAAGGAGCTCTGACTCTACCCATGTGGAGGTGCACACTGTCGCTATTCCCTGCCCTGACTTGGACAAGGAACTACATCTCCTATGGATGGCCCTGCTTCACCCAAGGCTCTTACAGAATGGCCTTCACCCGTCAAGATGGTGACTTACATCCTCCAAATAATTTCCACCACATGTACCACATATAGATGGAGCTTTTGTAGCTGCAATAGCAAGGTCAGACTGAAATACAGTGATTTTATTCCATCTCTGCACTGTACTTCCTTCAGGACATTCCTTAAATTAGTTTTAGCACCTCCAGCCCAATTTCCTTTCTGCAACTAAGGAAGGTTAATATGTTCTCTACATGGGAAGAGAGGCTATATTAACTAATACTGCCAAACAGAAACAACAGAAATGATCAACAAAGAAAAGCCAATGAGAAAATACCCAAATGAAGTGCAAACTTCAGCACAAAGAGTCTGGAAAGAAATGTGATCTAGGTTTTGACTTTTAAAAGCATTTTAATGTTTCAGCATTAAAACATTTTTATTTCTTCCTAAATATGTTTAACATCAAACTTGAACTACAAGGAAAACAATAAATATTGCTGGGGTTTTTCAAGTGCTATTTCAGTGGGCCTCATTCCACTCTCTTCACTGAAGCTGAGTTGGTCTTTAGAAGGATTTAAACAGGACTTTTTTTAGCACAGCCTTTAGAGTGATACATCTTCCTGGATGCACAAACAGAATACATGGACAAGAGCACAGCAGAAACCTTTCGTTTATTAATAATTGCAACTACTTTTCCAAATTCATAACATAAACCTCGACATTGTAGCACACTGAAATATAGTCTTTGTGATATGGAACTGCCTAAGTTTGATAGACCTCAGAAATATTCATTAATGTTTCCTTCCACTCTGTGGATGCATACATACATATTGCATATGGAGCCTGATATAAATCCATTGACATCTGTGGAGGACTTCAATAGAAAGTAATTTGGATGAGTACGGGCAACCTTATGCCTTTAGGCTACTAATCAGCTTTGGAGCATTAAATTCAGCTGGCGTAAATGATATATAAAAATACAGAGACACACTCTTACAGTATTCATCAAATATGTAAAATACAACACAGAAACACTATCACAACGCACAGGTCCAGGTGTTTAAAGATGAATGTTGTAAAATTGGCACAACTTTGAAAAAAACAGCTGTGATTAGGATATAATTATCTTATGCAAGAAATCCATTTCAGAGCTATAATTCTTTGCTGCTCGCGACAGGAACAGATTTTTATTATTTTCCACTCACCTTAATTCTGCAAAGTCTGTGCAGCTATAAAAGAGTGATTTGGATTCTAGTCTAGCTCGGAGTTCTAAATAATTTTTTTTTGTAACTGATTGAATAACAGTGAATTCTTGTGAGGAACCTGGCTTTAATTTTGGATCTCAGATTGACGGAACAGGGCTGTCATAAACACACCGATTATTTATTACTGGATACAAATGATATGAAAATAACTGGAAGAAACAGGGACACCACAGATATTTGTAGGTTACATAGCTTATCTGCATTGAGATTTTATATCTGATGCATTTTATCACATCTGAAAGACACCACATTTTCAGAAAATAATTGCACTGGTGTATGAATGCAACAAAGCTTGGATGCACAGGTCACCTGCTGAACTTGCTTGTACATTATATTTTGCATAGGCATCCACAGAAACACACATGTATACCATATGGATACTTACTTTTTTTCAGATCACAGCCTGTTACCATTTGAATACAACTGCAAAATTGCACAAGAGCCATATTGTTATAATTGGCTCGAGGTAGGCAGAGATGTAGCTATGGATATATAAATCTCCTTCCACCAGAAGAAGAATTTTCTTCAGACATAGAATAAATACAAAAGGGGAAAAAACCTCACATTAAAAATGAGCCTTATCCTGTGTGAAGAATCCTTCCTGAGCAAAACACA
Organism: Pachycephala philippinensis; assembly: GCA_013397055.1. Lineage (NCBI taxonomy): Eukaryota > Metazoa > Chordata > Aves > Passeriformes > Pachycephala > Pachycephala philippinensis. Next base: position 439,727 of record VWZT01016238.1, on the reverse strand, counting down.
CTGAACACACCAAAACCACCAAAACTTGAAAAGATTTATCTTTATAGTGACTTAAAACATTAGAGAAAACTGTCTATCTATCTGGTATTTTCCCCTTCTAAATGTGCAATGCAAAAGGGGAAATAAATATGTTTCAAAGATATTTCAGGATTTAAAAATCAAAACCTATATATGGGCTGTATCATTTGCAAAGCCTAGATATTAATATTAGAATCTACTTCTGAGAAAATTAATGTCTATTTTAAAAACCCTTTTTTAATGTTTGGTATGTTTAATTTAAAGAATGTAAGACCGCAGATGAGATGAATTTTCCAGTATCTTAGTCATAAAATTATATCACTGCTACATATTCACAATATGGTTAAATAGCAGTCATAAATTAAAAGAAGAGTCTAATAATTTAGACTGTTCTAAAACAATACTAAAGGCAAGTAAAAATAAAATATTCCATCCGGATATTTCAATTAAAATATGTTACATCGTATTGAGAAAATAATTGGAACTAATATAGTCAAATATACCAGAAAAAAATCCTTTTGCTCTGATGGACTAAAACTGATTCAACTCTGCCAGGGGCTCTGGCCACAAGAGAAAAGCTGCACTGGATTACACAGCACTATTGAGCCATCTTCTTTAAACAGGTATTTTAAAAAGTCATGATCCCCTTTTCCACAGCTATTCTCTGTAAACATTTGGGAAATGAATTGCTCAGCAGCCATAGAATATAAGAAGCAGAAAGCACTGAACTTGGAAAAAATAGCTGTATTTCTTTAAAGAGACGAGATGGCTTCCTGTAATATGAAAGCAAAGCTTAAAAGATATGTTAGATCCAAGGAGATCTATTGTATAAGGATGAAATTCACCCTCTGTGTAAAGTATCAAGATTTGCCCAGTGATTAGCCATGATTAAGTGGTATCTTACAGATTTACGTAGGACATAAGAGAATAATAGATATTATGCTGGCCCTCTTCTATTAGCATTAATTTACCACATAGAGCTAACAAAGATATCAACAACCTGAGTTACACATCGCTTTGAATTAGTCAAAGTGAAAATAACTATGCTGCAAAATAACAATTTACAGACCCGCTTTATCACCTTGCCATCTCATTACAGGCATTTCACAATTCTTTTAATGAGCCAGAGTCTCTGTAACTGTTTCTTCAGTTATGTGTGGAAACCAAGTGTGCAAATAAAATGGAGTAAAACACTCCAGGAGTGGTAGCACTGAGCTAGGCTACCTTCTTTCTTTCTTTGTGTCAGTCACTCGTGCTTTGGACAGTAAGTCACACCAACAGAACATGTAACCTACAACTGGAACAGGACTCTGAGAGAGGGGGTTGATGCTCCAAGTCTCTCCATGTTTAAGAGGCATTTGGAAAAATGTCCTTAATAACATGCCTTAACTTTTGGTAAGCCCTGAATTGCTCAGGCAGTTGGACTAGATAATCTTTATAGGTCCCTTCCAACTGAAATATTCTGTATTCTTCTACTCTAAACTTAAACCTTCATACTTTAACAAACTCTAGACAGAAGTACCAATGCCCTAGAGTCAAAGAATTGCATGAACACTTCTGGGAGAATGCTTGGTAAGACACTTGAATTATAACTCATAGAAACAGATTGTAAATAGAGGAGACTAGGATAGATTTTGAAGAGTAAGAATGTTTACAAGTAACTCAGAAATCACAAAAAGTCCTGAGTGATGAGGCAGTTCTGCGTATAGAGGGGAAAATATAAAGGCATCATTCAAAGACTGCAACTCTACATGAACCAGAGTATGTCTTGGGCTCTGCTCCTTTGGGCAAACTCTCACGGAAATGTTCTTCCAAAGAAACAGTGAAGCACTACAAGAATGGAAATTCTCACTTTCTGAACTCTATAGCTAAAGTGAAGTTCAGCTGGAGAAAGCATATTTCCACACAGAAGTAAGCTGGACTGGTTTATTAATTCAGGAAACTCCTGTTCTCAAAAGGTGACTAGAAATTCCAAGGCAAATAAATCTCCAGTCAAATGTTACTGTTTCTGTACTTTCCACTAATTCTCAACAGGAGAACTAGAAGAAAATGTGCACTTTATTTTAAACCGTTCCTTGTCTTCTCTCATTTTCTTTCCAGCTAGCAGGATAGAGAGGAAGAGACAGAGACTCCAAAATAATTATGGTAAAGACTATTTCGCCGAGATTTTTCAAGCTTCATTAAAAAAACTCAATTCTCAACTTTATAATCTAGTAACATTTGTTTTGAGAATTTGTCTCTTTCCCAAAAGAGAGGGTGCCAGTAAATCAGGTCCAAACTCTGTATTTATCAAAATGACTTTGAATTTAGCAATTTTTAAACCCTGTAAATAAATGTGGAATCTGTGACACATCCAAAAAAAGTATGTAATTTGTTTGACATGCCTAGTGGTCCAGTGCATTAATTAGGGGCCTAACAAGTTTATGGGAAGTATCATCTAAACATAGAAAAGCTCAAATCAGGAAACACTTATAAAGACAATATACTCACAGCCTGAAATAGGAAGAGAGATTGTTGGATGAATGACTTAGAGCATGACTTAGTAGCTATAAATCTATCTGGGAATATTTAAGTCAAGAACCATGATTTGTATCTATAGAGAATATGAGAGTTGGTGGTAGATTTCTAGATTTGCTTTGTAAATTGGTCAGGAAATTATTTCCTGTGTGTAACATTACTTTTGCAGATGCTAATAATGTTTTTGGATTTGGATGTGAAGACATGCAGGTCAATTTTAGTAGATGCCTCCTCTCTCCTCCTCTGTGGGTGGGGCAGCATTAAAGCACACTTGAGAATTTGAAACTAAAACTTAAAGCTACCTTCAAAAAGAAGGGGAAAAAAAAAGAGGAGAAAAGCATGAATTATGATGAACAATTAACTGACTGCAGCAAAGTTTTCCCCATAGCAGGAGACTGGTAAATGTTGGGAAAACAAATCTTCATAATTACTGACACTTGTGCTGGAGTAAATCTAAGCCAAACCATTAAGTTGCTCAACCACAAAGAGATGATTAAAATTGTTCTGAAAATCTGGCCATGTTTTTCTTTTGGAAATAAAAGGTGAGGTGGAAAATGGAGTTTATGTCTGCATGTTCCACAAAACAAATTAAACTAACTTTTGTATTTATTTGTTGAGTTTAGGAGAAAGAAAGGGAAGCTAAAAAAAGGCCACTGGAGTATTTATACGGTGATAAAAACCTAAACTGAATATAGTATTTTTCAATTAAAACATCTGAGGCATTTCTTCACTTTCCTTATAATGACAATGTTGAGAAAATGTTCGAGTGGGATTGGCAGAAACAGGGATTTCCAAAAAAATCCTATCTACCTAATCATCGTGCCAACTTAGAAGAGGAACAGCAACACTGAAGCTGCAGGATCTTAAAGGCGACTTTCTTTAAAGGCTGCAAAATAAGACAAATAATCTCCAAACCAAAAGAGAAAAGCTTTCTAGTCACCAAAAGTGAAATTAGTCATTTCTGAGGAAGAAAAAAAAAACCCAAAAATTTCCCAATACCACCCTTCGTAACTGGGCTAAAACCAGTTTATTTTAAATGTTCTGAGCTAATAGTCTTTTATCATGCCATGTACTTTATGGCTACATCTTGTTCCAATTTTGGTTTCATCCATTCCCATTTCCAAACAACCATAACTTTCATACAGGCTTGCCATACACCAGATTCCATCTGTCTGTGACCTTGAATAAACAAGGAGCCTTTGATGTTCTTATGCACTTCAAACCACTTTGTCCTTTCCAGTGATATATGAGCCACATTGTAGCGAAATGCAGTCATCACTGGTTTGTGGAAGTGCCTTCCTGCTTCTTCTCTTGATGGAAGTTTACCATAGAACAAATTTACTGTAATCTTTGTTAACTTGTGCTCCCTACGGAGGGAGAAAGAGGTCAGCAAAACAGCAGCGGGAGGCTAGAAATAGAAATCCTGCACATACAGCATCCTCACAGTCAAAAACAAGGGGCTGTCTCTAGAAGCACAAAAACCAAATCACACAAACCCCATCCAACAAACCAATTGACGATCAGATCAACAACTTCTTGAAAACAAGCATTACGAGGAATTTGTTAACTGATGGACAGATTTACACACCCCACACAGCAGCTTTGTTGTGGCATTGTGTGTTCATCCTATTACAATTCAAGGCTGCTGTACGAGGCTGTTGGGTTTTGGCACTGTCAGAATGAAAGAGAGATTATGTGGTACCATATGTCAGGCAGCTGAAGCAAAGGATTCCTGGTCTAACATGTTTGCCTTTCCAGTCTGGAGGGAGTATTAAAACCAATGGAGCAGGAGAGGTGGGTGGGCCAGCACAGGGAGGGACAAGGTGATTTTGCTTTTGCCCCAACATCTCAGCAATCCTGCTGCACTTCTGAAGGCTCATGTCTGGATGTTTCTGCACCAGCCAAATGCAGAAAGAGTTCATCTTCTCCTCCAAGACAAAAAACAAAAACACAAGGCAAAACCCTTCAGCAATTATTTTTTAATGCAAATGCATGTTTATTTCATGCCCTCAAGCCTTTTAGTCCTGGTTGTTTGTGACAAACATTCCACAATAGACTCTTTAAAGTCTGGCATATGTGCCAGTGCTAAAAAACATACAGCAGAAGACATAAGACAATTAAAATGAAAGACGACAACAACATGCTGCTAATGGTTTTAAATTATTACATTGTAGAATAGTTACTGGAACATCATGGAAGAGCTATCCCCACAGCTCTGCACAAGCCTGAGCTCCATCAATAAACTAATCTTTATCATGTAATACATTGGTTTTCTGTTACAACGATGTTTGTGCCACACAGTCCAGCACCCTGTAACTATGGATAAAGGAATGACACAACTGTACTCCAGTTAGCTCAGGTCTCTCATCAGTATATGATAGGCTCTCATGGTCCACCTCTCCAGTCAATATCCACTGAGGGGACACCATTGATTGACTTCCAAGATGGAGTTATACTCAATGAATACAACAAGATGACCTGCAAGCCCCAAGGTGCCCAGACTGCAGGAATTTGAAGTAACTTACAGAATAACCCATTTTTAGGAGAAATCTGACCTAAATTGCATCCAAGATGAACCATGAATTAGCTCCCAGAGGACCTGGAGCAGACACTGGTGTGCAAGTTGGCTTCCAGTGCTGGCTTACTTACTTTTTACCACAACATTTCAATTGTTTGTCTAGTCCCAGTTCAGCTAAGTGTTCTAACAGACAATATATTGAAAACAGGATTTAGGCACCTGAATGGTGTTAGCATTTTTTTTAAAGTTACCTATGCACAAATAAATTCATAAAAATAACCAAAAGCATTTTTCTAACTAGGCAAGGCGTAACAGTGGGTTGTGTTTTTTCAACATGAAATACGGAGGTGTTTCAATGTCTGTTCTTTCTTCTTTTTGAATTAGTTTGGGGGTTTTTAGGTAAAAAAGGAAAAAGAAACACAGGAATATTTCATAATAATCTATTACCAAGTAATTAAGAGTTCTTCTGAGATGTAAGAAGCTGGCGTTTGAGTTCCATGCTTCCCCCATTCCAGACAAATGCTCTTGTCACTCATGTTCTTACCTGTTACTGGATAGCTTGCTGCCTTCATACAAATGGCAAAGCTAATACTTTCAAATAAAGATATTTAAAAGTCACATTTCAGCAATGTGAGAAAGCTTAATTTTTGAAAGATAAATGGAGAATTACATCCTCTACTTTAAGAACTGACTACCAGGATCTCCTTTTTTTAGTTCTTCCCTTACACAATATCTGTGCTTTATAAATATTTCAGACAGAGTTTTCAATGCCATTTTAAAAATAAAGATATCGCATTCAAGAAAGACCAAGCAGAAAAAAATAACCTCAATGTTGTCCCTTTATGTTACTGTCACAGCAAGTAGCAGTCGCATATTTTTCCCCATCTAACTTATATTTACGTAACAATAACTAAGCATGTTAACTGTAAAGACACTCTAAGCAGCTAAAAAAAGTTAATATAGAGTAAGAATTTTAGAGCTTCATGGAAAGATTTTCACACAAAGCAAAATTTTTTAATATAGCTTTCCCTCCTCCCTGACTTAATTGTTTTTTTAACCAAAATGAAAACACACACACTTGGCTTCAGGTTAACACCACGAAAGGACAAAATTTTTAATCCCATGAAAGAGACAAGACTCTGCAAAGCTTAACTGCTCTAAATTATTGAAGTATTAGAGAGACTTGCAATTCTTCAGCAGTCCTGGAACACATTTGTAAGGAATATTATCTCAGTTTGAATGCAGAAGAAACATTACATCCAATGTGCTGTTGGTAGCTGGGATCACGGCAGGGATGTTTGGCTAAGAGCACCAAGGAAGTCTCCAGAGAAACCACAGGTGCCTACACACAGCAAGTGCCATGGCCACTGGCCCATCCTTTCTAGAGCTCAGTAACAAGTTAAAACCCATTCTCTTGCTGACAACTGATAATTTTTTCCCTGTCAGAGCTCACCACAGGCAGGCAGAAACCCTCACACCAACAGCCTCACACCAACTGGCTCTGCAGTGTGGTTATACCCAAAGACAATGTCCCTTCATGGAAAGTTAAGGATGCAATTTAAACACCTCTTTTTCAAAGCTCAAGAGAGCTGGCTGAAATAATTGTGAGAATAATCCTCAGTACACATTGTCTAAACCATCTGAAGCAGCCAACCTGGGAAAGGCAGGAGATTCTCTGATACAAAACACCATGCACGAGTCAAGAAAAATTATCAAGAAAGGTTCCATTAGCTTGGAATGGAAATTCCCAAATTCAGCAAGACATCTAAGTAAGCACTCTGTGGAGTCAATTCATGGCCTGAAAATACTCAATATCTATGAAAATTAATTTGGATGAAAATTCTTAAAAATGCAAACTTATTAATTTTTTTAAGAGGATGCATTTAAAGTATTGCAGGTGAAATGTTTATGTAACAATCAAAGACCAAATTACAGTAATGTATGTTTCAGACAAATCAGAAATCCAGTGCTCAGAAGAATAAACATTTATAAACTCTGCAATCTAATTTTATACAGCAACAAAAACGTACAATAAATTTCACAATCTTATTGATCCTAATACCATTGGCATTACCCCAGCAATTGATTTAGTCATTTGTTCATCAGGAGAAAAGGAAGGGGAATATAATATTTTAGTGGACTTCATAAATTCAAAGCCTCAGCTTTCAAGTCCAACCCATAATACAATAAACCATGGAGATCATAAATGGAACAACTAAAGTTCTGTAATTACAACATGGTTTATAATGTAATAATTTATCAATGGCATGTTTGATTTATGCAAGATGCAGAATTGTTTCTCATCGGAGCCGTAGCAAAACATTTTCTAATAAATATTCGGAACAATCAAGTTCTGCATCTCAACCTCTCCAAATGGTGACTGCTTGCCTGGCATTGTCTAAATTCAAGGGGCTGTTTTAAAAGTGAAACAGATCTATTTCCCATCTTCCTTCTACAGATTTTCAAACCCAGTGTTTATGGATTTTTATCTATAGAGAATGAAATGGTTTTGGTTTTTCCCATGATAGCAGGACCACTAAGTACTTAAAACAATACAATATTTAGCATTGCCCGGTCAGTCTAAAAGGCTTAGAAATTGCAGTAGCACCCTTTAGTTACTGGGTTGCTTTGCCAGCCTTTCTACTGGCATGTGTGTGCAGGAGGTAACAGGAGAATAACATTTCCCCATTATGCCCATGTATCACTTGCCCCTCACAGGAGGTTTCTGGTCTGGGTGTTTGTCTCTCTCTGCACCTCTGAAATACATCTTAAGGTTTGGGGTTTTTTTTGGTTTGTTTTTTGTTGGGTTTTTTTTTTTGTTTTTTTTTTTGGCAATACCAGCAGATTACGAAAATACCTCAGAGCAGATCAGGTACTGGATGTTTTGATTCAGTTTTAAACCAACCCCTTCAGCTACACTGCCAGAAACACCCTGTCCTGCAAACAGACCTGCTGAGCCCAAGAACGTCTGTCTCAGCCATTGGTACAGGGTGGTCATGGCACTTTACAGGCAGTAAGAATTCTGTAGACATAGAACCTTCTTAAAGCAACTTGAAGTTTGTTAAAGGTCAGTCTTTTAAAATAATACACTGAGAACAAGAAGCCTGCATGCCACTCAGTGAGTTGTAAAGTCAGCTGGCTGGCAAACACGGCAGCTTTTGGGAGGCTGTTTCAGTCTGTTCAGGCAACACAGCACAAGCTTGTGAGCCAAGGAAACACATTCAGCTTACTGTGAGCTGGGGATATTATGTCTGGCCACTGATGTCTAATTCACCTCAGAAAACATCTCTGTACTGAGTGAAAATAAACCTTTATTCTCCTGACAACAATACATCCATTTTCATAAGTTCATTTTAAACTTAAGGAAAAAAAATAAACCCAACAGCAACAAACCAAGGCATCAGCCCTGCAAAATCAGTTTCACTGTGCTGAAACCCCCTGAGCTGTCTCCCCAGACACACTGACAGTCAGTAGAAGCTCAAACTCTCTTGCTGCAGCCCAAAATATAAATCCATCCAAAAGTCAAACCCAGATAGTGTTGCAGCACTCCCAGGAATCCTGTTTTGCACAGCAGAGACACACCTACTTGAACAGTGCAGAGCAAGGCAATGACTCAGGACACTGCCCCTGTCCAGGGGGAAGGTTTCCATTTACAGGAACTGGTGCAGCAACAATAATTCTGTGTAAGCTGCCTCTCCTGTTCAATATGTCTATCGGGCTCTAAGAAAACTTTTCCGATAATTACTCTGTGGAACATTCTTACATTTTGGCCAAAAGATCAAAGTTCAGACAGATTTTCAGAGGGGAGAGTCAATGAAGGAAGTGTCTAAGCCCCCACACTCCCTCAGCACAGGCTCTCTGCAGCCAGCACAGAAGCTGATAACTCATAAAGGGGAGCTACAACGCTGCCCTGTGCCTGTGCACAGGGGAAGGCTTGGCCAGGCTGTAGTGAGCTGGGACAGCATTCAAGAAGCTTCCTAAGTCCCCAGGCTCCACAGGCCTCATAAAATTTATTAGCTCCAAATTTATAGCAGCTCTTGAAAAGCGAATTATGGTACAGTCCAATTCTCAGTGGAAAATTCACAGTAAAAATTCCCACATGAGAGAGCTAGCCAGTGACATGGGAGTCCCTAGCAGCATGGGAAATTCTGGGAGAGACACCCAAAATCTGGCCTGCTGTATATTCACAGTTCAGGACAGCATTACATGAAACACCTGCCTGTGACAGCAAGGTCTCATCCTTTTGAAGTAAAGGCATCTGCTGCTGAACAGTCCAGCCCCATAAAGGAGGCAGATGTCACCACAGGCCTACATGAAATACTATCAAATATGGGACTTATTTCCACTAGTTGTTACTTCTAAAGTAGTTTTCCCCCTTTTTTTAATCTTAATTTCTAAGCATCTCTTAAGAAAAAAAAAACAAAAAACCACCTCCTCTTGAGTTTCATCAGAAATTACTTGGATGATCTTCTGTTAAAAGAATGACTTTTATCCTCATTCAAATACATATTGTATTGGCTTAGAAACATCAAAGAGGCAATGTCTTTACATATTCTATTTCTAAGAAAAGAAAAGGAGTTCTCTCTTTATTAACATTGGTAATGTTGAATCTTATAATGAAAAATGCACAAAAGCAATATTTTTGATGAATAGGTAATAGAACAGCACTGAATAAGAGAGCATTAATATATTTTTACCCAAAGACTCACTCAGATAATGCATCAGGAGGGTTTTGAACTGAGACGAAGCCACAAGCAGAAATGAGGTCGGGGGTCTCCCAGTCCCCCTCCTACAGCCCAATATTTTTATTGACCTTGAAAATCCACCCCACAGTTCAAGCACAGCTTCCAACATGTGACTGCCACAGCCCACAACAAGCACAGCCCCAGCACTTCCTCTCAGGCCAGAAGCACTTTGCAGGACACAGATAATGCAAACATTACCTAGGGCAGTGATTTGAATTATGAGTAGAAAAAAAATGCAGTAGCATCTTGCAAGTAAGGTTTTTGTACCCATGGATATTTTCAGAGTTTTATTGCACCAGCAAGTGACCTGCAGACAAGCCTGCAGAATTTTCTGGTAGAGGGTGTGCACGTATCCTTTCTGTCTCTGCTATGTGTAGCACAATACAGCCTTTGTGATGTTCCCCAGAAAACCTATTTATGGACTTGGATTTTGAACATTCCTTTCACTCTTTGTCATCTTTTACCATTGTCTTTGAACCACTCCGATAATGAAATTACAAAGGGCCATATAAGCAGTTAGATTGGAAAACAAAAAAGGGGAAAGAAAAAAGAAATTTTAAAATAACCAGGCATGACACTCCCCTGCATTTTTCATTACTTAATTATAGTCAGTAGAAATCACAAAAATCTAATATTAATTTGAGAAAACAAACTTGTCTGTTGAATTCTAAAATTGTTGTTGAGGTCTGCAAAAAGAATGTCATAGGAAAATACACTGTACTGGAATAACAATCACGTATTTTGGGATTTGTGTTACATTAGGAAAATACCTTCATATGTATGTACAGAAAAGATTGTAGTTCATTCATTAAAACATTTTAATTAGGCTTTGGAATTCCAAAAATCCCGACTAATCAGTTTTGGAAAAATCCAGATTTCTATAATGACCCCTTCACACCATTTTCTTCGCTCCTCTGGTTTTACACAAAATGGATATTTGCATTTGGGAGTGTTGTACATTGAAGAAGTAAACATATTCCTTCTTAATTCTTCCTGTTTTCCTTTACTTATTTTACGATAAAAGAATTGTTTCGTAGCAATGATACCTTGAAAAATGAAGATGTGTTGGGATCAGTTTGTATAAAAGAAAAGTACCAATGCAGTGGTAGATGAAGAGTAAGGATGTATTAAAAAAAAAAAAAAAAAAAAAAATCAGAGAAGAAAAACCAGAGAAGCATTAGTGTATCTATGAGGCACACTGATAAGAGACAGCACCCTCATCCTCACGAATCTCTTCTCTCCCACACAAATGTATTTTCCACAGAGGATTTAATCCACATCTCTATTCAAGACCCACTTGTCTGCTCATTTATCAGTTTCTTCCCCCATCATTTCTGTGCCTGAAATCACAACCTACAACCACAGAGCCAGAGCTACGGTCATGGATGTGACCCAGCTGAATGCACTGGGCAGGTTCTCACTCCATCCATATTTCAAATTACTTGCAAAAGCAACGTTACCATGCTCATTATATTAATGTACATAAAATTTGCCTATGCTTCTCTTTGTTTTCCTTTTCTCTTATATCTCTCCACTTGTCTATCTTTACTATGTACAACACTCACAGCAAAGACTTTTTCTTATCAATGCTTGGAGCTTGGCTCATACAGAGGCCCACCATAGATAAATAAGACAACAATTTAATCTGCACTCAATCTTTGCGATCTGTGGAATAGCAATGTCTTGTTTGAAGTGTGGTATTACATTTGGAAACAGCAAACAAGAAGCTAATTATTTTTTGTGTTTGTATCTGTCACTCTTTTTCCTATGGATTGAGCCACTGTATCAGCCTGTTGACTGAGCTTCAGAGAAACAAGAGACCAGCAGGGCTGAACTGCATTAGGGGTGATAAAAGTTCAAACAAAGAGAAAGAGTAAATCTAGATGTCTGTAACATCTGAGGTAGCCCAGGACACAGACATAATACTGAGTTACATAGGAAAACACTGGCATTCTGGCAATTACGGAGTTCAAAACATGTCCACAGTCAATCAAATTTGAATTAACAAATGGAATACAAACTGCACAGGGAGATGTGAGATGAGAGAAGAGGAAAAGAGTACTGGGACTAGGAGCTAACTCAGAGCTGCAGTAGGCTCACAGGTTTTGTAACAGCTACTATAATTTCTGCATGAGAATAAACATTTCAGAGATAGGAAGGGGAAAGCAGAAAAAAGAACAACAAAAAGAAAGAGAGGTGGCAGTCATTCCCTCTGCTTTTAAAATATAAACCATTAGCAGGAAAAAAGTTTCTAAAGTTACTTTCAAAACCAAGAGATGTAACAGCTCCCTGTGCTGTCATTATCAACCAAAGACTTTGTCTTAAAAGGGACTGGAAGAAAATATTCTTAACAATTATTCAAAACTCTGTTTTTAAGGTACAATGAAAGTTATGAAAACAGAATTTGCACATGAAATTTTACAGAGCGGGGAAAAATTAAACCATATGGGAAATAGCCAAAAGAAATGTTTCATATATTTGTGTGTACGTTTGTGCATATGCTCCAAAACATAGCTCACTCAGTACCAGCCAAGAAGCTTGCATGCTACAACGAAGGATTTATGAGAGTAAAGTCAGGCCTCTCTTGAGGCTGGAAAAGAATGTGTTGTTCCAACGTGCATCCTTTCTGTTTCATCAGCTTTTGGATTCCATGCCAACATTAATATACACACCCCAAGATGCACATTGACACCAAAACATGTGGTCTGAGAATAACCACCACATCAGAGATTGACATAAAGGACGATATTGGTCTGACAGCAGAACATGGAGCAAACAAAGCAAGGGCATACACAGACTTGAAGCCACACAAGGAACAGACTTGAGTCTGCAGTCACTACGCTCCACATCTCGCTGTTGCCACTCCCAAAAAATGAGCAGAGACACTCCATGTTTACATTGCTACTGCTCCCCAGATATGGGCATTTCAACAGTGCTTATGGGATGGGAGTCAACCAAAGCCTATCACTTTGCTAAATCCCTACCCATTTATCTAGTGTTTAAGAATTAAACTCTTGGAAATATAATTTCATCTGATGTCCTCTCCTCCTGTTTTGTTCCTGCTGCAAACAGGGGCATTGTCATTTTTAAAAGCATGTGCCTTCACAACGTTGCTTTCTAAGGATGTACAAACAAATCTTCCCTCATCATGCACAAAGTGGAGGAGAATCGTGGAATGGCTGGGGTTGGAAGGGACCTTAAAGATCATCTCATTCCAACCTCCTGCCACAAACAAGGACACCAGGTTCCTCAAAGTCTAGGCTGGCCTTGAACAATTCCATGGATGGGGCATCCACAGCTTCTCTGGGCAACCTGTGCCAGGACCCCACCACCCTCACAGTGAGGAATTTCAAAGCCATGCAAGCATTTTGCAGCAGAGCTGGGAAGGGCAGCCAGGATTGTTGGCTGGGCAGGTGAGCAGGGAACAGCCTGTTTGCTGCTCTTCTGTTCTGTACTGAGCCATGGCAGAGGTCCTGTGCTAGGCTACAACAAAGCAAGGCATTGCAAACTTTCATTACAGACGTTTTACCAAAGCATGACTCCAATTAATACATAATTATGTTTTCTTTTTAAAAGCATAGGACAGAAAATGCACAGTTCATAAATCCTACAACATTCAAAGATACAGCCCTGTTTAATTACTATACAACCACAAAGGAAAGATTCCCAAAATCTTCTGACTGAAAGGGTTATTGCTATAGTTTCAAGGCCAACAACATAATGTGAACTCTCAGTTGAACATGCCAACCATATTGAAAACTAGAAATAACAAACAACTTATAGCAATGAAGAACAAGGCAAACAAAGGATATAACCATACAGAGAAGAGCAAGGAAACAGAGAAGAGATAATTCACAAAATCCTGCAGGACAGAAGGTAGACCTTAGGGAGGTCTAAGCAGAAAACAGCATTTCAGCTGTGATTTCAGGATCTAAATCAGTAGGATACCAATATAACCAGCAAGCAGCAACGTTCTTGAAGCAGGCATTGCTAGGCTTACCACCATCAATGAAAGTTTTAACTATAAGCTCCTGGGTATTCCCAACTTTCTCTGCAGCAACTGCCTTCATATTATTATCATGAATGTCATCATCTTTATGAACAGAAGTTGGAAACTGTGTTTTCTGTTTTGGCTGTACTTGCTCGAGACAAAGCTCTGGGCTTCTGTTATGTATGGACTCAGGTAAGGGATGTTTCCAATTTCTGTCTTCAAACTTTCAACACTTTCTCCTAGTCAGGGCTCTTTCTCCCAAGAAAGATGACTTTACAACAGTACTGCTGTAAATTAATGGTCAGTTCTGCCAAAAGAGGACAGAAATGTTTAGGATTCTCACTCTTGCTTACATTTTATAGACAAAACATTGACATGGAGATGGAAAGATGATGACTGCACTGAGTGTAGGTTATAGTAAACTCTACTGCTTATCCAGACAGCTGCATGTTGCACAGCTTGAATGCAGGATCTCAGCCATGATTTCTGTCACTCAGCCACTGCTGATGGAAGTTCTGTGCTATAATTTTCCTATACTTCAGCAACATCTAGAAACACCAGATGTGGTTAAAGTCCTGTGAGATTACACAGAACACAGCCCTTTTGTAAAAGACCAGTTGCCTTCACTCAGCTGCCCAGGGTTGGGTGACATGTAGTGTGAAAGTTGCTCTTACCCTCGAGGACTCACTGCTCAAAAAAACATTCCTTGATTTTGTTCTTTCTTCCTTTTTTTTTTTCCTTTTTTTTTTTAATAGAAGGAAAACCAAGTCATTGTACACAATTTTCTAAGATTCAGCAGAAATAAACCCCTGATTTTCTGAGGCTGAGGCCACTGTTTAACCACATTGTAGATCACCTGCCCTGCCTCCTTCAGTTTTGTCATAGCCAGGCATTTCCTCATCTGCAGAGCCCTGCCAGAGCAGTGGTCAGCAGTGTCCATCTCCCCAGGCCACCGAGAGAGGTGCTTGGTGGTCACTGTGCCCTTCAGCTGCAGCACTCCCCCATGGGGCTCAGGGCACAAGCCTTGCTTACAGCTCTAGGTGCCTGTGCTCAGGACCCCAAAACTGCTTCTCAGACACACTGCAAAATTTCTCAGGAATATAAATAACAGGTCTAGCTTGTATCCAGCTTTCTCAGAAACCCATGGAGGAAAGGATTTTTATACAATACCTGATCTACAAGCACAAAGACAATTTAGACAGTTGGAGAAAATTAAGGAACTTACACCTTACAAGGAAAACTGTTTTCCTTGGAATGATTCAGCATCCTGAGCTCAGCACTGAGCAGAGACTGCCCTGACCCCCCAACATTCCCCCTTTTAGTCCCACTTCTGAATGTCTCCTATTTGCTACTATCACAGTAATATTTGGAAGCCATGAGTTAGGCTGGGCTCTGCTAGCCAACACAGCTATCATGAAATCCAATTAATAAAAATGTGTGACTTCTTAGCTGGTTTTGGAAGCTGTGAGTGCTAGAAATTTATCTGTTAATGAATAAAAATGAAAAATCTTTTATTTTCCTTGACTTCTAGAACTGGGACCTTAAAAAAATATCATCCTCATAAGAACTGCACAAGACCATCCTAATTTCACACCAAGGATGTTCCAGTCTCAGGAAGATCCTTACCTTATTTCCTTCCTATATGACATTCTGTTGTCTATGTTCATTAAAAAGGCAAAAAAACAGTTACTAAATTGCTGAAAGCAGCATGATTATTTGTACTTCTGTAATTTGTCATGTACAAGGGAAAAATTTGCCATCATATTAAGTCATGGCATTCTCATAACCACTTGCCACAGCCAGCAAAAGATTACTCGAAAGAAATTACTTCAGGAAACCAAAACAAAAATTACTTGCTTTTGCTCTAATAATCTTCCAGCTTTCCTTTTCTGTAGAGAGCAGTAGGAGAACTGTCTTGGTAAGCAAACATGGAGCCCAAATTCATCTGTTTATATACATCCTGCTTCCCAGATGTGCAGGGTGCAAACATACATTATATATATGGGTCAAGTTTGATTGCTTAGGAAGGAGGCAATAATGCAGGACTAATTATTTTCCTGACCTGATGGGTAATATTTTATTTAACTCCACTCTAGGGAAGCTAAACTAGATGGTGGGAAAGAGAAATGTATTCTCAAAGGAATAATGCCAGTTTATGCAGCACCTTTGATTTTTGCATACACTCGATGATTTAGATAATTTTAAAATATTATTTATTCATTATGTTTTTATTTGGACCCTCAATGTAAAGGTTCCATTTTCCTATTCCCCTCCCCATGCCTAATATTTGTTACAGTTGCATTTTTCAAACCATTTACTGTCTGAAGGGTAAGTAGAATGACACTGCTCATAATGTGTAAATAAATGTGAAATAAGCTAGTCAGCTCAAGTGGAATGAATTACTGTCACTGGTAAAATAAGGCAAGAGGGAACAGCTGCCTTGGGAGCTAAAAAAGACTCCAGCAGGTACTGCTATTGAACGACTGGAATAACACTTACTATGATTTATCAAAGACCACTTGAAAGCACTTCTGAGGCATTAAATAGGCATGAAAAGAGGCTTTAGTGGCAACAGGACTATGCCAGAACTGAGCGATTAGGAGACTCAAAAGCTTGACCCTAACTTGCAGCCTATGAACAAGGGATGCCAAAATCTTCAAAGACATGTGGAAGAAAATGGAGGGTACAGTCAATTTTGAAGAGATGACCACAGAGCTACTGGGCCCTATTACAAAAAGCTGATAGCACGACTATGGAGAAAGGAAAAAAACCCCAGTCCATGATTAGTGCCACAGCACTGCACCAGCCCACCAGAAAATAGCTTTGTGTAGGAATAATCTCACAAATGAAAGAAAATACTTAAAATATTTTCAGTTGCAACTTCCCTGTGGTCAAAGACAATTTGCTGCCCTCCCAGTGTTCACTGCTAGTCTGCAATTACAGCAACGCCTTTGTGGCAGGGGCTGGCACAGGGGTACCACAGGTACTGTGCTGCCTCTGCCAGGCCCCCGCAGTGATAAAACTTCAGCTGGCACAGAGCAAGGTCATGCTTTCAGGTCTCACCTGTCCAGCTACTGCTCAGTCTGCTGGTGAGAATAAAGTGTTTTGATGTTGGACAAGTTTTAAGAATGGCCCTGCTCCACAATGCAGATCCCAGTTTCAAGGACTGGAGGATGGAGTAGCTCCGTGCAGCGTTTTGCTCCACTCCAGCTGACCTTACAGCAAAGGTATTTCCCAGGAACGGAACATTCCAGTCTGCCCAGGGGCATGGCGAGGACTTCTCTGCTCAACGTGAGGCAGCACTTTGCAAGCCCCACATTACTCCTGCAGCCTTGTGGCACCTGGTGTTTCAGCCCTCACCTTCTCAAGAGAGAGGCATTTGCACCCATTTAACACTGCATTTTCTTTGTAGGAAAATAAGTCATTCAGCAAGTTACTACAGTGAAGATTTTAGAAAAGAGAACCTTAGTTTGTGGCAGAGTTCCCAGCTCCCTGTCTCATCTTCAAAACAATGGCCACCTAGGGACTGCTGTGGGTGGGGAAAAGCATTAATGGAGTGCTCTGAGGTAGATGGGGGAGTACAACATTTCTTATACTGTCTAATAAGCTACATTTCACCACCCAACTTTATGATTTTCTGCAAAAAATAGACCTCTCCATACTTCTCTGCAAAGATTTAATAGCAGCAAGTTGTAAAATGGTCTCACATTACTAAGACTTCATTATTTTCACAAAATATACTCCTGTCATCTACTTGCACATTATAAAGTGTTATCATAAAACAAATCTCTTAAAGTCATTAGTATGAGTTAGTGAATTTTTACTGTGTGTTAAAGACAATTGTTGCAATTCTGAATCTTAAAGAACTAAACCCCATCACCATTGTGCCTGAAACCAAACAATGCTTGAAAAATACATCAAACAGATGCTGATATTGCAGTGCACAAGGCCCATAGCATTTCCTTATATTCCCAGGAAGCTCTCAGAGAGACACATCCGTTATAATACAACAGTAATGGCACTGAAGATTTATCACAGTTTTATCCATAAATAGTCCTAAATGGCACAAAATCAAAATAACCACAAGGTCACCTCTCCATGGCTGGCACAACAAAGGCAAGACAAAATAACCACTCTCCTGTTGTTTTAACTGTGGGGAAGGCACCAAGCTGGGGCAGGAGACCCTCCATGAGGTTGTTCTGCCCAGGAACTTGCTGCTGGAATACAAACCAATCAGCAGAGTATGGTGTGAGTGTTCTGAAGTTGCAGATGTGCTGCAAGGTCCCATTGGCACAGAGGCAATGAATGTGGGAGATTTGTACAGTCACGAGGCAGGAGATGTGACAGCGCTTGGTTTCTCTGCTCTGAAAAGACTGTTCTAAGAATTTATTTCCCAGAAGTGTCCAACTTGAGAAATATGAGCCAGCAGTTTTGCAGTGTAGGCAAGTTTTGTTTCCTCAGATGAGTCAGGTCAGTACAATTGCACACGCACAGACAGCACACAGTAAAGCCAGGACCTAATGCTCCTTGAGAAGCAGCTGAACCTCAAAACCCTTTATATAATTTTAATATACCTCAGAATCCTTCCCCTATAGCATTATCAGGGCTCCCAGAGCTTTGATAGAAAGAGTTAGACCCAAAATCACTGGTAAAACAGTGCCAACACAGGCTGCCAGCCATTGTAGCAGACCACAGTTTCGGGGAACATCCCAGGAGTCCCCTACCCCTTTGTGCTGCTGTGAGGGTGCAGAGGGGTTTCTCTGGCAGAGGAACACAACCACTGAGCTGTCCTATGGGATCACTCTCTCCAAGCACACTGTAGAACAGCTTAAAGAGAGGAAACTTTTTTCAACACTTCTTTTTTTCTGGCATCTGCTTTCTAAACACAAGTTCAAAGGCCAAGCCAGTGCTGCTGGAACCAGGAGCTTCTTTAAATCACTTTGTGCGTGCCTGACAGAAATATCTGAAAATGTCATATTATTTCCCCAATGACAACCATGATTTTTAAAAGGTAATTACAGTGCTCCTTGAGAGGTTAACTAAAATAGGTAAATTAGTTGTATCTGCAGCTGATTGTGACAGGTAGGAAGAGCTTCACAACACGCACAGCTTTAGTTACATCATCTCTGGAAAAGTCCTCAGGGATTTAGAACAATGAAACTGTAATTTAGCCAGTCAGTCACAAAGAGCCATAAACAGATTCATAGAGACGCTTCTGTACGCACAGCTCCTTGTATATTTTATGAGGGAAGCACTATCTGCCTTCCCTCTCCTTCCCTGATCCCTCTCTTCCCTATACATCAAGTTCACAAACAAAACAATGCAAGCGCTAAGAGGAAAAAAAAAAAAAGAAAAAGAAAAGAGAGACTTTATCTACATGGCATTGCTCAGATCTTATGATAAATATAATTCTCCATGCAATTATTTATTTTCAAAGAAAATCCTTGTTTTCAAAAATACGAAAGACACCATCAGTTGTTTTACTTCAAGGTTTGCAAGGTTCAGCTGACAAAACTAAACAGTAGACACAAAGTCTTTGATGACAGCAGTCTGGTTTCCTTACTATAATTGCATTTCATAGCATGGGAGTTAATTCATGTAACAGGAAGCATTGTTTATATGCAACTGCATTTTGTTGTTATGGCAAATACTTCCCTCCTTCCCTCATCTTTCAAAAGTCAAAGCTTCTGGGAATGTTCATAGATTTTGTAGGACTGGCTGGATAAGGATTAGCCAGGAGACATGCATGTGGAAATCACCCACAGACCCCTCCAAAGGTTTACTTCAGTATCATCTCAGTTGAGTAGCAACAGCAATTAGAATG
>VWZT01016238.1:370114-417614 GCA_013397055.1 Pachycephala philippinensis | reverse complement strand
TTTTGGTAAACTGTATGAGCAAACCATCCATTTTATAGACAACTAGGTTCAATATAGTAATTATAAGGGGTAACTGACTGAAATAAATACTCATCTGCTTAAGGGGCAAGGTTATTTGATATACAATTGCACATAGATCTGAGCATTCACAATAGGCAGAGTAAATAAGGAGCTTGCCTTGGCTTGTTACAGAGTCTGGAAAGCCCCTTGCATACAATCAGAACTGGGAGAGCATAAGAAATCCTGCTGTGAGAGTAAGACATACACACATACAAATTGCCAAAAGGTAAGATCATCAGGGTCTGCGAGGCCAGACCATGTTCAGAGAGCAATTAAAAATGCAGAAAGTCCTGCACTGGTGCTTTGGGGATGTCAAGGTGCAGGCGTGTACAAGCACCTGAGCAGGACAGATATACAACATCCATTCAAAAAGTCATTTCTAAATCACATTTCTAGGCTTTTTAAGCAGAAACTTCTAGGCTTTCTAAGCAAACTGGAAAGAGTAAGCACCAGCATTACAGACACATTTGTGTCCACTTTCTGTCCCCCTTCATCTTCTAACTCTGATGGCAGGATGTGAATGGATGTTTATCACTGGTGTCAGTTCTTACTTTGAATAAGCCCCAAACTTTTTGGGTGTTTATTAAGGCAGGCTGTCCTTAAAATGAGATTATTGCAGAACCATCACATTCTTTTTTTCCTATTTTTTCCCCATACACTCATCCTTTTACAACCTAGAACAGAAAAAAATCATGGCACAGAAATCACTATAGCAAACTTTGAGGATTTCCATTCTCTCTTGTATCCAGTAACAAGTTTCAGAAGGGTAAAAACCTTCCCATTCTGTTGACTACAAGCTATTTAATTCATTAGTAGGAAGTGAAGAAATCAAAACTGGGTTAGAATTTAAAAAAAAAAACCCAAACAAACAAAAATCCCCAAAAACCAAACTTACCACCCAAAAAAACAATGCTTAGATGATCTAACTAATGGGAATGTACCCTGGGTATCAAGGAGTGTTCTCCATAATCCCTCACACTTTCTACTCAACATCCAAACCCAACGCAGTAAAGTTCTGTTGTGGATTGAAGGTGCCTTTGTGTAACAATGCAGAAAAGCAGAGTGTTTCAAAAAGACCAGAGTTTTTAAATGTTTCATGAAATATTTTGCAACTCAGTTCAGTTTTGGAAAACAACCTTAATTTCAAAGATCATTTTCATCACAAACCTAATTAGAGTGGATCTTTATCTCACGTCAGCTGTTAAACTCTGATCGATTTCAGTAGTGCAGGGTAAACCCACAAGCAGCACACCAAGATTATCTGCAAGGAGGGATGATTCTCTACTCTTATTCCAAGCTGTAGCACCCAAAGATTCCAGATGGGCTCCACATTATTCTGGCCACTCATCACACAAAGATAACAGAAAATATCTGCTCCAGAGGTCTTTCAGTCAAAGGCAACTGATACAAGAAGTGTGTAAGTGAACTGCTCCTTGAGGGGTCTCAGCACAATAATTCTTTTTAACACAAGCTGTTTGTCTGGCAGATCCTTCCTTTGTTATTACTCTCAATCTGTATATTAAATATTTCTATGTCACTCTAAACTGCCTTTTCTCTAGCCTTATTGGCTTCTGTCAACCCCAACAGTCAAAACACTTACACAAAAAAGGGGAGAATCCAAGAACACTTTCAATAGCGAAAAAACCATGAGGCTATACTTGCACTTCATGAAAGAAAAAGTGCTTTACAGAGAACAAAGATATTTAGGAATAACTAAAACACTGGCTAGGTGGGCAGTATCATTATTGAGTGCTGTGGGAGAAAAAATAAAACAACTGGCTGAAGAAAAGACTTAAAATTCAGAGTACTTGAGTAAAAACTATAAAAACTAAGTCTATCAAATGCAGTAAGTTAGGTGACATGAATGGAGACAGCAGCAGCTTGGAGGAAAAGCATAGAATCCAACTTCTCAGGGAAGAAAAGTACTCTAAATCATACTAAAGAAAGTAATTCAATTCATTTTACAGAAGCAATTTTTCCTCAGAGCAGCATGAAAATAGTTTAGTCTCCCCTTTGGGCCAAAACAAGTCTTCAGTAACGTGAACTTCCACCTTGCATGGGCAGCTCCCACGAGAGGAAGAAAGGCAGGAAAAATCTATCTGCTTTGGGCTGTAAAAAAACATTGCACTGGATCTGTTTCCTCTTGCATCAACCTGTCCAAGGCCCACCAGGTGTAATGTGCTTATGGTACAAAAAACATTAACGCAGCATAGCAAGCCTGAACATGTCCCTGCAGTTTTCCTGCCTCCATCCGAGCAGCCCAGAGCTCCTGTGCTTAAGCACCTGTCCACAGGAGTACATCCCAAAATACATCTGGCAGCACCAACCCAAGAAGGCATTGTAGGGGCAGGATAATTCCAAAATCTTCTTGCAGACAGGGCATAGAGAGAACCTTTACGTTTACCAGTTTCTGTGGACAAAATTGTCAGCATGTAAAAATTGTCATGGAACACAATAAAAGGGACTAGCTTCAGGAACAGGGGAAATAAAGAGAATATATTACCTCAGGGTAACAGGAAACAAATTATTTGGTATTTTGCATACTACCATCTTACTTCATGTCTTTTCTATACACACAGCAATAGCCCTTTATATACATTCACGCTTCATAGTAATACAGAAGAATGAAAAATCCCCATTTGTAAAGCTCCCTCCCACCCTTGCTGTGGTGCAAAGGCTGAGATTGGAATTCAGGAAGCAGAGGTGCAGAAGTGTAAAAAGAGTACAAGCAAAGACAGCAGCCACTGTATTTAGTCTGAAGCCCAAATAAACACTTGCAATACTATGTTGGGTTTTTTTCTTTTTGATTGGCATATTTTATATGCATTATTTATTAAGTTGCTCTAAGGTCATGTCATAGCCTCAATGTTTTGCTCCCCACATTTATTGCTCTATATTATTTGCAGGCTAGTGTCACCAAGTAGTTGCAGCCATCACCTGAACCCCATCGTGTTAGGCTCTGTCCCAGCCAGACCAAAGGAGAGGGATGCACATTATCCAGGCAGGAGGAAACAACATTTAACACTTTACAAGCACAGACTTGCTGAGGTTCTTGCATGCCTCTAATAGATTCATTTTCTTTAAGGAGGGGCATATGGGAGAGAATGGGAAGATAGAATAGTAGCAAAGTGAGTCCAAGAAATCTCAGGTTTTGATAAATAAGCTGAAAAGAACCTGCACATTTGCATACTCACACGGTTTAGATACATTATGTTTTACTACGCAATGTCCCAGCAGACCTTGCCATGCAAACATCCAGGACCCTGAAAAGATGCATCTGTTTCCCCAGAACAGCACATTTCACAGCCACAGCAGAACAGTCACAAACCTTGAACATACAAGGGACCTTGACTTTAAATACACCAGACCAATATTCCTCACAACTCACTAATGTTCTACAAAAAAATTTAGATAGCCAAATAGAAAAACAAAAGTACTTTCTATGGGGAGAGATTAAGTCTAGATAAAAGTGTCAAGGCAATTATCAAAGTGATCATTAGCACTTCTCACAGTCCACAACAGCAGGCTGAATATGGAAGCAGGAAGAGTGTGTCATAGCCTTGGGGAATCTTTGGTACCATTTGATTGATTCTCTCTTAAATTCTAGGAATGGGAAAGAATGAAAACTGCACTTGTTTCAACCACTGGGGAACAGCAGCCTGTTTGGAATTTCTTGTCAATCTTATTTTTCAACCAGACCTCAAGTTAAAAGCTGCAGTAGAAACCTGCCTTCTGCTTCACAGCACTAAAGGCTGACACACAACAGAGACCAGAAACTCCCCGCATTTGCCTCCTCCCACACTCCAGCTTAAAGATTTCATAAAACCCTGAGTGAATACACAGCTTCTGTTTGGTGAATAAGTTTGCTTTCAGTTGTGCAGAGTGCAAGAGGAACACATTTTACTTTCTGCTCTTCCTTCTCTCTTACCCTCCTGATTTAATTTCCCTTACCTCATATGCCATCCAGCCTGTTACAGCCATGCTATAGGCAGCCATGGCAAACTGACAATAGTTTCCATACTAATCTCCTTCAGTGTGGGTGGTTCCATGGATACCAAAAAACAGGCAGTCACTTGCTTTTTACTCCCAGTGGATCATGGAGCTACAGGAAGGTGCCATCTCCAGTGGCATTGCTACCATGCCCATGTGGACTGTGTGTGGTTGGATTATGTTATACATTCAGTGGTTTAATTTCAAGGCAAAGAAACTAACATGGCGTTCAAAGATGAATAAAAAAGCATTCTAGACTACTATACATTTTTAAAAATATATTTGAAAACATAAATGCATAAATTTTCTTAAAATGTTTTGACATACAAATTTTGAATAAAATCAATAAAATCTGCAGGCAAGACAGGATTCACACATGGTGCTGAACCCTAATCCAGGCAAAAAATTATTCTTTTTCCTTTAGTTTATCAACTCTGGTGGTATTCTTGGCTTTCTGAAAAAATGGCATGGATTGCCCACTGTGCTGTTTTTTTTCTGTTTCCAGCCTGTTTTTCATCCGGATTCTTTTCCTCAAGGCTCTGTGGGAGTCCCTGCAAGTGATCAATATCAATGCATCCTATCCCATGATTCACACTCAAATTCTGTGATTTGGAGCAACTCCTCCTTCACCTTTAATGCAGTATCACTTGTTCTTTGATTTTCCTCCTTTCCGTGACCTCTTCTACTTTGGTTTAGGATCTCTCTGTAGCTTTGCACAGCTCTTCCAGAAAACAGAATTATCTGATTTTATACCCCTTACAGCAAAAGTGAAATGCAACAAATCCTAGCAAATCTGATGCCTTTATTCACACATTTGTATCCCTGTTAAATGCTGCCTAATAAATTCTGCATCATAAAAAATTAAGGTTGGAAAGGGAGGGAAGAGGAACATACGTGGCACTTCTGAAAAATCTAACCAATCTAGCTGATGGGAAAGCATGATGGAATAGAAAGCAGGTGAAGACAAACTGCTGCTTCCCTTGAATTTATTGGAAAAGTAAAAGCTAAGTCAATTCCAGCAATGCTTAGGGGTCCACAAGAGGAGTGGAAAGGAAAAGACATCAAATATGCCAGGTTAAAGCAGGGAGGAATAAATACAATACCATAGTAAAAAAAACCTAGCATAATGTCTTTAGGTATGGTATTTAGTTCTTGTTCAGTCTCTGGGGAAAGGAAAAAACCAACAACTTAGAAATCTGGGAATGGAAAGTGCAAGAAAAAATAGAGGAGCAGAAAGATACCAGTATGTGGAGAGGTGAGTTTGAACGGGAAACTAAAGTGCTGAAGACAGACAAAACCAAACAACAGCACAGCAAAATCCTGTGCAAGAGCTATTCATTCCCTAAGAACAATGAGTTTTCTCCAAGCCTTTGTCCATCTTTGAAACCCTGTGGCCAGAGCCCCCACATAGCATAGCAAACCACCACAGCCAACACCGTAGGAAAGAGCCACTGGAGCTCCCATCCCTTCCTCCCTGCACTCAGAGCTCCCATCATTTGCTCCCAAACTGCACTTTAAGTGATGTTGGCTGTTCATGTAACACACACTTGATGGACTCAGTGTAATTTGTTCTTTTTAAAATGTCACTGCACACGGGCAGCTGCTGCTACAAACGCAGACACCGAGCAGAGCTACAGCAGAGCCAGACACTCCCGAGCTGCACACATCCAACCTCCTGGGGACAGGAGACACCCACCAGAGCTGTGCCATCCCCAGCTGGCCTGATGAGGGGCAACTCAGACCATCCATGCTCATAAAACATTTACAACTCGATTGTCAACCTATTTTCGTGGTGCCCAAAAAGAGGGCACACCTAAACAAGATCTGAAGATACCACAGCTTAAGGAAACCAACCAACACACACCCAAGCGTGTCCTGCCATTCATTCACAAAGCAACTAAAATAAAAAATTACTGCATTTAGCAGTGGCAGAAGCACTACGAGCCAGGCTACAGCAGCAATGAGCTCTATTCACTGCAACCCGTCATTATGTATCACTCAGAGAAATCCTGCTGTTTTCTCTGTTTGCAAGCAAGCCTCAAGCCTTTTCTCAGCAGCTGTCACTTGGTTCACAAAAAAGAGGCCTCTCAGCACCATGGCGATTAAATACCATTATAACTTTCCTCCTTCTGCATACTACAGTAGGCAATCAATATGGGCTTACATTTTATGAGACAAGGAGTTAACTTGTTCAATTACGGTGCAGACAGCTCTATTCTTTTGTAACAAGTAATCTGGGTAGGGAAATCGATACTGACAGGCCCGATGCACGCCAGCTAATTTCATATTATCCTCAGCCAATCGGGTACCTGCGAATAATAGAGTTGTTGTTACAGTTCATTATGGGGAGGTGGGATCAATATCGGTACAATAAGAGGATTGGCAATGCATCTGCTGCATAAGTAACCCTGAAGGGAAAGAAGGTCCCACCAGTGCAGCCGGCACACTCGCATTTACATAGCCGGGGAAAACAAAAGTGCCACAGAGGTCCCTGCTCCCTGACCTACAATTAAAGATGAAAATACCCCAGAATTGGAGCAGGATAAACAAACCTCCCTCGCCTACTGCCAGGGTAAAACAGAGAGGGGGGCAAAGTTGAAGAAAATGTTAATAGCAGATTAAAAGACGTGCATATGCTTTGTAAAATGAGATAACACATCCACGGCTAAATGAACCAGAAACAATCGATTTTTTGAAGCATTACATTAATATACAGTCTATGTTTGACTAAATGCAAGGCAGAAAGGGAAAAAACATGCAGTCCTACCCTGATGAAGATTATATATATTTTATACACATAATATTTCATGGAGCATGTTTTCTTTGATGATGTAAAGTCCTACCTATGTTAACATTTATTATGCAGAGTGTGCAAATGGGGCACGAGAAAAATGAGAGATTCTGGTATTCAAATTAGGGGTTAGAGAGAGAATCCTCTGCTATCTGTGTGTTTAAAACAGGGATGTAACAGTGTGCTTGTTATTTAGTTGGTTAAGAAATACAAGTGGAATAACAATATTTTTTAAATATGAACTTTTGGGGGGGAAAAAAAAAAGTAGTGTTTTTTAAAGAGCTGTGTTTCTTTAGGTAACAAAAAATTAATTTTTTCCTGTGCCCAATCACAGAACAGATACCAGAAGTATCCTGGAAAAGAACATTTGCAACTTACATTTCCATACCATTTTTCCCCCCCTTAATGGGCACCTAATTTGAAACAATGCAGGTTTTGGTTTCAGAGGCAGCAAAAACTTGTAAGCTTAATTGACTTAGAGTAGAGCTGGAGCTATCCATTACACCCTACCTTTAAATCAGTGGCAGAAGTTTGGTTATCTTCCCAGGGACAGAGATCTGCCCGAGCTGCCTAAAACCACAACCCAACCTGGGAAACATTTTTCAAAACACAAGCTTTATCTCAGTGAGAAACAGTACAGACCAAGATGAGCAGATACTGACTCCAATTTCAGAAGTGTGCTCTGAGGATCAAAATACGAGGGCTTAAGTGTCATGATGTCCCCAAATGGAATGCAAAAACAGAGGGCATGTAGGAGACCTAAACCTTAAAAAAAAATGTGTGTCAAGGACTTTCACCTGTGTACTAATTACACATTTGTTCTTTATCATGCACATTTCTCTATTTACACTTCCCAACTTTTACCTTCTAAAAGAAGTGTAAAAAAATACAGTGATTTCAGCAATCTCTACTGGACATTTATCCACCTAAAGCCCAAACAAGCCACTACATAATCTGATACATTTCAACCTGACCATCCATTTCTACTCTTGAAAGGCTCATGGGCACACCAAAATTAGGCTGTGTTGGCAAGGCTGGGCAGAGCAGCTATTCCAGCTCTCATTTGGTGCTCTAATACTGCTCATCAATTTCCGAAAACCAAAATATCCACCAGCTCAATTCCTTCCCTGTTCTTGTACTCCCTCCAAAATTCTGTATGGGATACGAAAGTGTCATTAATACTAATGACCCTTTCAAGCCAGCCTTGAAAGAACAAGTATTTTGTTAACTCTGCAGTTCCTGTTAACACATTATAGCCTTTAGAATAGATTACTGGTAGCCTAATTTCATTCATTATTTATCCTGGGCATTTTTGAAGTCCATTAATTATTTTTCATCAAAAAGCAAAACCAGGCATAGGGGCATAGGGGAAGGTGAGCACTCATGTACAAGCTGGATTCACTCCACACTCTTAACTCTTACCAGCAACTGATGTAATAAACACAGAATATGGGAAAGACTTTATGCATCCATCAGTAACATGTGTCAAAGCCATCAAAAAGGAGTTGGAGAAGCCTTACTCCTAACTGAATTGATATTACTTATGTTAGAGAAATCAGCTCCTTTGTTTGTGCCATGGGGTCAGAACAGCTGCCATCAAACTTCATGGCTGCAAAATAACATGGTCTGGAAGATGCCTTAGATGGAGGCTACATTTAAACACCAGAGAAAAGAGTCCTCAGCTGTGTGACACCTCCATCCACTGCTGACATCAAGCCATCATCATTTCAGTTGCCCCACACACCAAAATACTTCACAGGATTCAAAGCAATATGCATGGAAATACACCCAAATGTTTTCAAATTACATCTTGTTAACATGGAAAAATAGCACAGAGGTCACAGAAGAAAGGAATTACAAACTCTCTGAATGCTCAGCTATCTTAACCATTAAGGTAGCAGAGCAGAGAACATGGAAGACTGATCAGCAGATTCTTATCCACCCTCATGCACTCTAGAGGAAAAGTAAATCAATGTATATTAGCTGGGAGCTACCAGCAGCAGCCAGACTCAGTCTCTCCAGGTGCTCTGGTAGTTGTAAGAAAGAAATATGTGCATCTCTCAGTAAGGGATAAATGGTTCTAACATCCTCAGAGAGCCCTCCTATGTATCAGTGTTACTATTCTCCTGATAGATGCTCATTTCTTACAGCAGAGTGTCATAAATATGGACTAAATTTTATATCACAGCTCCCAGGTAACCATCCTTTCAAATTCCAAGTCATTAGAGCTCTTCAAAACCTAGTAAAATTAATAGAAGAGTGAAACAAGGTTTTGTTTCAAATCCTTAAAACCTGTGGATCTGGAACACTAGAAATGTGCTTTCCCCACCCTGTCACTCTCTTGGTGCCTGCAGTAGCAAAATACTTTATCTTTTTTTTTTTTTAAACAGGCTGAATCCTCAAATCATTTATCCACCAGAAACTGAGCAGCAAACAGCCAGACAGAGTTAATTTTTCTGAGACAGCAAAACAGGGCAGTATTGCAGAAGATTCATCTCCCATAACATACTGTGCAGTCACCCCAAATCCTCCATGGAGGAGGAGAACACAGGGTCTCGGGGCTCAGCACATTTCAGACCAGCTCATTTGGCAACCACAGTTCCAGACGAGCCTTTGTGGATTCTGCTTATCCCTTGGTAAAATAAAGATGATAATTACCCTCCTTCCATTGGATTCTCATAAAATTCAGCTTTACAATTGCTCCTGACAAAGGCACCTGCTGTGATTCTTGCAACCAAAGCAACAATTGATGCATTGGTATAATGATGTGCCATATAAAACATTATAGTGAAGTGATAGCTTCACATCTCCAGCTATGGGTACTGTGCATAACTGTTTCTAACAAGCAGCTATTCCATTTAACAGCTACCAAATCCTTGGATATATTTATTAAAAGGCACTGAGCAATTCATGTTTAATTACTTCATAGAAGAAACAGTAGTGAAGGAAGAGTTAAATATGGTACTAAAAGGAAGAAGCTACAACTAATCACAATTAAGAGGAAGTCCCAGGCTATTTAAATGCTACCATCCAATTACATCAGGTAAAATGAATTACTCCTTTAATGCTGACTTTATATGAAGATACCTTCTTATTGCTCTCATTAATAATCATCAGACATCATTTTAGCCCATATTGGCTGCAATAACATTTCTATTAGCATCATGGTGTAGCAGAGCTGACAATTAAAATAAAAAATAAATCAAACCCAGAACTGAATAGTTATATGTAATTATAGTTCAGAAAAGAGCTTTTATGACTATTTGATTAGTCAACTGAACAGTACTTATCTTTTAAATCTTAAACTTCAGTTAAATGAAATTTTAGACTTCTTATTACAGTAGTCCCTGAAAAACTAAGATACAGGCAGCAGATGCTTCCAAGAGTTGTTTAGCTGCCTTAGTACCAATATGCAATATGTTACTTGAGAAGCATCAAGTAAAATAGACTTAATAGGGCTGCAAACCACCACAACAGAAGAAATTACAGGGGGCATCAAAAAACCCCCAACCAACCAACCCCACACAATGCCACACGTACACAACCAAAACCCAAAACAACACCTGCTGAAGACATAAGCAACCAGGCTGCTTCAGTTGCTCTCCACCAGATTCCATACACCTTTTTATGCTTGGAAACCTTACCATGGAAAACAACAAGGTATGAGCAAGACAAAACCGTGCATCCTTAGCAATACTGCCATAGTCCAGCCCATAAACAACAGGAGCAGGGAACTTCTGCAGATTTTCATGGGATGCAAATAGAGAGTACAGAATTGGGGCCAGTGTTTGTGGTACACAGTCACTTGTTCATAACAGACATCAACGTGTTCTTTGTAAAAACCAACAGCACCTAAAAGGGCCAGGACTGGCTGTTCCAGCGAAGTGAGAATTCATTTATGGGCAAAGAGCAAACAATTGTGGTGGCTTACCTACAGCAGCACATGGAACACTGCCAGCCCCAGGCAGCTCAAAGGGATGTGTGAATGTTTGGAAACTTATAAAACAAATATTTGATCAAATATGCATCACTATCAAATTTTCTCCAGGACTGTGCAGAATTTTTACTCCCAGTCTTGAATGTTTGATGCTGAGAATTTGTAACTCATTTACACAACAAAACATGCAGAACTATTCTTTTCCTTTTTTCTAAAAGAAGCAGAGGGAAGGTATTTTGATAAGAATTTCTATATATTCAAGTTTTTCATCCTACATTGAAAACTCCTATTTTAAACTTCTAAACTTCAAGAGTTTAATCTAGGGCTCTAGTCCCCATAGCTGCAGACCACTCCAACACTTATATTCTCATATTTTCATCTTTTATACCAAGACACCTTTACTAAATCCTCATTTGAAAGTAAACTTCTACTGTCCCCCAGGCATAAAAAAACAACCTCAGAACTTGTAGAAGCAATTACAGTTTTGTTTTCTGAAAAGTTACCAGGCAACAAAAAATAATCCAAAACCAAAACACAAAAGTTTTTCCACATTTTCAGGAAACTAAACTGCAATTCAATATAAATAGATGGTACAACATTATCATAAATACGTACCATCAACAGAAAATAAATTTTTGAGATAAATCACTAAGAAGACATTATCCCCCAATTCCCACAGATCTTTCAATGAAAACTGATTGTTACAACTCCCCTTTCAACAGCTCTCACAGCCCTCCTTCGTCACCAGACCCAGCAACAAGAGGTACTAATTTATCATACAAGTTATTCCGCTCATTAAGACAAAGCAGTTTTATAATGAAAACTCAAGTAGAAGCAACTGAGTTTCAAAAGGATGACAGGTGTATCCAATCTGAAAACAGTGGATCCACATCTGCCTCTGGGTAGGACATCCTTTAAATTCAGGTGTTCTCAGACTAAAACTTCAAAGTCACATTTCTACCTTGCACACACCACTGCAGGTGAGGGACTGCAGATGAGGGACTGATCCTGGGGACTTTAAACACCACTCATAGGACAGATGCCCACTAAAACAGCTGCACAACCCAGCCTTGGTAAACCTGCTCTTTGGGGGAAGAAACTTAAAAATGCGTGTTAAAAAGAAGTTCCAACACACTTCTTACAGGAACTCTGCTCCAGAATTGCAAAGGCAGAGCTTCAAAACTCTTTTCAAGCATCAAAATATAACTTTGGACTTGATCTCAACCAACCAACCTGGCTCCTTTTTCCTGCCTTTGGGATTCAAATGCTTCAGCTGATGACTTGTCACTCAGGTGTTACTATTTAAAAGTTATGATCTCTAAGAAGAGATGAGGAAGCCTGGGCCATGCAGGAGGAGTCTTCTGTGGCTGTTCTACAACCAGCCAACAGCAAATGCTGGGCTGCTGCCTGGAGGGAGCCTTGTACCAAGTCAAAAATTAACACAACTTGCACTTTTTAAAAGCAAGATATCACTTCTAGACCTGCCTGCCTCTAGCTCCTCAGCATGGCACTTCACCTTCTCAAAAGAAACAAAAACAGAAAACAAAAGACTTCATTACCCAGACAAAATACACTTCAAAACCCTGCGATACCCAGCCAGGCCCCCCACTCTCCCCCACATTACAGGTCAGAAAAATCTCTGGCAGTTCACAAGAGCCATCTCCTCAGCACTGAACACGCTGCTGGAAGTTCCAGTTTACAGTAGCTCGAGTTTTACTGAAAGTCTCAGTGCGTTTGACAGCAAGGCTGCTACAGAATCACACTGCTGTCCCCTAAACTCCTTTAGGTCCCCTTGAAATTCCAGGGCAGATCTATTTCCCTGGGTCCTTAACACACTATTACATCAGACTGCTTTTGTTTTCAAAGCTCCACTACCTTGGTTGCTAAAAACTTTCCAATTTCTTTTGGAAATGTTCAAATTCCCATTAAAAATCTTGATTCCTCTGTAATAAAAATATGAGTTAGAAATATCCAATACAGTAATTGCTGGACTACTCGTGCATGCATTCGAAACATCTCTAGATAATTTGTTTTGTATTCTACCTTTCTCCAGTGTCTTTTAGAGAGGAAAAAAAAAAAGGGTTTAGTTTCAATATAGAGAATTCTTTAAATCCTTGTGGCTTTGACTGTTGATTATTTTATAAAGCCACAGAGAACAGCTGACAAGGAGCCAAATGGGTAATCATTATTCCCCATCAGCAAGGAGCTGTGACTTGTGTAAATTGCATAATAAATTAGGTATTTTGAGATAAATGAATTTACAATAAACAATCATGGACTGAAAAGCTTTACTTCTTGTCTCCAAAGGCACAAGCTCTGGTTAAAATCAGCCACAGGTAGTTAAGTGATTATAAACTGTAAAAATAAATCAACCTGATATAATTGCTCCAAGGAAAAAATTACCAACATATTTAAAATTTCAGCAGTGCACCTTTTCCCATATCCATTTGGCATTATCTAATTACCTTCACATTTCATTTCCATCAGTGATATGACCTGTATTTTCCTTTTATAACTGTCAGGGAGGGGGTTGGAGAGTGGAGTGGAGGACCACAGTGATAAATCAACCTCACCATTAGGACCGAAATGGCTCATCGCTGCAGCTCTAAATCCAGGATTTATAAAGATGTCTAGGCCATATAGCACACTTGTGGACACCATAATAAATTCATGAGCACATTGCCAAGGCAAACCACTTCATTATGTGGCAGGCTGCTAGCCATTAATCTAGCAGAGAGAGATTCCTGGGAAACTGAGACTGCTTGGAAATTTATGCAGGCCTAAAGTTACCCATTTCATTATGGATTTAATCTGCTCTTTCTGCCAGAGTGCATGAAAGGTTTTTACAGTTTAGATCAAGTGCTTGTAACTCCCTATTTTATATTATTTCTTCAACAATAATGTCCTAATTTTCCTCTCAAAAACTATTCAAACTGAATGCCTTCACGCTTGCCTTCCTCTAATATTACACTAGATAAAATATTTATACAATCAATTGACAAAGAGCAATTTTTTTCCCTTAAATGTTCCATTAACATGTAAATTTTCATATGATCTTTATCTCATAGACAAAATGTGCTTAGCAATGCCCACCTTCTTGCAGGCAGTTAACCCTTTTGTCGACTGTAAAGAATCCAGATCAAAACAGATTCAGTGGCCTCATTTCTAAAGCCCCTAAAAAGGTCTTGTATTTAAATTATTATTCATTGAAAGGAGATGTAGCTCCTAAAGTAATTTGCATGCTTTTTTTGATGTCTCATTCTCTTCTTCTCATACACTGCACACAGACATGCATTTTAAGTCCAATTCCAATAAATAACGTAATTCAAATATTATTTTCAACTTTATTAGAGTTTAATATAATGTCCCTAATAATGCAGAATATTCCAGATGACACAGAGACTCTGACATAAAAAATGAGATTAACAAGACAAACTACAAAAATAAAACTTATTTATTATGAACTGAATAATTGCAGATTAACATCTTCTGTAAATAAAGACTTCTTCACATTCCAGGTGACCCTATTAATTTATGCCCACCATACTTACATTATGAAGTGAAAAAGTTGGGCAAAAATGGTTTCAGTGTTTTGGTTCTCATAATGACATATAATGGGAAGACTAAAACCTGAAACTGAAATAAATAATACTTGAAAAAAAAAAAAAAAACGAAAAAACTTAACTACTCAATTTTCTCTTCTGTTCAATATTCTTTGCTGCTGTTATCTCACTGGAACTCCCAGCCATGCATATGTTAAAACACTCCAATGCCTGGTGATGGATCTAAAAGGTTATATTTCTGTGTTAGGGTGGTCTCACTAAATGGCTGAAGTTAATTTTGATGGACAAGTACTTCATGTGTCTGCCTTCAAAACTGTGCTGGCAAACACCCTCTGCATCATCCTTCTCACTAGTCCTGGTAACCTCCCGTGTGAGCATGCACACAAGGGGTCCTGGTTAATACACCCATCACCAGCTGAGGGAAAACCTGCAGCCATGACTTTAATAACACAAATTTATCTTTAATACCCATCTTAAAGATTATTATGGAGCAAGAAAGCACACAAGAACATGTCATGTACGTAACAGCTTCCTTTTATTAAAACTCTGCATTTTTCCCTTGTTTTAAATGAGCAAAGTGGCAGCTTGTCTTCCCCACTTCAAACAGTTTGTCCCCTATCAGGATCATCTGGGTTGTAAGAATTGCATCTCCAATACTGACCAGGTGTATTTTGGTGATAACTTGTCATCTCATCCCTTGGATAAGCAAACTTAATAACAAAGCTTCTAACTGTGCTAAAGTATCTCTCTGGAATCTCTGAAGTAAAACTTACACATAAATAGGTGTGAGCCACCTATCCAAAAATTCCCCAGAAACCTAAAACAAAACCAAAGGCCACCCTCCTCCTTAGCAGATGAAATCTATACTGCAGAATGCAGTCTGGGTCCCATTTTATTTTTTCCATTTTACAGGTAATAAAGGGAAACAACCTTTAATATAATTCATTATTCTTCTACCAAAGAGAACACTCAAATCCAAGTGTACAATCTCCATATCACAGTGTGAAAAAGATTCAGGAAAGAGAGGTTCAGGTTCACTAGCACTGTACCTCTCTCTGACTTGCCAAGGCATTACAGTCCACCTGAGCTTTGTCTCATGCTAATCTGCATTTTCCTTTTTCCATCATTTCCCCCAAAATATTACCTACTTGACTCTAACAATGGAGGAGACAACTTCAATGTGGGGACCAATTCTGTTGAACTCTAATATGAAACACTTATGTGGAATTAAACTGCTTATAAAAATACTATAAATCAGCATTGATTATTACACTGAGAATTACCCAACAGAGACACACTGTACAAAAGTGATCAGAACACAAAAACCATGAACACGCAAGGGACTAAACAATGAATTGAACAGGTTCTGCAGACTTCCATCTTTTTCCAGCAAAAGGGAGATTCTGCATCAACCTAGGAGTTGGGCATAAAGCTATTTTTAATAATATTTTTACTTTGCTAAAAGTGAAGAAAGTCAAACATCTTATATATAGTTAGTCTCAATCTAAACAAAAATAACTTTGGAACTGTCTGCACAGACCTTACCTGTAGTCTCTTACATCCATAATCCCCAAATCACCACACTGGTGCTTTACAGACTGTTCCAGTTTGGACACATTAGACCTCCGAGAACAGCCGTGACCATCTCCAAACATTCCTAAATGTACCCTCGATACTGCTGACATATTTTAGGAATGAACAGTAATGACATCTTTCTAAGATAAGAAAATTACTTCTTGCTCTGCGGTCAGATCTTTCTCCGACTAATCAATCTGCCTTGAGCCTTGGGAAACAGTTCATATAAGCAACTAGGATGCATCAAACCTGAAGGAAATGACTTCTCAGAACTTCACTGCCAGTGAAAACAAAGCTACAATAAACACACATCTCAGCCACATGCAGGAGAATTCCCTCCTGGACACAACTGCTTGGAAAACAAGAAGTTTGAAAACGTTATATTTAGTTCATCTAATGAGTACTGCATAACTGGATGAAGTAACTCTTCACAAACAGACCATCACGTTGAAGACAAAGGTTCTTAAAGTATGAAGGAAGACACTTTACCTCTTCAAGAAAACAAATTACTTTTAAAAATAAAGCAAAATAATCACAATTTGCTTAGAAGTTACTTATTTCTGGCATCACTAGGTATCCGCATCTTTCTCCACTTCTTTTTTTTTTTTCCAAATAGCATTTCCTTTATCAAAACTGTCACTAAGACCCAGTCTCTCAAACACTTCGAGGGCCTTGACTCCAGATCCAACCCAAACCCAGGAGTCTCCCAATGAATTTCAGTAAAGGCTGAATGTTTCTCTGAAACACACTGCAAGTCCGTCCATTGGACCCCTAAACACTCACAGCAGGCAAGTCCTCATGCTTTTCTGTGCTCATTTGCAGTCACAGATGCCCAGATCCCACCAGAACACATCAATGTGCCTTTACAGCTGTGACCTACTGAATTCACCCTGCTTTGGGACTTGTCATGCAAAGCAGCAAACATTTTAGATGTTCTCAGAAACTTCAAGCCCAAGTTAAGCAGCAAGTCTTCCTTACAACACTTGTAACTCTTGTCTTCAGCACTTTTATGGCTTTGGGACTAAGCTATTACAAAGTCCTGTAACACCGTGTTCTTCCTGGGATACACTGAGAAAACAAGCAGCTGATTTTCCACACCCTGTTTTTCAAGACTTTTCATGTATCTGGATATACAATAAAAATAAATTTCCACCAGCAAGCTGAACAAAATCCAGGGTTTTAGCTAAATTCAATTGATTTAGGCCAATGCAAATACAGGAAACATAATACAGTTTAACAGTGCAAAAGCATATAAAACTTACAAAATGTTTCTGGAGGCAATGCTCCATGCTGAAATGCCAAAAATAATATATCCAATAATACACACACAATTTTTTAATGTAAACACATCCCACATTTGTGTGTCTTAACTGGTATCACCAGCACTGCCTATTCGAGGCACAGAGGAGCTCAGTAAGATCCTCTAAGGTATGACACATCAACAGTGAATTCCATCTGACTACAGTGAAGTGCTTGGCAAAAAGATATGCTTTAATACAGCCAACTCAATAAAATTCATGGCCCCATATAGCCAGGATCCTCAGTAATTCCTCATTCTTACAACCTGAGAACATGCCTGTCACGATCAGTGTATGGAGACCAATTAAGCAGCAGGCCAGGACTCACGCACTCCTTCAAGTCCCTGGCAACTCAATGGGCTCAAGTGAAGGGATGGCATGATTATTTTAACATGTTGGCTTGTGCCCACCTCGTTCCTGGCTTGCCTGCTGGCTGTTGCCCTCTGCCCAGAGTGTGCTGGGCAGTGAGTTGGTGCCCATGACAGCAGAGCAGCCCTGATGGGCACAGCAGCACTCGATGCTGCTCAACATGCTGAGTGTGCTCCTACAGAACAGTTTAGAACAGGGGTGTGCTCTTCCAACCAATGCTTTATGGAGGGGAGGCTGGAAAATCTCTGACATACTGAGGTGGCCTGGTGGTTTTGAGGGTTGTGGGTTTTGGCTGAGGCCTCAGCAGAGCTGCGTGCTCAAACCCATGTAGGACCTTGTAGGAAGTGAGGACCTCCATGCAAAACATGATCTCGGTTGATACTGATTGGTACCGTTAGCTCCTTTGTTAAATACTGAATTCCAATAAGAACTGCGACCAAAAGAATTGCAAAAAAACACAGACTTCTAAAAGAAATAAGTAAAGTCATCTTAAAGTAGTTTTCTGACAGCAGCGTCTTAATTGCAGTTATCCCATCTAAACTGCTCCAGACAATCAAAAAGCTATTTATAGAGATTTACTACAGAAAAAAATAACTAAGAAGTGATAAAGTTTCCCTTTACAGAAGCCCTATCATCTGGCAAGCAGCAACTGAGCAGCTCCACAAAGAAGGACCTCAGGCACTGCTCGCTTAGCCTGCACAAACTTTGGTGGAAAGAAAGAAGAAAAAAAAAGAGATGATCAGAGCTCCAAGGTGAAAGCTGCCAACTCTTTCTTACCAGGGGGTAGAAAACCATCCGAGTTTAAATACTTCATGTTCACTGAGAGCTGTGCCTTTAAACTGTTGGCACCACTGGTCCTTCAGGTTGCTGAAGTTAAACCGCACTGGCATTGCCAGAATGCAGCAGCAGCTCATGCCAACCCTGCAGTCCCTGAGTAGGCTGATGGAATCCGGGGCACACGGACACCACCACCACCAGGAGCAGTGCTGCTGAACCAGTGCCACACTACAAAGAGGAGTAATGAAGCTACAAAGGAGCATTTCTCCCATAATTTCAGCTAAATCCTGGAACAGAAGAAACAACAGCATATATGAAATGGATGTAATGTGAATGAATAACATTACTGAATTACGAAGTTTTCGTGCCAAAGGGATTTGAAATTTGCACCAGATCCTGGGCTGCTGCAAAACAGCTTGATTCCACAACTACACAACTACTACCCATGTTGCAATAAGGGCAGAATCCTGGAGTAATCAACAGATTAGCCCTGGGGTAATGCTCCGTGAACTTCACAGGGGAAGGGAAGATAAAGTCATAAAATAATTACTGACTTAATCAGTGTAAAAATACATGCAGAAACAAACCAAGTTCTATGAGCTGAGGAACTAAAGACTATTTATATTTTAACATTCTTATAGTATTAGTTATACAAAACATATTTCCCCCTTTTTTCTGTAACCTGAGGTTTAAAGTTTTCTATCCTGCCATAGTTAAAGACTTATTTTACATCTTATCTATGAGGCAATAAGGTTACCAAATGTATTCATGTACCATGTTACACCACAGACACAGCTCACAAGGGTAATCCTTAAACTTACTGGGGCACCAGTGGGAACCTTTCATTAGCCATAACATAAAATTATTAACTTTATCCTTGCAATACCCTGGAAAATTCTTCCAGGAAATATAGAAGTCAAGTCTTCATCATGAACCTTTTCTGGTGCAGAAAGGGCTTTTGAATTCTTCCTGGTGCTGCTTTTCTAACAGAGGCCCTGAAAGGGCCTTCCATAAATTATACAGGGAAAACTGCCAGGATTCACCAGGCCACAAAGTCATAACTCTTTCAATCAAACAAATCAAACCATCATTACAAGCACAATCTGTGAATTTTCTCTTTTGTGAATAAATCCCATTCTCCTTGACTGGAAAGAGACTGACCCCCCTCCAAGATCTTCCTCTGCCCCCAACACTCTCCCATTCTCCACGAGTTTTTCCAGGGTTCCCCACTCTGTGCTCAAACTTGAATGCCAAAGATGGTGTAATGGCTGCGTTTTCTTTTCCACGGCCGCGGTGCCAGGAACTAACGCTATGTGAAATGTTCCATCCCTGCAGGTTTTCCTGCTCAAACATTTTCTAAATAAATAAATAATTAAAAACAACAGCGTGTGCCACATTCGAGCCCTGAATTCCCGAAGCAGCTCAGGTCCTTAAACTGAATAATTTGCCTCAGCTTGCGTATTGCAAAACCCATTCAGCAAAAGATTATGGGCCTTTAAGTGCCATCCAGGCCTGAAATATGACTCTAGGGCTTTAGGATGTCAGAATTGAGAATTGCTAGTGAATATTCTGTTCTGGCAATACTAAAACTACAGTTATTTAGCAATATGGGAGCAGGCAAATAGGGGCAGGGGAGAGAATGAATCTGACAGAAAGGAAAGACTATAACTTAGCAGAAACAGAGGTGCAGTTTTCATATGTGGCCACATTAATTCTTTATGGAGTAAAATGCATTTGTGAATCAAAAAGCGGATGCAGATTTATATTCCCACTTAAATCTGCCAAAAACAAGTAAATGAATACTGAGAGCTCATTTTAGTTCAGGAAACAATTTATGAGGACACGTAGGTGGGTGCAGGTACTCTACACGAGCAGTCTCAAGGGGAATTAGCAGCTGCTTCTGCTCTTCATAAGAAAGAATAAATAGACTAAACTGAAAATTAGCAACACCTCATTAAATGTAAAACCATCCACATATAAAGCAGCTAGGACTCAATCCTTAAAAAATTCAAAAGGTGCAGTGTAACATGAAAGCCAAAGGAGCTTTTGTCATCCCATCACAAATTATTTAGGCTTAGATTGTGGCATCAAGCCAAAGCTCAGAGATGGAGCAGTTGTGAGCCACTTTCCCTGGCAAAAGTTGCCTTCTGACCTCGGGTTTTTTAGCCCTCTTCAGTATTTCAAAACCTCCATCTCACATCCCTAAATCCTCACCTCCCTCCCTGATGCAAGTTTACATCTGTACTGAGGAGAATCTGTCCCATGCACAGTGTCCAACCAGTACTCAGGGATTATTTGCAACTCCAGCTATTTCCAAGAAAGGCTGGATGCTCCCAGGAAAGGCTGGCAATGGCTTTGGGACTCCTCCTGTAACTGCTCCTCACTGGAGCTCAACTCAGGCCCCATAAATGCATCTATTTCCTAGCACAAACCAATTTCCATGAGTGTTGCATGTAAAAATGAAAATTTGGTACCGAGAAGTCTGTGAGTATCTGCAGCTTCTGCTCTTCTAGCACTACCTCATCTCCTCTCCTCTTTCCTACACACTGGGATGGGCACAGTCACAGACAGGCTCTGTGGACTCATGATTATGTGCTCAAGAGCCATGCAGCAACAGCAGCAGCACATGTGCAGCGGGAATGGAGTCTGAGCTTCTGCTTGGGTTCCTTTCCCTTACTTTTCAGGTCATACAAAGGTTTGGGTTGGAAGGGGCCTTTAAACATCAGATCATCCAGTCCCCTTGCAACGAGCAGGGACATCTTCAACTAGACCAGGTTGCTCAGAGCCCTGTCCAACCTGGCCTTGAATGTTTCCAGGGATGGGGAATCCACCATCTGGGCAAGCTGGCTAGTGTTTTCATCATTCTCCTTGTAAAAATTTTCTTCCTCCTATCCAATCTGAAAAAAAAAATCTTCTTTAGTTTAAAACTTTTGTCCCTTGTCCTGTCACAACCAGCCCTGCTAAAAAGTCTGTCCCCTTCTCTCTCATAACTCTCCTTTATGGAAGTTTCCCTCTTTTTATCTTTAAACTATTTCAGGTACCACAGGAAAGTTTCCATAGAAGAGGGGGCAGTCTTCATTATTCCCATTTTGGAGTATCCAAACTAATTGATAATCGTGTATCTGACTTTCAGTAACCTTTAAAAACATACTTCTACTATCAGACCTTTCAGAGATGTTTTGGTTTGGGCTTGTAAACTGAAACACTTGGATTAATGTCAGGTTTGAAACTCCAGATTCCCTAGAGCTGTGTTGGGGTTTGTTTGCTTGTGGTTTTTTTTTTTTATTCAAATCACAGTGTTTTCATCACACAGGAGATTAAGTGCTGATCACCCAGTTCAGAGTTACACATGACTACCAAGACCATATATTTGTCTTACAAAACACCAGCCCTTGGCACAACAGAGATTGCTCTCCAGTCTGATAGAGCTCTGCCAGTAAATTGTTTTCTAAGGACAAGCTCTGATCTCTGGTTAGTGCCAGAGGAAGGGTGATGCCAGGTAAATCATGTTTGGTGCTGTGCCATCTAGGTTTTCCTTGGAGGACCAATACCCAATCTCTCTGCTTAGCTTTGGATTGAAATTATAATACTAAGTGGCTTTTGATCTACTCACAATTAATGGACTTAGAAAAGACTGAAATACAACTATCAAGAAAAACTGTGACAGAATACACTAGGGTTTACATCTGATATTAAATTAATCCTCATAAGTAAGAGAGCCAGTAACTCTTAATTTTATA
Organism: Pachycephala philippinensis; assembly: GCA_013397055.1. Taxonomy (NCBI): domain Eukaryota; kingdom Metazoa; phylum Chordata; class Aves; order Passeriformes; genus Pachycephala; species Pachycephala philippinensis. Next base: position 395,514 of record VWZT01016238.1, on the reverse strand, counting down.
TGCTTATAAACAAGAAAGTCATTAAACTGGCTCAGTTCTGACTGCATATTAAACTGAACGAGTAAAGAAAAATCTTTTACTCAACTTTTCTGCTTTACTGTTATTTTGAGTTTTCTTTCAACTTCCTCCAACAGGCTTTTGAGGAGGTTGGGGTTTTGACATTATTTCCTGACACTCATGCATCAAAGAAGCTAATAACCTATAAGAGGAATCAAGGAGAAGGTGCATCTTACAACCTGTGAGTCAGCAGCAGCATTAGCAGCACCCTGAGGTGACACAGAAAGCTAAAACAGTGTCAGCTCTCTTATGGAGCATTTTCAAGACACATGAGTGAAATGTCCTCATGTGTAACAGAGTAGGAATTCATCTGCTAACAGCCCATGAAGAGAGCTGGTGACTCACACTGGGGCAGAAGAAAAGTTCCTTGCTAGCCCAAATACATCTCCATTACATAAATTCATGCTGTATTAAGAGCATAAACAGACACGGCGAGAAGTAATGTAAAACCATCCCTTACATAAAAGGTGTAAAAAAATTGTACCTTTGTATTTTAGCAGCAGCTATTTCAGTTTAAGGAAATAGTAATAGATATTCAGGGTTAGAGTTTTCAAATATTTAGAGCTATAACCTTACTGAGCCCTGTGGTTAATGTTCCTGAAGTCATCTATTGTATGCTAATGCACCCAGCTGCCCCAGTGTCTGCAGGATGAGGTGCTTTACTCATTAAATGCATAAATACCAAGGCCAGCAGGGACCATTACAGTCCGGGCTGACCTCCTGCATAAAACAGACCATCAAATTCCAAATGTAATATAATTAGGGTTCTCAAGTCTAACTGATAACAGCAGCAAATGCCCCACGGAGACTTTAAAAATGTGTCAGGCAAATTTACACGTTGAAGGTATGCTTTGATGTATGTCACTGAAACATCACCAGAGCTAAGCTCATTCATGCCCAGAAGATCCTGGATTTTTTATTATTATTTTTAAAAAGCTATTCCTGACAGTATTCCTGCTTCAGGGAAAGCTACAAGGACTGTTTATTGCTCTTGTCTTTTCTTAATATTTTTAAGCCCCTCTCCAGGCAGTAGCCTAAGACATTTTTCTGGTTTTGTTATTTACTTGCCTGAAATGACTGTGGATATGGTGCCTGAGGGTTCCTCAGGCTCTCCAAGGACAGAAACTGACACAGCAGTCTTTTATTTTTTAACCCGCACAATATCAATAGCCTCAATTATGTTGGTTTTTCTCTCCTTTTTAATTACTTTTAGCTAAGTGGGCTTGAAAAAAAGCTCTTCAATTAACCCTTACTTACTAAGATATTTCAATTTTTATTAGTATTTAAACCATTGAATCACTTATGCCATCACCCAAATTGGCTGTGCTACATTTTTCTCCCCAGTGGAAAAATTATTCCTGGATAATCATTAGTGTCATCAAATTACAATTCCATGGAGAGTCAGATCATATGAATATGCCAATGAATATATAACAGTAAAAGAGGAATGGCAAGTTGCCCTGGACTTCCTGGGGTTTGAGTTTCTTATCTGTTTTGGTGTATTTGCCTGTTTTGAGGCTTTTTGGCAATATTTTGTGGTTATGTACAGGAAAGTTGAAACTTCTTCCAGGAATTGATAACAGGGAAAAAAGGTCCAACTCTTTTGGTAGCAGCTTATTCTTCCACAGTGATACTACTGAGGTGCAACTGTGAGTAACACTGATCTTCAGCCATTTTCTAGCAGGGGCCAAAACACAGCCCAAGCTCAGCCTAAACCCAAAGCCTGCTTTCAGTGAACAGCTACTGAAAACCATTTTTTAGGGTAATCCTAGATTTGTGTAATACTGAGTGGTAAGTGTGATATTTAAGTAAGTAATGTATGCAATAGCATCATGAGACATGACACACATGATATTTCCCCTGTGGAGGCATTGATGCTTTGGGCAAGAATGTGGAAACTGGTACAGAGTGTTGAAAGCAGCAAAGCCATGTGAATTATATTAGTTCCCAGCCATTAAATATTCATGAACATGGGCTGATATTCATTAATTCGGCACAGATCAAGCTACCCTGAAGGACTACCTCTGGACTTCTAGCCAAACAATTCCTACAGTTAAACATTTTCCTAAATGTGACGTGATTTATTTAAAGAGATGTTTTCAAAATGATCAAGTTACTGGGACTTTATGTATCACATTGCAGCTTTAAAAACTTGGTGCCCTCCCTTCCCTCCTCCAAATCTGCCCCGGTTATGAACTCTCAGTGCTGTGGTTTATAGCGGCACTGCTGGGACACGGCTTCAATCAGGCTACAGTGGTGCTGTCAGGTGCTGCAGCCAATTACCTAAAATGTAAATGTTTTCAGAAAGGCAGCACCTTTTGTCAGGACCAAAATGATTTCCAGCCTCTGGTTCATTGTTTCAGAACCAGAAGCGCATAACTCAAAAACATTAAACATACAGTAAAAACATCACATGTTGATTTACACATAGATATTGACTAATGCTATCAGTGGAGTATTTACCTTAATCAATATTAAAAGGCGCTACCAGTGATTTAAGTGTTGAGTTGGCTCAAAGTAGTCAATAAATGTTTGCATTCATAATCATAAGCTTATATATCAGTTTTTCATTTTCCCCACCCCAATAAACGAATTTGGTAGGGACATTTTCCTACCAAACATCATCTCATCTCCATTTATATTTGAGAGCCAGTTTCTCAAACTAATGCCAAAAATATTCTATAATCCACATGTTCAGTCACCTGTGAAAATTCCACACACAAAAACTTTTTTTGGGAATTACAACTAAGGGACAGAACCAGGTGCTGCGTGTTAAGGATAAGAAAGAAACACAGAAGTTGCGACAAGTTGTCTCTAAGCAAAGTTACTTTCCTGACATTCAGTGCGTGGGGATTTCTGTTACCCACTAACTCATCCCATCTCCAAAGCCACTGTAATAAGCTGCAACTCCAAAGCTGCAATAATTAATTTTGAGCTCACCTTTTACCTTCCTTCATGACAAACTTTGTAATTCACTTCTTCATTCTATTCAACTTCAATTCACTACAATTACACTATATTCCTATTTCTGCTTTGGTTTTTGTTGCTGTTGTTTCTGATGGGCTTTCGTACTCTATCAGCCTTAATTTGCAGAGGTGTCTTCCTCCTCAAACTACTTCTCCTGTCCCTACCTTTTCACCCAAAAGATGCATTCCTTTGCCACCTCAAAACCGGCTCCTTTCCTCAGCCTCCTACCCCTGCTCTGGATCACAGAAGAGCCTCAGCTGCAGCAGAAACAGGCTGAGAAGGAGGGCAAGTGCACAGAGCTCTTCTACAACAGGAGCTCTTGGAAGCAGCGAGGACACGGACATGAGTAGTGGTTTGGGGAATTGCCCCCTTCAACTTCTTAATCTCTCAATCTACTTTAACAAACCTCCTTATTTCCCCTTGATTTAAGGGACTGTTACACACGGCAGCTCTCAGATACATTAGCCTGCAAGCGAGGGTAGAGAGGATTGATAAATCACAAAAAATGGATTTCACAAGGGATAATTCACATGGGCAGGGGAAGCACATCCCTTGTGTGTCCTGAGGAGAACGCAAAGGGAACGCTTCATAAATCTTCAGGTCATTTATGAATTAGGTTCTAACTTCAACTGATTTTACAACTTTAAAATGAAAAATGTTTATACATAATAGAATTAACTCTTGTAAAAGCAAGATTTACCTATTTATAAATTAGAGTATCCTTTCACTTCACATCACATTACTTGCAAGTATAAACAATTTCCTGCTAAACTACTGTGCAGCAGCAGTTCCTGAAAATATTGTGCATTTTTTACAGACAGAAGTTGTGTATATCATATAGCATAGGCTGCAACATAAATATTCTAGCCCAAACCTCAGCTTAACTTTGGTAGAGAAAATTGTATTATTACAGTCATTAGTAAGTAAACTTCAGTCAGATCTCATTGCCAGAGACTTGTCACTTGAATATCTTTGGATCTTTCCTCACTTTTGAGCTAAAAGCAGAAAAATCATCCAGATCTAGCAAAGCAAAACCCACGAAAAACTAAATTGCAGTTTAATTGGATGCCTATGCTAGATATTGGCCACACATTGACAGATCTGAGGTCTGAATCTTCAACATCTATACACATCATGAAATCATTCTGCCAGTGGTACAGAGTGAAAAGTGGCTATAAAATGCTCCCATATCACAAAGGTAATAGCTCACAGCACAGCAGGTACTAAATCCAGTATTAACTACTTATTGCACAGAGGGGAATGGGCTAAAAATACTTTTTAAAGAGGAACAGCAAGTTCCAATCCCCTTATTGGGGCTTGCCTAGAATTAAGATTGGAAAGACAACCAGGAAGGAATGGGCCAAGGAACTGAGCTTACTCTGCTCAGGCTCAGCCACATGCTTGTGATTAGACACTGGAAATAATCCTTCTTGACCCCAGTGAAGCTACACCATGTCTGAATCTTTGGGGCTAGGCTGTAATCTGCTCGCTGGCTTGCTTATTGTCATTCCTGGAGATGTGGGAGTGGGAACTAGAAGACTTGGAAAGGACAATTACAATTCTCAATAGCCAAGAGGTCCACTCTGTTGTTTTCAGTTGCCATAATTGCTGTGGAAACATCCTGGGTAAATAGGAGTCAGATCCACAGCAACTGGCTCTCACACGCAATGAGGTTATGAAGCCCAGGGCATGTTCTGGAGCACCAAGCACAGCTTTACTGGAGCACTGCTGAGCCAGGGGATGTGGCTGCAGTTGCACATACACCCTTCTGTTTCTGCCTTAAGACAAATTAAGGCAACATTTGGCCCAGATATCACGTAGGGTGTCAAATTAGGGGAGATGGATTTGTTCTCTAGACAGAAGACTCCTTAATACAAAATAATATATGTGCGCCCATTTATAACAGGTGTTTAATCTGCGACAGCTTTTCTGGCCTGTGGAAATTCTATAGCATTCTTTCTTCCTTGTCACCGTTATAATATTTTTAAATGCTGTTTTTCTTTCCCCTATTAAAAGGAAAACATTTCTCAGAAGCAGTAGTGGGCTGTTAGGGCTATAAAACAAGTTTGCACAGACCTGTAACACGTTGAGCCACAAGACATGACACTGTGTGTTTTATGGGGCAATTAATACCTGCCTTGGGAGCACTATGAGGTATGAAGCCCTGTCAAACACACCCTGGTATATCCGAATGCAAGTTGTAAAGCTGCATTTTGCTTCTTGAAAAATAAATACGGAATTAGCTCGCTGTTTTTTAACTTGCCCCAGCTAAAGAACGGAACCTTTCCTCCAGGAGCCAAGGTCAGAGCAGAGGAGCATCAGGAAGGAACACTAACAGCAGAAGACACCAATTTCTAACCTACATTTACATTCTGCGGTCTTGATTTTTGGGTTAACACTGTTGCATTTCCCAATACACCCTCATTTCACTAACATCTTCTGTTATGGATCCTGTTCCACAGTTTTTTCTGGAGTCTTACAGATATTCCTCAGAGCATTTCCTCTGTGCACCCCAGTGCCAGCATTTACACAAGTGCAGGGCACAGGGCTGTCACATTATCTGCAGTAGTTACAGCCCTGTTAAAGCAGCTGGCCATGGTGCACATTCATATTTTATAGTCCTTATTTGAACAGTGGCTCGAGCTGTTGCAGGGTTTGGAGGAGGCAGTTGCAGTTTGGCAGGGGGCAGCCCCAGGGAGCCTCCCCTCTCCCTGTGGAAGGAAGCCAGGCTGTCAGATTTATAAAGCACTTCGAGTCACAGTGTGCACAAGCACAGCAGACTTTTCACAACTGCTTGAAGTTTCCAGCAGCAGCCCGACCCCCACTGTGCTGCACAGCACCAGCCCCCACCCCTCCTGTGGTATTTTGGGACAGCCCAGCAGGGCTAAAGAGACCCGGAACAACTGCAGCAAGCATCACCTTTTCTTTATAAAGCACATTAAGGAGACATGTTACAGTAGCACAGCTAGTACCTCAGCTGAAGCAGGACTTTGTGCTAGGCTCTAGCCATGTTCATTTTGCAGTGGAATTCAGAAAACTTTATCATTCATCCACAATAATGGGACTTATGGTGGCAGACTGGGGACTGACCGAAACCAGGTCTGAAACAGCAGTTTAACTGCTTGAGCCCCAAACCCCTCTGTCTCAAGATTAAGAGCAGCACTTCTCACGAAAGAGATCCCAGATCTGCTCCAGTGACAGGCACAGGAGCACTGCTCTGCGCTGTAACAAGTGAGATACTACTGGTAGTAGCAAGGCTACAAAGACAATGCAAGTTTCCAGATAGAGATATCTGTCTCCATTAACCTGCCACCACTGCTCACTAATCACAGTCACATTAAATAGATGTCAAGGAATATCAATTTCTTTGATTTCCAATGGCCAGTTAAAACAAAATGTAAGCATAACAATTCCAGTACTTTTCCATAACAGGTTAGCCTCTACATTCCTCCTGCATCCCATTAGACATTTTCACACGTACTGGAGATGACACACTGTGTACTAAGGAGGTCAAAAACCTAAAGAAAACTGTCCAAGAATATTGAAAACACTAGAGGCATTTGACATAATTTATTGCACTAAAGAACTGGAGAACAGGAAAAGGTTGATGTAATAATAACATTAGCAGGAACTATAGTCCAGGCAAGCCAGTGCTAAATAAAGTGCCAATCAATAGCTCTTTTATTAGTAGGTACAATCAATGTACAGCAGGCAAGCCTGGCCAATTAAGCTTATCGACTGACCAAAGAGTAGCAGGAAGCATTCTTTCCTCAGTTTTGTTTTCCTTTCTGTAAGTGAGAAATGAGCTCCAGTTTTATCACTGGATTCCCACCAAGGCATCTCCAGGAGTTCCTGTAGAGTGGAAACACTGACAAAAAGCAGGCTTGAGCTATCTTGGTATTCTTTAACCCAGGGTCAGCCACAAGAACCAAAATATTCAAGGGTCACCTACAAAGTAACTTTTTTTCCTAGTGACTGTGTGAAGTTAAAATGTTGTTCTTCTAGATGAAGGCGAGAGAACTGGTAAAGGAAGAAAGCACAGTCCCTCAGCAATGCTTAACCATTAACAGTCCTGTAAGACCTTAGGAAATTAAGCCTATTTGTTTCTAATTCCCACATGCACAGCCTGAACTTCATAAACCTCCCAGTGTGAAGCAATACCTGTATCTTTCTTAGAAGAAAAAAAAGCCGAACTACAGCTCCAGTAAAAATTATCCAGGATTTAACATCTAACATTGTAATGGCTGCTGAAAATAACAGGAGCTTTAGCAGATGCAAATAAGATATTTATTCACAATACCCCACTCTCCCTTGCTGCTCTGATCCCCCTTCCTTCGTTATCTCTTTCAAAAGGAAAAAGTTAGAAGACCAGATAAGATGTGGGTTCTCAGCATGATCAAATAAACACTGTGTGGTGGTCACAGGGAAAGAAAACACATTGTAGGAACGAATGGTAAAGATTACATTTTACAAAGAATCACACACAAAATTAGCAGCCCAGATGCTGATTTCCCATTGATGTCAGTGAGATGGGATTTCTGCGGCCTGGCTGCTCAGCAGGAGGAGTGCTGCATCCAGCCCTGCAGTCAATCAGGCCACATCTGCCTGCTCCAATTATTCCAATCATTATTGGAATTCAGTGAATACAGCAGAGTTCACCAGGTTTATATCCCTTCAAGTCTGGTGCTCTCAGAGCGTTACAGGTATTTGACACCTCAAAAAAAGTCAAGGAAGAGGGGAGAGATTCTCAGCATGTTTGACTACAGGCACTACAGGACAGACCAGTTTTCAGCTTCCTAACAGACAGTTTCCCAGCTGTATCTAATTCAGAAAATATTTCAGTAATCAGCAGAAGACACCTTTAGCATCAGTCAGACAATAAATTGGTAAAGCTACAGGAAAGCATCTCACTTCTTACACTTTGCCATTTTATTCTACCTGCATATGAAAACTTAATCTAGAAGATTAAAAAGAGCAAATCAAATAACTTTGTATCGCATCTAAATGTCACAGGAGTCAGTTTTTCCTGCTGCAAATCAAAACCTGGTCTGACTGCATGGACTCCAACTCCATGTGTCTTGCCTGACTCTACTTTTAGCACCATGGCCTCAGCTGAAATTCACCATCAGTCACACATGTACAAGTTGCTTTTATTCACTAGTCAAAAATCAACCTAGCACAGTAACTCATTTACTTGCAGTTTTCCTTGCCTACATTTGTGAGACATTAAATACTGTAACTCCTGGCCCACTATATTATGACAGTTTAGGCTGGAAAACAAGGCAATGAACAAAGGGGAGGATAAAAATGCAAAACAGACATTTCCATTTGGCTTTTTATATGACATTTCATAACAGTTTACAGAAGACAAAAAGCTTAACAAGGAGCAAGACAAGGAGCTTAACTTGGACAACAGTAACAACCTTGAGGAACAGGATAAAGTAACCCAATTTTTAAAAAGTGTTTCAGTCAACCCCTCTGGCATAGCTTTATAGGAGCTAAAGAGGCTGCAGAGCTTCTAAAAAAGTCCGTCCTTCAACCAGCTGCAAGAGGAAAATGCTTCTCTCAGTCTGGTTTATTCACTTACTATTGGCAAATTCCTGTTTTGTCCAAAAGAAATTTTTGCCCAGGTTTTCCCAATTTTGTCCAGAATCCCCTTCTTGAATCAGATCTGGCTGCCAGTCCCACAGAGACATGAAGGTGCCTTTTGGATAAAGATGGTTTGCTCTCTCATGTCCCTAAACAATGTGTACATCAGACACATATATTCTGTCCCAAAATATAAAGAGAATTAATGACCTGGGCTCACTGCTTTACATCAAGCACAGGCCACTTCCAGAGGAAGGTGTGCAATCCCTATCCATCACATTTCTCCAGCAGAGCTTTGCTTCAACATGGTGCTGTGCAGAACTGTCACAGTAAGAAACTACTCCACATGTAGACAAACACCTCTGGAACGTCACAGGCATGTGGGGCAGTCAGTCCCAAGCTTTACTCACCTTTCAGAGTTGCGCAGTGCCTCTCTCTGCACACCCATCACCTCTCTCATGGGAGACATGCAGCAAGGTCAGCTCATGGCTTGGTTTGTCACTGCTGGTCACTGTTGTCCCCACGGGACAGGCTCATTCCTTCACAAGTGGCTCTGTAATGCAAAAGAGGACATTCTTAGCTTGGGTTGACTGAATAAACTGGGCTAAATATTAGGCCAAAAGTATTTATCAAAGCAAAGTTTGCCATGAGCTGCATGGGGGACTCCTGTGTTCAAGTTTTTGTCAAGCCAAGCCCTGATCCTGGGGTACTGCTATGCTTTTGAGACTGAGAGGCTGAGAGATCTCAACTCAAAGCACCAGAACATTCACCATGATGCTCCCTTCTAATTCTTAGGTCAGCCAGGGCTCTCACACATTTGCATCTTCTTTTTTTTTTAAGTTTAAATACTCTAGCCTAAACCTTGTGCCTGACTAAAGGATCTAATCTTGTAAGAGACTGGGCAAAGCCAGGTTTGTTAACAAACACAAGGCTCATCAATATTGCTGAGCAAGCTCGATACGAAAGAGCATTTCAGGATTTGGGCTGGCTTTTTCTGAATTGGTGAGAGGGCTCCAAATGTACCCCACATCACAGCCAGAAATGTCTTCTGGACTTGTGTTCAGAAATCTGCCCTTTTGTCAGAAACAACTTGGAACAAGTAAGATGCAGGACTACACACTCAACACACCGCCAATGAGAGGCTGCAAGGATACATCTGGACACGTGCTACAAAATCCCACTCAGTTGTTCAGCAAAATCCTTGTTGAAATTCCCTTTGTGAATCCATTTTAGTGAATAAAAAAAAATTAAAAAAAAAACCAAAACAAACAAACAAAAAAATCCCAACAAACAACAACCAGAGATCTCCAAGAAACAAGATCTTCACATGAAGGCACTTCTGTGAGTGTGGAAGGTGGAGCCTCAAAGCTCACCATTCTTCCTCCTACTGTTTTATGTGTTCTGTGTCTCTTCCACTGTTACATTCCCTTCTGAACTGCACAACAGATGGGAGCAGTTCGTTTTTAAAAGGTTTTTATTTTCTGATTTCAATTTTTCATGTGTCTTTTGAATTTGGCACAATACCATTCTCTAGTGAAGAGGAGACATTGTGTTAAGCTTAATTATCAAAGGCTGAAACCCAGCAAGCAATCAATCATTTACTGACATGCTCATGCTTTCACTGATTTGAAAAAATATTTTTTTGTGGCTATTGAAAAAAGAAAAACTATCAGAGACAGAATCACTCACTTTGCAGCATATCAAAGTATCAAAACTGTAGGGAGATGAGTGAAGAATGTTCATCTGTTTTTTCTGAAACTAAATCCAACCCTTTCTGGCATGTGAGCCCGGAAGTTGCGTAAGATGTGTTTTACTGTAAACATGATCTTTCTGTCAAGGTTTGCCTTATAATTCAGGCTGAACAGTCACAAAACTTGTTCCTAAACGACTTTTCTAAAGAGTCAAGGTTGCTTTGTTCTTTAATTTTCTTTAGNTTTTTTACTGCCAGATAAGTGCTCTGGCAGCTGCATTCCTGGGGAACACTGACATCCAGTGGAGAGCTGGGGTCATCCCCAGAGCCCACGCAATGGCCCCCAAGTCAGCATCTCCCCCCAGAACTCTGAACAGCTGCAGGAGGTGCCTTGAATTACAAATCCCGAGCCCCAGCCACAGACAGCAGCTCAGCTCAGCTGAGCCTGAGCCGCCTTCAGCTGCAATTGTTGTCTCCTAAATTCTCATCAAGGTGATCACGTTCCTGGCCCTGTTATTTCTAGTGGTTTACACATAAAGCTTAAACGTGGGGTTTGGGATGGGTTTTTTCGGTTGAGGAAATGTTGAAAGAAAAACCGCTTTTATCCACTGACCAGCAACTCCACCGTGCTAGCTTCTGTTTTTTCAGTGATACAGGATGACAAGTCCCATGTGTTTAAACAGCTCTGTATTTCAAATGATAGAATATAGTCAACAGTTAACATTGTTTTTCTTTGGAGAAACAGAGTCTCTATAAGGTCACTCTGGTGTTATCACCTTGAATAAAGGCATCTGATATCATCAGCCTGGCCCCAATGTAGATGCATGCGCAAGTTTACTCGACAAAAACCTAACCAAATAAAAAGATCAGATCAAACTTAGTCTGCAAAACAGGTCCACAAAACCTATCTAAAAGTGGAATTTTCTTGTTTTTCCTTTGCAGTTGCACCCTAGATCCATTTATTGGCACTCTCCTTTTGATACCCTGCATTGTTGAGAGCATGATAGATACTACAGCAGAGGACAACAAAAATTATGGTGCTGGTACCATTGCCTCCAAACCAAGGTAGTCTCAAGTTTGAAGAAAGAACAGCTGCACTGCAAGCTACAACCAAGAATCCTGTTTCATAAGGAAATGGTTGATGTTTCTAAGCTAGTTTTCTTTCTGCACTCCATTCCAGCAGAAAGCTTCAACACATTGCATCCTTCCACCCCAAAATGGGACATACTCACCCCATTATAACTGCAAGGCTAACCACAAGCTTGAGCTGTGAGGGAACTTGAACCTTGGAGTCCCATATCCCAGGAACATCCTTGCAGCTATTTTGGGTGAACAGCCCCATTTTGCTCCCTCCCTTATTTCAGACCCAAGGCACTCTCAGACAGATCCATTGTCACAAAAGCTTTCTTTCATTGCACCAGTATTTCCAAAGAAATCTGTTATCAGAAGATCCCAACAAGCTCCAATTGACTGTATTTACCTTCTGACCAAGAAACAAGCCACACTGTGCTCTGCTTCACAACATGTCATTTTAAACCAACTCCAGAAGTTGTTTTAAAAATCCTCCAGATTTACACGGGTAAAAATGAGATCAAGTTGTGTCACACGTTTCTTGGCTTGCTGGAGTACAAATAACAGTGCAGTTATATCCTCTGCAACCCACACTGAGAGAGCATATGCTCCAAATGGTATCCTTCAGTGCTTTCCTATCAAGAACAATACTTCAGGACAGCCTAACCACTATCACATTTTCTCCAGAAGGATTTGTGTGTGTACTTAAAAATAGCAGCAGGGAGTGGAGACACTTTAGAAGGATGTACCAAAACCCATGTTAAGCCAAGCCTCTGCTCGAGCGCTTTCCACAGCTGGGACCAGGGAACATGCCAAACTGCCAACCTTTTTCTTCCAAAGGGAAGAGTCCCTGCTCCAAAGGTGAATAGGAGACACCTGTTTACTCATGAAGGTATGACAATAAAATCCTAAGTCTCCACCAAAGCTTATACTATTTTAACCTATTTTTCAAAAGAATATATCAAGATTTTGAGTGCTGTGACATGTTTTTCTTCCTGTAGCAAGCCTGACTATTTCTGTCTTTTCAAGGCAGGATGTCTCTTTACTCTCTGATTTTTGATACACAGGTTAAATAGTAGAAAAATTACCTTTTTATTAAAAATCAGTTTCTCAGTGCATCCTTCCAAAGGAAATAATAGTGGATGGTTCCCATTTCTACAGCTAGCAAACTATGTGGTTTCTTTTATGAGCTAAATGAAAGGAACATACAAAATAATCATTATGGATTTGTATGAAATTACTGGGTATGGAATGCAGTAAATCCCCAAACAAGCTCTAACTATAGCTTGTAAGACATAATCATCAGGTAAAACTGCAGACTCTCCTTTTGTAAGATGCAGCAGAAACCTAATATTTTATCGGAAACCTTGATTTATGTTTAATAGATCTGCTACCTACTAAAAAAGATCTTGTATTAGCAAATGGGTACAGATCCAGTCCATTAGCTTAGGACAACTGAAAAACTCAAGGGTTTTGTGAACTAATGCAATAAAATATCATTAAATACTGTAGCATGACAAGACAGACAGAAGGTTTGAGTTGAAAGTCAAGAGAAGTGTTTGAAATGAAGTAAAATGTACAATAGATATGTTTAGGTACATCTGGCTTACATTTGCAGTAGGTCGTCAGAGGACCTTAGTGTCTGTGATGTAAATGAATAACAGAGCCCTCAACAATTTAACTGTCATCAGTATAAATGCTTTAACTGGCACAGTAAAGCAAAGCTCTGGGCCTCTTTCTAAATCTCCATAAGCTCCTGGTCTGAATTATAAACTGGGGCTGCATTACCTGAAGATGAAAGCAGCCAGGTCAATTCACTTAAAACCAGAGAATTACCACTGCAAAGCTGTGATGAGCAGCTAAGGAGCATGTGTGTGTGTATGTGTGGTTGTGTTTTTAATGTACAGTTTCAGAGACAAGAGGAACGTCTGACTGTGCAGTGATTCCAAATCCAGACCCAAAGGTTTGGTGAGAAGGGAGGTAGCCATTTGATTTTCAACTACTTGAAGCTCCTAGACTGTAAGGCTAAATATAAGCCACCAGGTATTAGATATCTATTAAGAGGAACAAAACTGAAAGGAAAAAAGAGTTGTTTCTGTATCAGCTGCTCTAAGCCCACTGTTTGCAGACATTTCCCTATCCAGCAGCACCATCCTGTTGAAGAAGTCTGACTACACAAGCTCTGTCACTGACTTAAAGGGCTTTACTCAAATCTTCTCTCCCTCCTTAGGCACACTTCCTCCACCTTCTTTCAGCCTTCGGATCACCAGTTTTGGGAGGCAGGAATTACCTCCCCATGTGCCATAGCATACACAACACCACCACCACAGATCCCAAGTCCCAACACACCACAGAACCAACAGCAGCCAGGTGAAACTCCCTCCACTCCTCTCACTTACCTTTGACATGCATTTCAAAGCCACTCTTCCCACACAAATGTCCAATATCAAAGAGGGAGACAAAACTGAGTGTAAGATTCCCAAGGCACACAAAACCCAAGCAGGCTTCACTTCTTTGAAATTTTGTGAGTTAGATATACTGAACACTTTATTTGACAAGTAAAGGCAACTAAACTTAGATGTGAAGGCAGATTGATCACATTTACTGCAATGTGGCCAAATAAGTATATTGTCACCATAACCTTCTGGGCTCAAGATGAAGTTGTTTCCCTCCCCTCCAACAAACACATAGAATGTTCACTTTTATAATAAATTCCAAACAAATTAATGGATTCCAACATGCATCATCAAATTTTTATTTCCTCCTCCACAGAGTCCTACCCCTGTAAGTAATCCTTAAAATTCGTCATGAAGCTTTCAAAACAATTTATGCAAACAAACATCAAGCAGAGCTATTTGTATTGGCAGCACATTTCACTTAACAACCTACAACAAGGAACAGATGGTCTGAGCTCTGGAAACAGCTACAAAGAAAACAGTAGGAGCACGTCCATCAGAAGCACTTTTTTCCCCCAATTTTGTGAAGATTACAGACTTGTTCTTGTTTATTTCTTTGATTAGGCTGTTATTTTATGTACTCATGAATCCTTCCCTTGCATTTCATGGAACAAATCCACCAGAAGCACATTCCCCAACTGTGTATAGTTACAGAAGCACTGCTTTAAGAACTGAACTATCTGTTCCTCACTGATTCAGGGCTCTCTAAAGTGCAGGGAAGAAAGCAAAATAACGTGCAGACGTCATACAAGGGATTGACAAATTTAAGGCAAACCCTCTCAGCAATTCATAGTTCTCTATCCTTTTGCCCACCCCTTGGACTCCAATATTAAAACAAAAAAAAGGACCTGATTCACACAGTCACGTCAATTACAGATCAGTCAGTGCTGTTACCAGTCTTGTAAGATGTGATGGTCTCCCTCTTCCCCTTTTCTAAGGGGACCTTCATCTCCTGAAGATGAACGACAAGAGGCCCAGCCTGAGCAGGGTGCTATGGCACAAGCACAGAAGGAGCAGAATCACCAATATCTACAGCACAACAAGGAGGGGCTGCAGAGCTGCTCAGGAGCTCTGTTCATGCCACATCAGGATCAGAATACTCCTCAAGAAGCAAGAAGGCCACCACTGCTTGGTACTCTGAAGTACATCAGCAAGGAATAAAACAGAAATGAAGCAAAAACCACCCCAATTACATTCTTTAATGGAAATACATTTTCCCTGTATCAGAACAAGTTAGAAAACGTTCTTACAGGAAATAAATACAATACTCAGCCATTTTACCTATTACAAAAGGTAAAAGTCTATCCCTGATCACAGTAATCATAAATTTCTTATTACTACCACCACCATTAAAGTCACTGTCACATTTACCAGTACCTGTGCTTTCTTCACAAGGATTCATATGACTTCATCTGCAAATACTCTCACCCAGACCTGGATCTAATTTGAATAACATTAGGGACAGCCAACACGCTTGCATAGCTATCAGCCCACCAGCCAAAAACACCCTCCTGGAGGCAAATTAGTACCCTAGAGCTACACAGGGATGAATATGGACCATGATGCTGAAAAGAAAAATAAACAAGGAATGAAGGACTTCTGACTAGAGAGACAATCACAACATCTTGAAGTAACAAAAAAAAAATCTTTCTGAAGGGCATTACCCCGGGTGGAGACAGAGGTCAGTTTGGAAAGGTTTGGCTTTGAGAAGTGAAACCATGTTAAATTTCAGCAGAGCAAAATCAAGGACAAAGCAGACCAAGCTGACAGCTTAATAGGACCTTTGAGCATGACAGTTGAATAAACTTCGTTCCACACAACACTATAATTTCGTGTTTAATACTCTTGTTAGTGAAGCAATTTTGTATCAGGATGACTACAAAGCTGTTTTCACTGGCCCCCTTGGCCATCTGTGATGGCCAATCCTTACATACCAGACACGTCTTTTGCTGGACCACTGCACAGGCAAGCAACTAGAACACTCCTGAGGAACACAGCCAAAAACATCAGCACCACTTTCTTCCTTACGTAGCATCACAGATTCAAGCTTTTCTTTTTCGAGGTGAAATACAGCTACTTGCTGAGGCAAAAGTCCAGGCAGACAACATATAACCTTTCAGAGCAGCTTTTCCCATTACTCATCTGGCAGCAGGAAGAGGAAAGCAAACTCAAGCAGATGATAAAGTTAAACTAATAGTGCTGTTGAGCAAAAGGTGTCTCAGGGAAAACATCTGGAGAAGAGTATCTGGACAAGCTTTGCCACAGAGACATTGCTCCTAAGTTCTACTTGTAAAGAAAAATGTAAAGTAAATGTACAAGCTGATTTTTCAGGACTTGAACTGTCTGACTGCAGTTTAAACCAATTTGAGAGTAGGTACAACTCTGAGTTCACCATCTGACCCTGCAACATGATACCCAAAGTGAGCAAACAGTTTGAAGTTCACTTCAGATTTCTTCATTTGGAGGATTACGATGAAGCATTTCCTGAGATGTCACGCTTTAAACAGCTAATGGCATGTGACAACCAAGTGCTTTTACATTTTACATCTAAAGTTGCAAACACTTGGCCTCTCCCCCAAGCAGAGAAATATGTAGCAGCCCCAAGAGCTTGAAATCTGGGGCCTCACCAGAGTCTCCTTTTATTTTAGCGGGCACTGGATGCAACCAGGGGTTCGCTCACTGCAAGTGGAGAAAACTTCTTTACAAATGTCTCTCACCAAGGGGCCACAGGGGCTGCAGTGGGACCATGGCACTGGAGGGGGCAGAGACTGCCCACAGCACAGTTACACATCGAGCCTTCCAAATTACCCAGCCTCCCAAAACAGCTGGCTTGGGCCTTTGCCCTCTTACTTTTTTCATAAGATGCACATGGAGTGATATGAAAAGCACCCACCAAATCACAAGACAAGGCAGAATTTCAAAGGCACAAGTGGAAGGAGATGCTCAGACCCTCTGGTGACCTCTCCCAGGTGTGTCTTAAGGATTTTGGAATCAAATAAAATGGCACCATCAGGCAAAAAGCTGCCATTTCATACAGGTTTCCCCAGCAACTCCACAGGCTGGAGGTCAGAAGGGCCACTGTGTTTTATGGAGCACAAGCCCTCATGGATCAGAGCCCTTTCCAGGGAAGGCTGCAAGTTCTGGAAGCATTGAAAAGCCTATGTATGTACTATGCACACAAACAAAAATAAAAATCTTCATTGACAACCAGTGAAATTCTTGGTTTGGTTTAATCTCTTATTTTAGTTTGCAAACTTGCCTGTTCGTACTGACTTGTACTTTGAAGTCAGCACTATAATTTCTGAACTACTCTAGCCCCAAAAATCACGCTTAATTACTCCATGATACTAAGCAAGAGGCATCACAACACATACGAAGCACCAGGACCCAGCTGCTGACTAACCCATGCCCTGACACTGCTCCTGGGTTTTGCTAAAAACACCAGAGCCAAACTATTCTCACGAAAAGTTTAAAAATTGGAATGCTTGCTATTAAGCTTCAAGTTTCCTTCCACTGTAGAAATGCTGCTTCAGCTGAATTTGGTGGAATTACAAGAGCTGATTAGGTTAACCACTGACTGTGTTTCCTGAAGGGAATCTGAAAACATGGCCTGACCCAAATTATTTAATCTTGATCCATATTTGAACAACTTAATTTTAAGCTCCACGTATCTCCAAGAAACAAAAAAGGTAATACTAACTTCAGAGCAGCTTTTAAAGCTGAGAGGTAGCAAGGCTCAGACCACAAACACAATTGCTCCCAGCCATCCAGAGCAGCAAGAAACAACCCTGCTGCTCCTGCTCCATGTGGAAAACTTTGCCAGAGGAGGTGGTGGAGGGAGGGGACAGGTCTGACAGCAACTGGGCACAAGCTGGCTGTGCTGCAGAATGTTGTTATGGTGTCAGCCAAGCCTTGAGCTTCAGGACTCAAGAGAAATTTCTGACCAAAGGAGAGAAGAGGTGAAGGAGCTGAGGCAGGCTCAGGAACCACTCCCTAGGCAAGTGAACTCACAACCTGGCTCCTTTCTGCCAAGACAGAGACCAGACTGAGTGTCCCTGCCCTGCCCCATATTATTTATACCTAGTCAAATACAAAAATCGACTCTCCAGTTTCAACCATAAGCTCCAGCCTGGCCCCAAGACGTTTCCCAATAAAAGCATCATTAAAAGAACTCCAATTACTTTGGTTTGGGACATTATTTGTCAGACTGGAGGCAGCCAGGCACACAGTGTCAATAATAATGAACTTATTAGCCTAGAAAGGATAAAATATTGATCTACTTGCTCACACCTTTCAACAGCTTGCTCAGTAACAGCATTGGATGAAAATACTTCAACTTTTACATGAAGGGACTTTTAAATAGCACAGGAAGCGTGCAGGAGTATTCCTCAACTGCACAGCATGCAAAACTATCCACTGCACCTCCTGAGGCATTCAGCAAGACAGCAGGAGCTGCACAGCTGTGAGAGCAGGACACCTCACACACCTGATCAGCCCAGGGGGGAAGCAACACTTATTAATCCAGGCCAAACAGCCCTGTACCTCAGCTGTAACCACAGGGACGCGTTCACAGATGTTTTTCAACTGCCCAACATCATGCCATATACCTTAAAACTGGATTGCCTAATTTATCTCAGGACTCAGTTCAGCCCAGATATTTTACTACCAACAACACACAAGGAAAGTCCAGTTAAAGTGTAACAGTGGGGGCAGTATGAGCTTACCATCCCATCCAAAGGCTGGATGGGATGCTACAGCACATCCCCAGCAAGATTTGGACACCTCTTCTCCTCCACCCCCAGACAGAGGGGTATCATTTACAACCTCCAGCTGAAGCCATTGAACAGGAGAGGGTTCACCTGGGCAGCACCACCCAATCCCAGCTTCCCCTTCCTGACAGGACGCCAAAATATCCCAAAACTGAGAACCTGTGCCTAGGCCCCTCTGCTTCAGTGCCATTACAGGCTGCTTTTAATTATACCCAAGGCAACACAGCATAAATCCCGAGTACACTGAACCTATTTCAGCAAGGGACAGTAATTTTCAGTCTTCCCTCCATAGCCTCTAACCTCAGCTGAGCAATTCTGAAAGAGCCACGTCCTGGTGAAGCCGCCGAGCCCTCTCCCATACACTGCTGACCTACAGATATGCTTAATATGTTAATTTTTGTTTTGGTTTCAGAACAAAACCTGCCTTTTAAATAAAATTTTAACAGATTCTAAACCAGAAACACTGCACTCCCCTGAGGCATTAAAAAATGCAAACTGAAGACTTCCCATGTGTCAGGGTTATTACTTATTTCCTTCTAAAAACAGAAGAAGTGTTGCAACAGTTGTAATGCTCCAGCTCACTAGGCCAAGAAGATGTTTTCTTTCTGCACACTCATTAACCATAGTGTGGAACTCAATAACTGTTCTAATTTCCTACCTTAAATGTTTTTCTTCCCCCCAGTTTTCATTTTATGCTTCACATTTACATAGGACTACACTCCACCACTTACCCTGAGAGTCTAGTTGCTGTCAAACACAATAAAAGGAAAGGAAAGTGTCTGGAATCACAGAAGCTTTAGTGTTGAAAATTTTAACTTAATTTCTAGAAATGAATTTAAGCACTCAAAGCTTTCTTTGTCAGCCACAGATGAGAAACTGATAGGCTTTGAAGGCAAGCAAATGTTTTTTTAGTCGAATCTCTCAAGTAAATATTTATGTTAGATGTAATAACAGATGTTATTTCACACCACAAATTAAATACCAGCTAGTCATTAAATCTGGTGCAATGCCATGAAACTCTTGGGCACAGTTGCCCACAGTAGGTGCACTGTAATGAAGCTGAGCTCCAGGATGGCTCCTGAGCCTCAGCTCCAAACCCAGAGCATCAGTCAAGCTGCTGCCATGGCCTCAGGAGTCCTTGGGTGAGCCCAGCTCAAAGACAATTTGCTCTGTAGCACAGAGAGGAATTACCTAAGCACACCAGACTGCTGCTGCTTTTGCAAAATGCTCTTGCCTTCAGGGCCAAGACACTTTTGTCTCTGGTTTGCAAGGACACAGAGCCTGTGAAAGAGAGAAGAGGGCCCAGCATGGGAAAGGGAAGGGACAGGAGCCTCCATGCTCTGGGTAGCCCAGCAGCTTCCCCAGCTCAAAGACATTGGATTATGTGTCCCCCTCCATGGGTGCCATGATCTGTGTGCGAGCACACTGGCCTGTGCTCTTTGAAACCTCAAAGGTGCAAAAGACATAGCACATCAAATTTAATTTCTAAGAACATACCCACATTTACACACCTGAGGCACAACAGAGACAGGTCCTGCATAGTGCAAAACCATCCCGAGTCCAGCCTAGACAAGGGACACCAACAGTGCAGATCCAGCAGCACAAGGTCCCAAGCTGTGCTCAGAGGGGCTCTAGCACAGACCGCCCAGAGCAGCCCCACTGCAGGGCCAGGCAGCCTGGAGCTGCTCTGTGCTCAGAGGGGCTCTAGCACAGACCCCCCAGAGCAGCCCCACTGCAGGGCCAGGCAGACTGGAGCTGCTCTGTGCTCAGAGGGGCTCTAGCACAGACCCCCCCAGAGCAGCCCCACTGCAGGGCCAGGCAGCCTGGAGCTGCTCTGGAGCTGCTCTGCAGCACAGGCACAGCACCAGCTCCACCAGCACACTGACACCCTGCAGGAGGTGATGGGACAGCAGCAGATGTCAATGCTACCTTTTTTTCCTGTAACTATCTTATTTGGCTAATTGCACAATCACAAGAATGCTTCAAAGTATGTCAAAGAGTGGGGTAATGACACTTCATAGGTGAAAAGGCCTTTCATTTCTCTTTTTCCTCTAATAACCACTGATGATGGACCATTATCTTACCATCTTGCCCTGCCTTGTTGTGTCTTAATGCACATATTTAACAAGACTACTTAGAGTATAGCACAAGGGATGCCTAATAAGGCAAGAACATTAATTTTGAAAGTCCCACTTTGTCTCTTATTACTGCAATATTTTTTCCTGTTGCCTTGGCAGAGCATGAGGCCTGTAAATCAGCAGGGCTGGGCAGTGGGATTCCTTTACTCCACTTGGAGCTGCTTCACTGCCTGTAATTACAATCCTCTGTTTATACCATGTTGTAAAGGCTGTCTTGGATAAGGCACTTGTAAGTCATTCCAAAATGGCAGAAAGGAAAGGGAAAGATTGGCTGCAATAGCCAAAGCAGGAGAGGGAAGGGATAAAGGAAACATTCTTGGAAATCGTTCATACCTAGCACAATGCAAATACTCAGGCTGGTGAATGGAGCTGGGGCACGTTTCCTTACTGGTGTGGTGGTACCCAGGGGGCCAGCAAGCCTGGACACACACACAAGTTAACAGCAATCACTCAGCACATAGCAACTCTTTGGCCCAGGCTTATAGCTGCCCATGAACAATTCCACTGAACTTAAAGGTAACACCACGTGCTCAAAATCAGGTCAGATTTCAAACACAATAAGACAGAATTACTGTATCCATCTGTCCTGTCCAAACTGGAGGGCGAGCAGCAGCCTTGCTGCAGTTTCTGCTGGAATGGATAATGAAACCCCACCAGCAGAAACACTGCAGAGTACAGTCAATCAGACAAGTTATTTAAGCATGCAATGCTCACAATCCCTTCTCACTCCTGAAGTGCCTTCAAGTTGGGAGAATTTTTCAGCAAGATGGTGCAATTCCAAAAGTACATTAGATCACAGATTCCCATGGTGCAAAATAAGGCACATTTATACTATTGGCAGACCATCATAATATTTTCCTCTGTTCATCAGGATAATAAAACAGAGTAAAGCTTCTCAAACACAAAATTAAGCTAGAATTCTAGCAAAAAGGGGATAGGAATAGTGCTGCATCTCACTATCTATCAATGAAGAATACAAACGTACATTTCCAAGAGAA
This sequence comes from Pachycephala philippinensis, assembly GCA_013397055.1. Lineage (NCBI taxonomy): Eukaryota > Metazoa > Chordata > Aves > Passeriformes > Pachycephala > Pachycephala philippinensis. The sequence continues at coordinate 373,779 of VWZT01016238.1, read as the reverse complement.
AGACACATCCATAGTACGCTAAATACAATAAGTATTAATTAAATCATTATTAACAATCAAAATCTAATTTCTGTCACTTTCTGGTATCTTAACTAAAGGCATATTTGCAATACTATTATAACGAGTTACAGTTCAAGCAATAGAGCTGCTTGCAATAATTCAGAAACATGTACACTTTCATATGAATATATCATGCCTAACTAATGAGATTGCTCATTTCATAACTTCAGTTCCATTTTTATTATTTCATAAAACTGGAAGTCCTTATCCATTTTATGAAAAACACCTTTGTGAAATTCATTAAATAAGCATAAAAAATTCATTAAACAAGTGAATTGCATTCATGGCTGCTTTGATGCAAATGCCCTTTAAGCAATGTTAAACTCCATATTGATTTAACCTTTCATGTTCTGATATTTCCATGTGGAGATATATATATATAAATATATATACAAAAATCTTTATTCAAGGAATGAAATTAAGTGCTGATCCCTTGATTTCCAGCCAGGGTGAGGTAGATTGGTCAATTTAAATAGTCATTGCTGATCAGCAAACAGCTGAGCTTGTATTAAAACAGAGCACTAGTATTTCTGTATGTCTTTGCTGGCAAATAAATACATATATAATATATTGGGCCAAATCAATATGATGCCTGAAGTTCCCTCTGTAGCAGAAAGTCAGCCCAATATTGGCTGAGTCCTGTGGGACTAGTTAGAACAAGCTCATGCTGGTGAGGCAAAAGGTAGATGAGCTGAGTACCTGGTGAGCTGCTCGTTCTCATCCCCACTGAAGGCTGCTGCAAACAGTGCAGCCAACACGCCAAGGTCTGCCTGAACCCAGCCTGGGGCAGGTGGTACATGGGGCAGCTGCCAAACTGAAGGAGCAACTCCATTTTCTTGGGGTCACTGCATCCCTTTGGTGGTTTCAACCATAACTTGTCTCACTAACTTTAAACTCCACTAAAACCTCAGTCTTTTCCCAGTACTTGTGGCAGTGTGAAGAGTGAAAGAAATCACTAATCCCTTATCCAAGAGCCATTCTCTTCTCAGTGTTTCCAGTGCATTGTATGACAGAGAGGACAACATGAGAGAGATGCCCCTGTAACAAATACATCTCTTACTGAAGATGTGCTGCTGATTAGACTTGGAATTGTCACGGAATAACGTACTTTTACTCCTCCAGTCATCCAAAAACTGTTGTTGAGAAGCAATAGTTTCCTCAAAAGGCTTATGGTAGTCTAACTGCAGCAACCTATGAGACATCCAGTGCATTCCAAAATAACCACACCCAGAGCTGGGAGCGATGCTGGATGTCAGCAGAGTGAGGCACCAACATCTCACCCCACCACAAACCCATTCTGGTGAGTACCAAGTCAGAAGGCACCATGCAAACCTGCCCCCAAGGCTTTCTGCAGTCCCAGGAGGTCACTGACTGCAGCAGGATTCCAGAGACCCTCCCCACTGAGCCAGGCCTGAGGTGTGACAGTGAGACAGAAGCAGGCTCACTCACTGCTGGGCTGTTCCTTTCTGCTGTGCTTCATATCCACGAGTTTCAACAAAGAGAATTTAATTAAACGGTGCTTACGTGAAGGGGAGGGTAACATTCCACCCTTACAGCTTCCCAAGGTCCACGTTTCAATGATGCCACTCCTGAATCACCTTCTACAGCCCTTCCATGCCTCATTTTCCTTCCCACATGCCTCTCCTTCACACTTCCTTTTCCCTCAGCTCATTTTTCTCCAGCAAACTGAGCCAGAAACAACCCTATTTCCATTTCTAACCATCTAAATTATAAACAATTTTTACGCACCAAAACAGGTCTTTAGGTCTCATATTTCCCTCCAAAGTACACCCAGACATCCTCATTCTCAGTAAGCTGAGCCAAACAAAACAAATCAAGTCTCCAGGCCAAGCTTTCCATGAGTTAAAAATAAGCCCTAGAGTATTAAAATAAACTTCATAAAGAAAAAAAAAAAAACCTCAAAAAATATTTTAAAAGTATCATCATTTTTAAAACTCTCTCCAATTCTTAACCAATGCCCCAGAAGATGCTGTTTCAAAAAGAAAAAAAAAGCTATTACTTTTTTCCCCAAAGAAAAAAGAAATCACATTGAAAATGAGCTTCATAATAAAGGAGTTTCAGCCTTAAATCACAGAATTGCATAAGCCAGCACAGCATAAAGCTGCTCCTACTTCTATCATCACAACAGTGAATAAAAAAAGAGATGAAAACATCCTCACTTCCCACTTTTGCACCTCCCAACCCTCTGACACTCACTGCTCCTCAGCTGGCTTCCTCTGCCCCAAAGGGCATCTGCCACTGAACAAGCCCAAAATAATACTTGAAGCCATTTAACTCAATGATTATTAGGTTTTAGTTCAGACCTCCCTTGACACCATTGGCCAACAATAAGGCCCCCAGGTACCCTGCAGATTTTTAAGCATCAACAAGTCTTAGAGGGCACATTTCCACCTGCAGCAAGATTTAAAACTGGCTTTGTAAGAATTAAAAGAGGGAAAAAAAGGGGGGGATAAAAACCTCGGGAGCTTTTTTCATAATTACTAATTTAACAGACAAACTATGTTTTATTGATAGTTCCAATAGTAAATTTGCCTTCCACACATACTGCTGCTGATGCCTAAAATAAGATGTGCAAGAAGAGAATCTTGTGCCTAAGGCTTTTTTAGGATAATACACAACAATTCAAGCAAGAGCTCTTCAGCAGAGCCCCACTCCACGAGGGCTGCCCCTTGCCTTTCTGGCTCAGAAAAGCAGCTCAGCATTTCTGCACACGTGCTGCCATCAGCCTCTTCATTCAGGCAAGCACAAACTCACACAAGTGTCAGTCCAGCAGGTTTAGTCAGAAACTAGATTTTAACTTGAGAAAATAACTGGTCTGACAGTAGCACGACTTTTAAAATTTGACTGACTGCATGCTATTGGAAATAGAGGTATAGACTATGGAGAGCCTATAGCACAAACAACTCATTCATCTGGAGCAAGATGAGCTGGCTGGGATATAAAATTACTTCTGTGTCTTTTGGGAAAAAATATTATCATTATATTTTGCAGGTGAATGAGCAGATCTGGAGTGCCTCAATATCAGTGTGACAATTCCAGCTCAAAGTCTGCCCCGGAGCTTCCAAGTCCTCTGGCTTGTGCAATCACTGTGCTGAAACATCACACCTTGGTCAAAGGGATGTGCCAGAGATGCCAGCAACCCCCCTCCTCACACACAACTGCAACCCAAGTGCACAGTTACAGCTCAGCTGTCCTTCCAGAAGTTATTGCAGCTGCAAATAACCAGGGTGCTGTTAATCTGCAAACAGGCTTTCTGCAGCCTTTGCCTTGCATGTAAATCAGCTTCACTTGAGGAATAAAAAAAAAAATCTGTTTGTTTTAGCTAGGCTAACTAATCAGTGATGTGTTTGGCTGGAAACCTGTTATGTTTTGCTACTTTATCATGTTGCTATTTCCATGTTCAAAAGCTAGTTAAATTATTTACGCTACACTTCATATACTGTGTACAACACTTGCCTTGACACGAACAACAGCAATTGCAAAGCCAGTTTCCTTGAGCCGGTGCTCCAGAATAACAGAGTGCTCTGCTTTATAGGGAATGACCCATTCAGAGCCTCAGAGCTCATCCCTCCCTCTTCCCCCAA
>VWZT01016238.1:357568-370078 GCA_013397055.1 Pachycephala philippinensis | reverse complement strand
CAAGAGCCACATAGACATGAATTGGCTTCAAAGTTTCAAATAGCACTGTTAATTTAATTCTGGAGAATATTACAAAACACAGAGTATAAAAGGAATAAGCTGAGTATTAGCTCAGTGTAAGAGCCTACCTACATCTAAAATTCACTGTGAATGATAAATTGCTTTCAGCCAATAACACCCAACATTATTTTAAAATGTATATTATAGAACATGTACTTCAAGAGGCTCTGTGAATATTTTATTATACCATCCCAATCATTTAGACTGTGTGATATACATCTCATTGTAGTTTCACTCCATTTTAAGGTACAGTTTGATTTCCTCCCTGTCTTTTTATTTATTTAAATCACAACTGAGTTGAATTACCATTTCTTTGCTCATCAGCAACCAAATTGAGCAGAGTTAAGAAACCCTGAAAACTCAGGAAGTACTTCTGTGGTCAGAAATTAAACTTCCTCAGCTATCTCAGACGCCTGAAATCCCACTCTAGTGATCAAGGGAGCACACCCTTCCCCGGTGCTGCTGTTTTGAAATATCACCCAAGGAAAACACACAATTTCCTTAAATGTGAGGTGGCAGCACTGCAGCAGGATGGGGTTCCTACAGCTCTCCTGCTGCTAACACTAATTTTTCTGAGATCTGCTATGGACACTCGGGCATAGAGCAAGCCATTACTGATGTTTTCACCTGGCAAAAAAAAAAATCGCAAGGCACCTCTGCAAACTGGAGTGTGGATTTTCAGTCTCACCTCACTTTCCACTACACTCCAGGCAGCTCTGGCATTCCCCCACTAAAGGAAGGGCTGCACGCAGTGACATGGGCAAGAAACAACACACACTCCAAGATAAGTCCAAGCAATGGCCATCTCCAGCAGATCCAATGGTGCCTTCCTGGGATGCCAGCAGAAAATACCATGGTGCTGTACAGACATGCACTGCAACACAGCTTGTGCCTAGGAAGTTCACAGCTTCATTTCCCTTCTCTGTACTTTGGTATATTGAAAACAATAACTTGTACATAAAGCAGAACAGGGGTCACAGGCTGGGGAAGGAGATTATAAACAAAGTCTATAATATTACTACACTTTCTGTATTGACAAGTAAGCTCACAAGCTGCTAAGTGCCTTACTGTACATTATTATTAAAATTCAGTTAAGAGGCATTTTACTGGATCAGGTCAGGGCTGAGTGATCCCTCCAGTTCAAGCCTTGATATTGCACAGGTCTTGTGAATTGAGTCATAGATATCAAGAAACATTACAAGTCAAATCAATATTTTACAGCCTTTGCACAGACCGTAGTCTGAACTCTATCAGCATGGTGTTCTGAACAGAAGGATTTGCAGGAGCTAAAATAATTTACTCTAATAAGGCACTGACCCATGCAGTCCTTAATGATCATTTAGCTTTGGCAATACTTCTAACCACTATTGAGCTGCTTGGGAGTTGTGGGGTTTTTTTCAGCAGAAAACTCCTACATCAGATTAAGGACATAAGCAGTAACCTAACCGCAAGGCTCGGTTTTGTTTCATGTAAATTCATTCCTATTATATAAACTGCTAAATTAAGAAATGAGGTATTTAAAACAAAGAGGTTAAAACACAGCCACAAAGACACAAACAAACATCACAGAAATCCTTAATTCCATTTCTTGCCTTGCTTGCTTATTGAAGTGCCATATGTTTCTGCAAGTGCTATGAAAATATCGTAAGATCATAATTATAAGGTTTGTTGAATTATAGAGTAAAGAAGCCACTTATTTACATTTAAATATGAACAGTGGTAATTGAAATGTCACATGTTTCTCTGTTCTTGACTCCAGAAAAATATTTATCTACCAACAGCTTGCTGTGCTTTCAACAATGGCCTGGATTCATGAAAGGGATTGTTACTCACATCACTCTCCGCTTTTATTCATTTTCCCTCATGATTTACAAACTCAAATGGGGGTTCCTGAAGTCCTCAGGCACTGACGTAGCCATGAAGACATTCTGATGTAAACAGTTACTAAAGACTGTTACTAAGTTGGCCTTCAATAATTCTTTGACCTGTCAGTATGTGAAGCCCTGCAATAGCTTTAGGAATTCAATTTTATATTGACCTCATTGAGCTGATGCAACAAACAACTGCAGATTCATTTAAACTGATTAGCTCTTGTTAAAGTTCAGTACCAAGCACACCCAAGTCAAGCTGATGTTGAGTACACACACAGACAGTTACAAGATTAAAATTACAACTGCAGTACTTGAACTCAGTGAGGGCGCTGCAGCCCTGGACAGGTTCTACTGTGCCAAACTCACCTGTGAGACCTAAAGCTTGACCCTTCTTACAACATTACCCGTGTCAGCAGAAATAGGTTCCGTTCTACTAAGCAAACTGAAAAGAGCAAAGGCCCAAACCAGAGGAAAGCAACTCGCTATGAAGAGCACATCACTCAGATCCACACAGCAGAGAGCAGCCAGCCTCAGCAAGGCAGAAGCCAATACTGTCGAGTAATTTTATTTTTGCTACATATTAATAATTCTCATCTTGCAAGGACTGAAGTTTGGGTCATTATTTTGCTGGTCTTTCTCCAAGAGGACTCTTTCACTGCACTGCCTGAGAACCCCAGAGATTTTACCAGCTCTGTTTAATAGCTACACATTCCACCCCCAAGTTAATGGTAAAGCTTTCCATTAACAGAAGCAGTTTTAGGCTAATACTAAACCAATGAATCCCAGTCTGCTCTGGTCCCCTCTACCTGTCTCAAAACACTCCTTGTTCTCTAGTTTAATAATTAAATGTACCAACATCTTTCTTGAAGACTCTGAAAACAAACTAGACTGACTAGAGTTTAGTGAGAGCAGGTAACATTTGCAGGGAAGCACTCAGGAGATGAGGGGAAAAAAAAATATTTAGGGAAAGTCACAACTTATATCAAACACCAACAGAACTCTTCAAAGTCATCACATCAAAAACCAGTAGAGATGGGTCTCTGCTGGGTTGTGTCACTCAGTTTGTGGCAGGAGCAGCCAGTCCCCAAGAGCAAGAACAGCATCTCCAAAGCAGTGGGTCAGTAAACAGCATAATGAAACCTGACAGTAACTTCATTTGTAAAATATACACTAAAGCTATCAGGGCAAAAGTGCTAATAGCAAGGGCAACACTTGTGTAATTACACTGACTTGAAGGCTCTGGTCTTAAACTGACCTAACAATGCCCCTCACTGCTGCAAACCACAGCCAGCTGTGCTGTTCCCTGCACGGTGCCCTGAGCCTGGCTGCTCCCCACCCATGGCAGAGCCAAGGGATTGCCACTGCTGGGGCTCCAGGAACACACAAGTGTAACACCGGGCATTAGTGACCAAGTCTGGCGTATGAGGGATACTGGGCTTTAAGTTTTCTGCATTTCTTTGATGTCAAGGATCTGCCAGATGTCTCTCACTGTTACCCCTTGTTCTCTAAGCTCCAATAAAACAGCTGCACTTCATCACTTTGCCACACAGAGTAGACTAGAAGGACAAATATGGGGCAAATTAATGGCAAAAAGGAGTACAAGTGCAGGCTACACTGATGCTATCTCAAAAAAAAAATATCCTTGGGCAGAGCAAGAATATTCTTCCCACACCAGTTCGAGCCATTCCCTATGGAGCTCACTCACTGTGTCTACAAACAACATGGGTTTTTACTAGCTTTGAATACTGCTTCTGCACATATATCTATTAATACTAGACTGAATGTGTACAGACTACATGTGGCCATTCATTAAGGAATTAATCTGACACTAAACATAACATTATTCATACTGTTTTCTTTCTATTGTGTTTTTTCCAAAGGTTTAACTTCACTTGCTACTGTCCAGGGCTTATTTGGCACATATGACAAAACCAAAGGCACAGAGATGACAAAAGGCAGCCACTGCAGTCATGGTGCTGCATAGCCCCAAACTGGATCCTGGGAGAGCAACACACAGAACCCTGCACAGGAATTGCCTGCAAACAGGAGCCACCTGGCCAGAGAGCTGGGGACAGGTGGAATGAGGCTGTTTCCCACCTGTGCCCACAGCTGCAACCAATGCCCAGGGCCCTTTGCAGCCCTGCCTGCTCCGTCCCTTCCCAGCACAGCACACAAGGGGGGCAACCAGTTATTTCCACATCAAACCCCGTAACAGGCTACAACCAGCAGAAGGAGGTTGGATAAATATTTAGGCTCAACAGAAGAGTACAGGTAAAACAATCTGTAGGGCAATATTTTTACTGAGTGATAAAAGACACAGAAACAGTGAGGAGCACAAGCAAGCCAGGACCTCATAACAAGGTGTATTGGGTCTGACCAAGGTAAAGCTCACAGCCCTTACAGGGCTGTGCTTTGCATTGGTAGCTGGACGGGTGTTGATAACAGACCAGTGTTTTGGCTACTGCCGAGCAGTGCTGTCCCTCTGATTCCTTCCCCCACCAAAGGGGATGGGAGTGGGTGAGATCCTGGGAGGGGACACAAGCAAGCCATCTGACCCAAACCAACCAAAGGGATATTCCATACCATATGATGTCAGCTCAGATATATAATCTAAGGAAGGGAGGAGGAACCATTACGCATGCTGAAGCCCTGCTTCCCAGGAAGTGTCCGAACATCGCTGCTGATGGGAAGTAGAGACTGATTTCTCTTTCTCTTTAGCTCTTGTGCATGCAGATCTCTGCTTGTTTCTTTCTTTTTTTTCCACTGTAATAAAACTGCCTTATCTCACCCTGTGGTTTTTTTTTTCCATCCTATTCTCTCCCCTGTCCCAGTGGGAAACAGAGTGATAGAGTGACTGAGTGGGTACCTGGCACCCAGCCAGGGTCAACCCACAACACAAGGCCATTCCAACACTGCTGACTGCCCACTGCACATTTGCTCAGGCTTTTGCTAGCTCTGCATAATCAAAGAGGCACTGGGAGCTGATGCATGAGGAACAAACCGAGCAGAGGAACAAGTCTTTGTCCATCTTTTAGGGTTCAGCCCTCGGGAGCCTGCACTGTGAGATGCAATTGAAACTTTGGAGAAGCAGCCCCTCCCAGGGTCACCCCACTGCCCCCAGCAAGGTGTCCAGGCAGACCCACCACTCACTGCATCAGTAGTTGGTACAACTAATTCACTTTTCACTCTCAATAACAGCCAGAGAAAGAAAGATATACAAATATCTCCTCCACCACTACAGATCTTTGGTGCTAAACCCACAGACCAGTACAAATTTTACAAAGAAGACAAAACAAAATACAAAATAGCCATGGGAGCTGTAGCACTGCCTGGGTAGATATTCAAACATCACACAACATCATATTAAACTCTTCCTTGACAATAATTAACATTGCAGATCCCCATTCCATCTTTGTTACATTTTAGTATTCTTTGCTTCATTTCCCATTTACAAATCATGAAGAATTCATAGATGAATAATGGACTGAGAATAATATCCATGTATATATATATATATAAAAACATAAAACCCAGCACAAGCTAAGAACAGGATAAGCTCTTCCTAGGCATAGTAAATTAGAGACTAAAGTAATAAAATTAAAATACCAAACCAATGTTGTTAAGTGTCTAAAATCCTTTCCAGTAGCTCTGATGAGCAGTCATTATTCTGTTCCACAATAAAGCATATAATTTCATTGTCCATAGAGCCTCCCCATGATATATAAATGAATTATTTTCTGGAAGTTTCCCCATTGTCTCTAGAGAATTTACAACACATTAAATTTAGCTCCTGTGTCCCCTTCAAGACAATATGCTGCTGAAGCTACAGGCTGCTGTGTGCCTGGACCAAGGACAGAGGCACCTTCAGCCTCGGGAAACACCCTTCCCTTCCCTCCCCTCTTTGCAGCCCCTTTGCCCACCCCTCTCTCCCCACACCCAGAAAGGCCCTTGGGAAGCACTGCCTCTCCCAGGGCACTCCCCAGAACCAGCACAATGGGAACACCACCACACTTCTCACCCACCTTGAGCTGTCCCAATCCTGCAGCCATGTGCCTTGTGCTCCTACTTCCAGCCACTCTTCATCCCAAACCACAGCCCAGCTCCTCCCTCCTGCTCCAGGTGTAACAAATCTACTTAACAAAGACCTCACAGGTGTGAGGTCCTAAAGTGGAGCTGCAAATACTCTCACCCCTGAGCAATCTCCAGTTAAACTGTGGGGAAGCAGGGCTGGCACTCAGACCTACCTGTGGCTGCAATCACCCACACCACAGCTGCATTTTGACACCATTTATAAAATCCACATTATTTATAATATGTGATGAATCCTTCAAAGCATATGTCTGAGCTTTTTACCTGACTAGGAGACCGGTCACTGACCCTCCTCCTTCAGTGCTTTCCTTTTCTTTCTCTTACAGCACATTTGAAGTGACAATCTCTACCTTAAAGTTGGGTACAACCATGGAACCCAAATTCCATATTCAAAAGTAGAGTAGGCCCCTGGCACACAAGCTGAATGAACTTGCAGCAAATCTCCTGTGCTTAAACCACTCATGGAATGAAGTCATCCCCACAAATGGCTTCCTGAAAAATGTTATCCACAGTTTGGTTTTAACTTTTTTTTAAAAAAAAGTCTGTATTTTTTTTTTTTAAAGTTCATTGCTGATTATTACTTCCTATTAGAAATAATGGCGCCTTCTCATTGTGAAAGCCTATCAGTGAAAATATATACCATCTTATGAGTTAAACTGTTTGGACTAACTTTTAAACTATTACTCAACTCCTCTGAAATTTCTTTCAAGGGACTGAAGGTTTTCCTGTATCAAATTATCTGGATTTCTCATGGATTATGCATTTTTCAAAAACTCACTCATTACAGATTAAAGAGAGAAAGGGAAGTTAGAAAGGACACAATAGAAAAAAAGATCAGTAAAGAAAAATATTTTAAATATTAATGACCAAAGGGGAAATGGAAACACATTAAAGGCAAATGTGAGAGCTTTTAAATATGTTATTAAAATTGATTTATAAATGAGACTCTTCTTTAACCACGTGCTTTAGCCTTCGCTACTTATTTCCTTCTGCTGTCTCTCCAAGCATTGGTGCCACCACTCAAAATCTATGGCATTAAGGAAAGATATCCACAAAATAGTTAGGCTGGCAACAACTATGAGCTGCTCAAACTGGAAGACATCATTATATTAAGAATCTGAGAGAATGAGATGAGAAATCGGGTACTTGCAAAACACCTGTTCCAGGTGAGGCTGGGCTGCAGCAGGGGCTGCCCTGCTCACTCCACTGTGGCCCAGAGCCACCCTAGGGGCAGTGGGCAGGCAGCCAGGAGCAAGGAGGGACTGGTCAGGTGCACAAATGCAGACACTGATTATTTACAAAGACAGAAAAAGACATTTTCCATTCCTGATCCCCCTCTCCCTCTGCACAGAAACGATGCCCATCGCCCACGTGGCTGCACACCAGCCCCAGATGGGCTCCGAGGGCTGATCCACACATAGGGCAAACCAAAGCAGCATTTCCATGGAAAAGTGTCTGCATTGATGCTGAAGGACTGGAGAAGCCTGTCCTGTGCAGGCTGGGTGTGAACCCACACGCAGCATACAGCATGCTGCAAGCCCTTTCTTCCTTCTGCACCAGACCCTAAGTTCACATAAATTACCCCAGGAGCCTGCATTTTCAGGATGTCTCTTCTGGAGTTTTTCAGCTTTGAAAACAGTTCCAGTAATGCCCCACAGGGCTGGGATAGCCGACTGCAGATCGCTGCTGCTGGCACACCAGAGACCAAGCCACTGCAGCTTTCAGAGCTGCACAGAGTGCATCACACCACCAGCAATGAGCAGCACGTGAAGCTGTGTGACTCCTGGGGCACGTTTTTATTAAAGGACACAGCAGCAGATGTGTATTGCACAAACAGCCCAATTAACATAACCAAAATTGTGGATATTATCCTTGAAATAAAAAAACTTTGTGCATGAATTTGTGTAAATGGACAGTATAAAAGCGCATATAACAGCATATGTTTAACAAATTAGACAGTATTTATTTAATTTAGCTTAAATATGAAAAATGTTTTATCTTAAAGTTGCTATCTATCATAAACCACCAAAACATTATAGGCAAAGACTCCAAACAAATATAAAACATCTCTGAAAACTACAGATCTTGTTGGATTTTGTGGTGAGAATGGTCCACAAAACTCATTCTGCATGTCCTCATAAGATCCTTTTTTATAGAAGGTTATGAATCATCACATGATATCTTTAAATGGATGATCAATACTATATTTTCCCATAAAACGTTTGGTTTGAAATCCGATTTTAAGTGCATTAGAGTTTTTGTGCACTGAATGAGTGTCATAATAAATTGTCATCAAATATGAAAGAAATATAGCTTAGATTAATTGCCATATTTATTTATGAGTCTATAAAATACATTGTGAAAGTCCTGGCACATTTTTGGGATACCAGCTTGAACTTTCAAGCAAGTTAAAAGCATTAAACGAGACTGAAAGTAGATTTATTATCAGAATGTTTTTAATTGCAGTTTCAACCAGACACAGGTATTAGAATGGCTGTGCCCTTAACGGCCATCTCATGTGTTTTTTCTTTAAAAATGATATACTTTCCATATTTTTATTGATTTCATAAGATTTATTGTAGATTAGTGCTGCTTGTGTGTGAAATTGCAAGTGGTCCCAGCTTCCCCAGAGTAGAGGGCTGCAGATGGCCCATTGCTGGAGCTGCTCCTCCCCAGTGCCCCCAGCCCCCAGCACAGCCTGAAATACTGCTGAAAGACCTGAGAAAAACCTGAAATACCTGAAGGAGACTGGCAGAAGAGTCCTCAGTGAACCACCCAGAGGATCCTGTTCTGCACTGATTTCTACAAATGCAAAATGGAGTTAATTCAGGCAGGATTTGGAGGGGGAGTCCAGCTGAGCCCTTTCTTTACTCAGACATTAACTACTGAAGAGGCCAACTGATTTGATGGGGTGGGACTATCTTGGGTAAAGTATTTTCTGGGTTTGGAACGAGTTACAAGCTCTCTGTGTTTCTAATGCACAACAAACACAGCAGGGCTTTTGTAAATTACAAATGAAAGTAAATAAGGAAGCAGTTCTGATATTCATGTTTAATGGCACACAGAAGTTGGTGAAGAACACGAACTTCTTGGAAGAGAAGGCACAGTTGCATATAGCCAGCATGTTAATTTTAAAATAAACCCTGAAAATTACAGCAAGCAGAGTAGGTAATGGAATAAAACTGTCATTCACCGGCACAGAACAAAAATGCCAAACTGTACCTAAGGTGATGTTAAATTAAAACCCTTCAGTTTAGCAGCTACATGACTCCTTCACACCAACTGCCCACGAGCTGATGCAAAGGCCATGAAAGCACAGGCACAGCTGGGTGGTTAAAGGTGAACCCTGCCCATGATGTGTCAGACCAGCACTGGNAAAAAAAGTTAAAAATCAGTTTTATTGCTTTTACTGAAAACTGAATCCACAGAGAGGTCAGACTGAATGGGAGCTGCCCTAAGTCTCCTGGCATAAATTAACCCATCTCACCCACATCTCAGCAAAGCACAAACAAGTTCTCAGCGGTGAAGTTCTCACAAGTTTTGTGTAGATGTATCTTCACCAGATGAACTCATACTTTATAGAATAATCTACAGATAACCTGAAGAAAGCTAGTACAGAAGTGCTCAACTACCTTGATGCACAGCACTCTTAGAAAGGAAGTATTTTCTCATCAGCAAAGTATGTTTTCACAAGTTGGGGTGATCACAAGTTAGTGATGGCCCCAGATCCAAGGAAAATACCATCCCAGAGCCTGGGAAAGATTCATGTCCAGCTTCCAGCCACTTGGCTGCCTCTGGGCACAGAATAGTCCAGAAAAAAGCCCTGGGTCCAACCATCCTCCAACTCCAGTAACACCCAAGCCCAGCTGTCAGTTTTACAGCCATATCCTAAAACTTAATCACAGCAAACACGATGATGATCTGAGATTCAGCAAACTCATCAATCATTATGTAAGTGATGCTGGGAGCCAAGTGGAGCTGCCAGTCCTTGGAGAAGAGGCAGGAGGGCGAGGTGGCAGCGAGAGGCCACTGCAGAGGACTGTCAGGAAGAAGCAGCTCACTGTCACACGAAGGAGCCCATGCAGAAGTGGTGATTAGGGATCCCTGCAAATATTATTACCTTTGTCTGTCTCTTACTTAATTTCCAAATGATACCTTAAATTATTCTCATTTAGCCATCCGTCTCAATGAAAGGGTTTGGAGAAGGAAAGCAAAGGCCCACCGATGTGTTTCTTTCACTTTGCATGCACCAAAACCAGAGCAAGACTGTGTAGCTTCTTAGATTAACGAGCCCACATCCATAACTCTCAGAAATTCACTGACAACTTTTTGGATGTCCCCATTCAGAAGACAAGTATCCAAAAGCAAATTTATTCCTCATGTATTTCAAATGTGACAAAACCAAAACACTGTTTTCAGGTTTAGCCCTCAGCCAACAAGGTACCACCCATTACCTCAGCAATACCTCAGCCCCTAAACCAGCTCATCCCACAGTTCACTGTGCCAGTTCTCCCCTCTGTCCTGAAGACAGATCTTTCTGTTTTCTGCTTGTATGTTAAGCAATCAAAATGCTTTATCTTCAACAAGATATTAATCTTAATATTGTCCTAATATGTTTCTGCCTCTCATGCAGAAATCAGTCTTGAAAATAGACACTGAGATAAGGACAGTAACCAGCAAGCTTCACAATAAGCCATCATATACACTATTTTAGTTTGTCAAAACAATTAGTGTTCATTTTGGCTTTATTCAGTTAAATCTGCAGTGACTGATCAGTATAAATTATGTATTAGGCTGCCCAGCTGTACTTGTTTATTCATGCATGGACTTGAAGAATTTTCATTTTCTCAGTACAAAAAAGCAACAGCCAAAAAAAATCCCCCTGTATTCTAAAATATAAAGACACTTTCTTCTCAGCCACATTTCTGCTACATGTTTTTGAAGCTGCTTTCTTCTTCCCCTGCTTATTTCAATTAACCTATTATTTCATTTGCAGTTATCAGCAGCTGCATTTGCATCGGTAGGAAGCACATACTGTTACTTTCACCCCTTGCAATTACCTCCCGAGCAAAGCAATATCAGAGCTAAACCAAATTATGTTGATTTTAAAAGCATCAAAAATCGCATTGTTGGCTGCATTTGAACTCCTGCCTCGCTTCAAGAAGAACTGCTTGCAGAAATGTTTACAGTTAAGCCTCACAGTCCTCTCTTTCAAGAACAAAAGTTTGTGAATCAAGAGAGATCATTTTCCAGTTTTGCTCATGTTTGTAGTCACACACTCCTCACGAGGACGACTGGGTGAAAGGAATGCACATTGTGGGGGTGGGTGGGATGATATGCTTGTATGCAGGGAGAGAGATGACACAGATTTAGAGAAAGAAAAATCTGCAGTGACCATGTACAGCATCAGTTGTGCTTCTCCGAGACACGGTGTATGTGCAGAATGGAAATGGGGCTGTTGAAGCTGAATTCCTGCAATGAAAACATAGGCAAACTGCACACTCCAACCCAAAGCTACCCTCCGCCAAGCCGGGTTCAAGAACTTGCTAACAGAAGGTTTATGCCAATATTTACAAATCACAGAAAGATGTTTTGGCAGCTTTGACATGCAGAGTACAGTTGCTCAGTGATGGACAGGCAGAGTGAATGGTGGCAGTGCTCAGAACACAAAGAGACAGAGTTTGTGTCCTCCTAAAGAGCTGGGGAGCACAGCAGAATTTGTATTTGTTAATGGGAATGCCATTCAATCTCCCAGGTTGTAAGGGCAATTAAAGGGGTCACCCGGGTGGCTTTTGAGCATGTCTAGAAAAAAGTATGCTGCTGAAACACCTCCATAGGGCAGACTACTGTAAGTGGAGAGGGCTGGTTTGGGAAAGGCCACCTCCCAAAGCTTAGCTCAGCTGACACGTACCTGACAGGTAACAGAATTGCTTTCACGGTGATTGTGCATGATAAAGATTGGGAAACACAACGTTTGTATTGATCTGCATTATCACTGTTTTAAAATTGCTTTTCTGCACAGTGAATTCTGCCCCAGTTTTGGTGGCCACTGTGCTTGTCACTTCGGCAAGGAGGACAAGAGCCCTGCATGCAACCCCCCAGCACAAACACAGCCAGCGACAGCTCCTTTGGGCTCTGAGCCGCAGGCAGGAAGAGCACACAGCTACTCTTGTTGTTTCTTCCATCAAATAACATACAAAACCTTCTGGTGAAAAGACTAAATTTTGCTGAATTAAGTGCTTTAGAACAAGTGGTTTTATTACTTTATAATTAGCATAATTTTCCCCATAGGGATTCTTGCAATTAAATAATTAGCAGTAATGTTACCCAAAGGTGTTCTTTAATGAATTTTAAGTTATTGCCCCTGTTAACGACAATTGACATGGCTCGGGTTTACAGCTCTCCGTCTCGCCAGGCTGCGGGCGGTATCGGTGGGCTGTGACAGCCTGCCCTGAGCTCCGGGCCCCTCCGCTCACCCCGGCGGGGCGGA
>VWZT01016238.1:198373-349653 GCA_013397055.1 Pachycephala philippinensis | reverse complement strand
GGGCTAATGGCCCCGGGCGGGAGCGGCGGGGCCGCGCACACTCCACTGCGCCCGCTCAAAGCCAGCGCGACCGCGGGGCCGCCGCCGCCTCCGCCGCGCTCGCTAATGAAGTTTTGTCAAAGACAATTACGGGCCCGGTGGGGGCAGGAGGCCGCGATGAAAAGGCGGCTTTGTGCGGCCGAGACGGCGCGGCTCCCCGGCCACCCCGGCCCTTCCTGCGCCCCCGCGGTGACCCCCGCGCCCGGCCCCGCTCCCCGCGGGGGCAGCGGCCCCGGTGCCCGGCCCCCAGGTAAGCGCGGAGACGGGTTGGTGCCGGCGCTGAGTCTCCCAGAGCTGCAATTTATCAGCCCGATCCACCGACGAGCGAAGCAAGCCCCGAAAAGTGAGGGCTGAGGCAGCGGGCAGCCCCTGCTGCCTCCCCACACCCCTGGCTGAGGGATTCTGCCCCCTCTCCCCTGCACAGAGGGGCTCTTGCAGCGGATTCCTGCTTCAGGGTTGTTGCATTCAGCAATTGGGAAAATTTGTCCAAAAACGACCAAACGAGCTGGCTAAATCCGTTTAAATATACACCAGAGACACATGAAATTGGGGTCTTGGAATGCAGCTGCCTCTGGGCCAGAGGAGGTGTGGAAGCGTGGGACAATAATAATCTTTCACCACCTTCCCCAAACTCCCAGCACTGGCTGCTGTCCTCCGTCTCAGGTCCCTGGTCACCTCATCTCCCTGCAATCCCCAGCCAACATGGGCAGCACAAAACACACTGGCACTCTCCTAGAGAGGTCAGGGAACCACTTCTGAGTCATGAAAAATTCTGGACAATACAAGTAACCACCCAGATTACTGCTTCCCAATCTTTTGAAGCACAATCCTCCTTTAGGAACATAGGAGAGAATAAACCTTCCTTTACTGCTGCACAAGCACATGAAGAGAGTGGCCCTGACACTGAAATGACCTAGAGCCCTCACCCCCAGCTGGCTGGTGTTTTCCGGTGCCCTCAAACAGTTGTCCTGTTCCCCTACAGGTTTCCCATCCCACAATAAAGGGACGAGTTTTACCAGCTTTGCAGCAACAAAACCCTTGAAGATCCCTTTTCAAAGGTGGCTACCACAGAAGTTTTAGCACGATGTGGCTATCGAGGTTATGGAACAATGGATTGGAGCAATTAGTTCAAAATGATCTCAAAAACTGCGCAAGCAGCTCAGGCCAGGTGTCATTTCAGGATCAAAGCATCTGTTAGAGGAAAATTATTTTTGCCATTGTATTGCTTTTTTTTTTTTTTTCCCTTTACCTACTGTTCATCTGAAAATAAATTACAGGCCAGAACAGGTGGATAACATTCTGGAATGATTTAATGATTTATTTAATCTGGATTCTCTTTCAATCTACTTAGCAGGATGAATACTTTTTTTTTAGCCTGAATCCAAAAGCCTGTCTTTCCATCTAAAGAAGAGAAAATACCCTAAAACACTGCTCTGCTGCTGCCAAGGTGTACTACCCACCACTGTTAGTAAACTAGTAGTAATGTCTGCTGTGCTGAAGGGCGTGAGGGGAAACCTCAAGAAAACTGAGCGGAAGATTTTAATTTATTTTTTGTTCCTTGCCATCGTCCTAGTGCTTTAGATATTACTTCCCTTCCTAGGACAGTGTTTGGGTAGCAAAAGAACTGATTGCAGTGTTCAATCACTACCCCTTCGATCTTCAAATGTGCAGGGTTAAGCACTAAGGTGACAGCTCTGTAACTTTCCCTCTCGTTAGGACAGCTTTGTGCAGCACTGATTGGGAGTGGAGCTGGAATGGACACACAGGAATCTTCTGCTGCAAACACCTTTGGATCCGCTGGTACCAAATGAGGCCAGGAGCAATTCCTTCAGGCGCATTCACACAAGGCTTGTATCCTGTTCCTTGGTGAGCAGATCCTAACATGAGACCTTCCTTCTTGAGAAGCCATGATTTTGCTAAGGAGGGATTAGCAAAACTATTGCCCACTTACTCAGATGTGAATTTCTGAGTTTGGTTTGAGCTGGAGGAAGATCTTTTATGGGGCAGATACTCTCAGGACCAACAAAATGCTGAAATTAATGGATTAATTCCCTGGATGGGTCAGTTTGGTACTCTAGTCCTCCTGGATGGTAATGCAGATGGCCCTCCAAAAAACCTGGCCCACATGAACTGGCCTCCAGGGTAAACATGGCACATATCAAAGCTATCTGCAGTTTTTAAACAAAAATATCACTTCCACTTCATTTGGATGATTCATTCACTTCTGAATTTCATATACACAACATCATCAATGTACATCTAAAAGATGCCCTCCACAGCCATCTGCTTAGTGGAACGTCTTAACTTTACTGAACAGCTAAGAAACAAACAGCAGCTCACAACCAATCCTACCATTGGTCACTAACAGAAAAATGGAGCATCCATGTTGCCATGCTCAGGTTTTCTCTACACAAACCACGAGGCACAGGGAAAGTAAAGGGTTAGGTGCACAAGGAAATGGACAACAAGGAGCTCTGAGTCAGCAGCCTGCCAGAGGTTCATGCTACACAGTTAAATCTTGTTTATCTGACACGTGCTTCCCAGCTCCGCAGCCACCATCTGCAATTTACTCTGGGGAGCTCTGCCAGCCTGGTCACCAGGCCCAGCTGGTACAGGAACAAGTGCTGCATGTACTGCAGGTGGGTAACTCACTGCTGGCAGCACTCAGACCTGCCTGACAATGCTCTCTTGCAGTGGTCAGAGTAGCAGACCTTTCCTGGAGCTCAGAACTGCATGTGAAGCACGAGTCTCCCTGACAGCACAGCTGCAGAGCAGCTCCCCAGAGTGAGAAATGGGTCATTTGTTAGACCCACAGGACCACAGGAGAAACAAAGCTCTTCTCAGAGGTGTTACTGGCAGGAGAGCCGAGATCATATAAACAGTGGACCATTTGCTGCAGCATTTTATCAGCAGCAAACCAGTCTCTAGCCCACGTTCCAAACCCAGAGTGATGAGGTAGGACAGCTGATTTTCCTTTGAATAACAAATAACCAAGGGGAACAGAAGCAGAAACAACTGCTCCTGTGAGACATGTGGTACCCAAGCATGACCATTACCTAACCAGGACCCGAGGCACCCCTGTTCCAGGGCACTGCTTTATATTTACGAGATCTCTCCTTTGCATGTACAGAAAGATAACTCTGAAATGGCCCACAGCCACCTGGGGAGTGAGGAGATGAATGAAGGAGTGTCTGTGAAACTCTGAAACATAAACAGCCCACAATGGTAAAAAATAAAGTGTCAAAATTCTCCTGAGGCAGCAGCAGTTCTGCTGTCCAGTCATCCTTTGGGCATTTATTTGCTTGTTCCCTCACAAAGAAGGCCAAAAACACTGTACAGTAACCTTGCCATCAGAGGGGAACGTGGTTCCACCAACTCAAATTCATAGCTCTCTTACACTGCCATTACTGCTTTGACCATGGAACTTCAGCATAAGCAAGTGTTTCTGCCATGTTGCAATGTCAAAGCAGAACAGGGATACA
This sequence comes from Pachycephala philippinensis, assembly GCA_013397055.1. NCBI lineage: Eukaryota > Metazoa > Chordata > Aves > Passeriformes > Pachycephala > Pachycephala philippinensis. The sequence goes on along the minus strand of VWZT01016238.1, from coordinate 346,132 downwards.
GTGACCACAGTGTGTCAGGCACATCAGCAGGTCCCTGTTAAGCAGGTGTTTTTGCACCCAACCCCAGCTTGCCATAACCTCCGCAGGGGCACACTGCAGCACACACATCCTCAGCAGCATGGAAAAATAAGTTCTTAAAACACATGTCAAATTACTGACTTTAAACAGATAAATGTATGCTAAATATTTCTGTGAACCTTCATCATTCAGAGAAATCTAGATAATGGAGATAAAGCAACAATAGCTGCCTTAGCTGAGGGAGAAGGAGCTTCTACAGGCAGGAATTCCAATTTCCAACTTCTCACCACCTGTCAGAGCAGAGCTGATACACCTTCTGCTTCTATTTCATCATACCCCTAGTGAGTGTATCTCACTATATTCAGGGGCACATCTGTCTATCAAGGATTACAATTTACCTGTAGAAAAATCAATTGCCAGTAAAACTCTTCAAGTATAATCCAGAATTCAGAAACATAACACTTATTACTCTTCTTCCTGAACTTTCCCATAAAATATCAGCTTACTCAGTATTCTGTGGCAGGAAATTAATAAAACTTGTCCTAGTTGCTCTCAATTACAGCAATAATATAACCTCATTTGCTCTTCATACACATTTAAAAATCAGGCTACAAATACAATTCAAGGTATTTCGTAAATGGAGCAGATGTAATTACAGTGTGGGAGTGTAGTCTCAGGGACAATTGTACTTGTACAATTCCAAAAGTTAATAACAAAGATGTTCTCTAAGTCACTTTTCACCCCAAATCCTAAGGCTGATTGTGGGCTGCACCACCTCTAGCTCCACTCAGCATGGCATTGAGCTCAGTTTAACCTGCAAAGGCTCGAAAGTGACATTTTAAGGGCTGAGGAGAACCAGGAGGCATCAATGACCTAGTGATCCCCACTTCTTTGCAGGACTGCAGGCTCTCTTTGTAGAAAGATGCCCAAGTCTGAATCCAAGGACTCTCGGGAGCACGATGCAGTGCTTGCAACTCACTGCCCCCTTCACTGCTGTCCCTCAGGTCAAACCTTTTACCTCCTGGAAGAGTGATTACAAATTAGCACAGCCTGATTATTAGTTATGAAATTCAATGCACTATAAGGTTTCATGCCCTATAGTTTTCTAAGCTTCACTGGTATGCTGTGCTTTTCCCTCCTGAGAGAACCACGATGATGTCTAGTGGGCTTTTCCTTGAGTGCTATAGGGATGTCACCAGAGTTACACTGCATAGACCTAAATTTCAGGTCTGTGTTTTTCCTTATGGCAGCCCAAACAGCCTGGTCATGAGTGCAGCAGCCTGTGAAGGGATCTTGAACATCATCTGGCGCATGGTTAGTTCCCTCAGCCTCTCCCCAGAGAAAACTCTGTGCACTCTATTTGTTTTCAGAACGCACTGGGTTTTGTTCTTCAGAATAAAACTTTTGGCCTGATTTCTTATGGAAACAAAACTCCTATAATCACTGTGGGAGAACACAAACATCTGCCCACCATTGCATAATTTCTTAAATTAACCAGCATATCCCAGCAATCCTTGGCATAAGGATGTGTGCACTCTGGCCTCCATCTCAAATAAACAGAGGAAAAAGTTTCTCCCATCAATAACCAGAACAGTTTCAGAGCTGTCTTCCTCTCTAGAGGAACCCAGAGCACCTGTGCTCCCAAGTCAGGCAATATGCTCAAGAGCCTGAGGTCCAGAAGGATTAATTCCAGCCTTGAGGTTGTGTTTGTCCTCTGTGGTCACCCAAGCTGGTTAGGAATGAATGTTTGTTTCTTTTTCCCCCTAGAAACAATTGCTATGAGTAAACATGCAAATCACAGCAGTGATGTGCACAATTGAAAACACAACCCAAAAGACATTTTTATACAAACTTGTGGTGGGTTAATACCAGGATAAAAGTATATTTCAAAGGACTAAAATGATTTTTCAACAAGAATTATTTGAGATAGAAAGTAAGGGAAAGACAGAGGAGAACAAAAAATTAAGTCCCCCAAAACCAGAAGGTATAATGAAATCTCTGCTAGAGCTCACTCGTGTTCTTTCAGCCTTCCAGCCAGGTGTGCCAACATGTCCATAAAGCTCTGCTTATTATGGCAATTAGTCCAAAGCCTGGGTCAGAATCTTACCCATATAGAGCTCAGAGAAAACCTAGATATTTTCCTCCATAAGATGTCAAGAGAAGTTAGCCCGACCTGCCAGGTCCCACCGCGGCTCACAACAGGTTAATTGCACACTGGCAGCTAAAGAAAGAAGCACCACAGAGAGGTCCTACTTAGGGCATTGCAAACGATATGGGTTGTTTGCTCTGAGGTATGGTTTCAAGAGAGCTGCTTGGGTTTAGGAGCGATATACCTGTTTATTATATTGATAAATGACACATTTTTCCTTCTTGATTTGTTGGGGACTGAGTGACCTGGCAGTAAAACTGACTTGATATTGCCACTTAACTCTTATTTATGTCTTTTCTGACTCGCCTTTTATTTGCATAAATGAGAAACAGAAAGGGACCGTTATTCTTTAACAGCATCACCCGGGATTCCCTGAGGAAGGCTGATGGATGTTGCAGACACACATCTCCCCAGGTATCAAACCAGTAACAACTTTTGTCCTGGCACTCCCACAGCCCCCACTCAGTGACCCCTCGCCCCACGCTCAGCCCAGGCAGAGCTGACAGGCCAGCAGTGTTTGCTCAGCCACAGGTTTGACACTTTAACATGTGAAGTGTGTGGGCAGGAGCGAGTGAAAGAACATTAAATTATAATTTTTGTAATTAGCTGTTAAAAAAAAATATGGGACCTATAAATATATAACTACATACCTAAATATAAATCTATGGTTATAAATGGGCATTTTTATAAATTAAAATGTGATGCTTTCTTATGATTGAAGAGGCAAAAAAATGTTTTTCTAAAAGAAAAAACAGAAAGACTGCAAGCACTCAAATATCACAGGGTTGCAGCTTGGGGTTTTGTCTCACTGTTGCAAAGATTACAACAGTATTCTACAGCTGCATTTCACTTTACATATCTTAAAATAAAATAATAGTTAAAACCAAACCAAAACTAAGGGCCAGTTTTTGTTGCCTAATTCCACAAGGAAAAACACCAGTGAATATATTAACATCACCTTCATGTAAGTGAAACTTACACCAGGAGGAGTCTTTGACAGGGTCAAAACAAAAACTTTGGTCTGTCTCAGAAACCTAGTCACCACCATAAAATTCTGGTAAATGACCCTTAATACTCCAGAATTTAAACAATTTCACATTCAGATCCCTAGTAGCCACTCACATCTCTGCAAAGAGTCTTGCAGAATTAAATGAAGAATGAAGATAAATTAATTTCTCTTAATCACTGAGATGGATATTTTCCTATTCTTTGCACTGCACAGTAGTGTTAAATAGACACACTCCTGTTTAATTTTATCAGACAGCTCCGAAGTCTTAAAAGAAATTACAAGTGTCTTTATAATTCATAAGATTTTTTTCCCATAAGGCATTTCTTTTCCTTTTGTTTATGTTTTGGGAGGAAACATCAGTAGTACAAAGAAATGGTGCTGCACAGAAAAGCCTACCCCTAAAGAGATCCTGCAAAACTACAAAAGAAATGAACGCAACCAGGAGGAGAAAATTCTGCAAGGGGGTCCCTGGTGCAAAGAAGTGAATGGGGTTTTACACAGAAAACCTCTTATATTTTTTAATAACCAGAAATCCTCTCTTTTACTGTTTCTTTCAATTTGAGTCCTCTCATCTAGGAATCCTCTTTTTGTTTTATGCCAGCATTTGAAGTAAGCTTATTGTTTCTCTTTGCCAGCCACTGGAGTAGGACTCAGGGACCCAGTCCTGTACTCATTGTGTTCCAACAGTCACCTGGTTTCAAAATCAGATGCAGGATTTGAAAAACAAAAATTAAAAACACCAAAGAAAATGAACCTCAAAGTTTGTGCATGTCTTCCAAGGAAATTAACTCTTTTCCTGACCCATTTCTCTGTCTATGTGCATCATGTACTTATGGAACAGATGAGTAATGAGCATTGTGACCTATAAAAATAGCAGAAGACAGGAAGAAAAAAACCCTGCATTTACTTTCAGATTTATAAAATATTAGTATTTATGGATAAACCAGAATGGAAGGGACTGGGCCAATATGGAAGTTTTGGATGTTTATAACTCCCATCTTTGAAAAGTTTGCAATGAGGTTAAAAAGATTTGGAAGAGCTGAGCATCCTCCCCCAGCCAGTTCACTGTACACAAGCAGAAGCTGTGTCATGGATGGTAATAGGACAGCAAGATGACCAAATTATTTTTATATTCTCTGCCAATTTGCTTGGTCCTTTTTGGAGACACCTAACCCCATCATACACTGATTTACCAAGGCAAATGAAACCAGTGGACTCTTGCTTGCCCCCACTTTTTTTTCTCCTTTTAAAAAACGCCAATCCCCCAGAAACCACGGGAATACATTTCCCCCTCACCACAGGCAGTCTGACACACAGCTGAACCCCCACAAACTGCATATTCCTGGGGACCAGAACCCCTTGGGCTCAGAGGTATCTCAGGACCTGCCGGTCAGACAGTCTGTCCCCCATGGCAGCAGATTGTACTGGTGACTAAACTCCTGGCAACCCATTAGCTCTTAGTCTCCCCAGCCTAAAACCCCTCCTAATTAACCTTCAGCTGAGAAATAGCAGCCACCCAACAGCAGAGCACCCTAACTCGGACACCAGCAGAATCCTGGCTCCTTTTCTGGAATAGATTTTGAAAGATTAAAGAGCACCACCCTCTCCAAAGAGCCTGAGCAAAAAAGAGCAGGAGGCTATGGCTCACTTCAGTCTGCACTGCAGCAGGGAGGCAGGATTCTGTCTGGTTTGGCTTGGTAACACCAAGAGAGATGTCACAGCATCGACGACATAAGCCTGCCCACCACGTGCACGGCTGCATCCTGTAGTTGTTCTTTTGCTGTCTCCATTGCTTCTGTTGCTATGTGAACTGGATTAAAGCCAACACAGATGCACTGCACTCCACTCCATGCCACACTGACGGCTCCTTGAAGGGCTTGATCAGTTCAGCTAAACCCCAAAGAGACAGAGGAAGCACAGTGCAGCCAAGCCACGTACCAGAGAAAATCTGGACAGGCTGCAGGTAAAGAAAACAGGAATATAAGGAATAATAATATTGAAACAGAAGAGTAATTAAGCACTGGATCAGGTGATCAAGAGATGGTAAATTCTCCATTTCTTGACACCTCCAAAACAAAATTATGTGTCTTTCTAGAGGACATACTCCAGCAGTTCCATCCAGCTGCCAGAGCATCATCTGGCCCACAATGTATACAGGGAGCAAAAGCAGAAAATCTGACTTTCCTTCCTTACCTTGAAATGTCCATAAACCACACTCTTTAGGAAATCAACTTTCCTTCATTCCAGGGTGTAAGTTTTATTTTACTTTTTTTGTTTCTTTGGTTTTGGTGGGGTTTATGCCTCAGTCAGGGACTTGCAGGTATATTACAAAAAAGCAGCGCCCCACACTCATTTGAGTTAAGTAAAGACTATTCTAGGGGCAAATATTGCAGAGTATTTTCCACTGTAACCCGTGCATGCAGTTTGATGGACATTTTTGCAAGTATTGTAGCACAAGCAAATAAATGGCAGGAATATCTGCGGAAACAGTGGTGCTCAGGCACAAAATGAAAAACCTGAAGGAAAGCAAGTTCCAACTGCATAGTTTTGCCTATTTGCCCTGGAGTTATATTTAGCCATGCAGAGAACAAAAAAAAAGATCTAAACCAATTGTTTACTGCCCAGACGACAGCCTATTAAAATCGCCCTTGTTACTACAGCAATAATACATATTTACAGGGATTGTGGCTGATGTTGATCAGCCATACCAAGCCATGCCTCAACCCATTTCATACTGATTAGAGTCTGGTCATATTTTAAGGGTCTATGAAATTATGCAAATGGAATCTGTACCAGAAAATCAGATTGCCAGATAATTGACCATTAATCTTTGATAAAAGTTTAAAAAAATTAAAGCAATCAGAAATCAGCTTAGCGTACTGTCTCTTGGGCCTTATTTTGGTCTAGTAAGTCTGTACACTAAGCTGATTTCTGATTGCTTTAAGTTGTAAAAATTGCTTTTTAACCCACGGATATCAATGAGATTGCACCTGGTGTAAGTCGGGGCTGAATTTGATCTGCTGTGTGCCTTAATCACAGTATATTTTTGTTAAAACCCAGTATTTGTGTGGATCTGTAGATACTGATTTGTTCAAGCGCACGATAATCTCCCCCTAAGCCCGTCAGAATACAGCAGGTTAATAATGCTGTAAGTAGAATCCAATTTATTCATAAAACACCGGAACGCTTTAACCAAACTGTTCTTTTGTGGCGAGCCCCCTCCCGCCCGGCTGCGGCAGACAAAGGCTCCTGCCTCAGCCGGTGGGAACGGGGCAGGACAACAATAGCACGGCGTCTGTCACACCAGCGTCTGTCTGTCCATCCACCGGGTCCCTCTCCATCCTCCGTGCAGCACAGCCAGAGGCACCTCCTTCCCAGTCCCGCAGCCCCTGGTACCTGCTTTGGGAATGTACTGTCGTTCCACGTCCGTAACTGTTATTTCGATAAGTGCCCCAGCATTTTTGGTGGCAGCAGGAGAGCCTAATCCTGTGACAACATTCCAGCCCATTAACATTATCTCTTAATTAGCATATATAGCACTTGCTGGGTGTTTATCGGAATTCAATGAGCACATGCTGTAAAACTTCCTTTCCTCTGTGACCAACAAAGTAAATAAAAATCCCACATGCTTTAGTAGAAAGTTAGATTTGCTTTGTACGGACTTAAGGAAAGTGAAGTCTTTTCTATTTAAAGACTCCCTGTGCAAACTGTTCCCATGAACTTTGGAAAACTCCACCTATTTGATCTTCCCTTTGTCAGCATTAGGAGCCCCTGCCAGGAATCACAGTTGTATCACATTCTGTGTCACCTCAGCACAGGGCCGAGATAATCTTACAGCCAAGGGCACTCCAGTCCAAATATGAAAAAGGAAGAGGGAGTGAGAGAGGAACAGACATCAGCCCTAATATGGAAGGAATAAAACCATACTGGCCAAAATGACAGAACCACCCAAACCACCACAAAGGGATTCAAGCAGAAGGGGACACCCAGGTTATCTCTGGTTAAATCAGAAAGAGGGTGGTTTATTATGGAACTTTGATTTTTCATTAAGCTGGATTTTAGGATATTAACTAAATGTGCATGTACAATCCTGTGCTGCTCATCTGTATGCAAAGCCAGAGGGCTGTTCACAAGCCGGGGGCACATCCCACCCTTCTCCCTTTTCTTACAAGGACTAGAGGCAGCAGGAAACAGCCACATGACAGAGGGGTCATTGCTCACTTCTTCAGGACATTTACTTTTGCCAAGCCCCATGATAACTCCTCTTTCTAGAGCTCCCCTCTGCACTACTGCTCATAAACACAATTTCAAAGCTGGCAGGTTTCACAGCTGTCTGTGCCTCCATCCTCACGGGGCAGGTACCTGATCTGCATAAGTTACCCTTGCACAAACACATGCAGACTGCTGTGGAGGGTCCTTCCGTGATCCCTGGGGAGGGAAAACCAGCCAACCTGCAACATAGGCTTCAGACTCATCCAAAATAAAAAGCTTTTGATAAAATTACTGGTTAAGATAATTAATAAAGTGAACAGATGACTGGGAAGGAGGTCCATCATTCAATGCACTCTGGGATTCCTAGGAAATAAGCCACCCAGCATGCTTTAATTCAACTGAGAGCTTGTGGGTACCACAGTGAAAACATAAACCCAAAATCTATGCCCTGCATTACACAGGGGGCTAATCTAACTGCTCATAATATTTTCTCTCAGAATAATAGAGTTACTTTGCTGATGTGATGAAATTTTTGTAAGAAACAGAAATCCAATGACCTTCAACTCCCAGGCATGTTGCAGTAAGAAGACTGCAACAAGTTGATAGGGATCCAAATGTTATACTGTTGCTACAAATCTTATACTGCTCCTAGAGTTGTACCCAAGAATTCCATCACACCTAATAAGCACAGGTAAACTGTGGTGCTGGGTCCATTCCCCACCTCTCCCAGCCTCTTTTTAAAAGAATTGTACCATTACAGGCATTTTCTTGGCAGCATTTTCTCATGAGCACAATGAAGACCATTAGGAAAACCTCTGTCAAATACTCCTGCAACCTCAACACCTTAGGGAGGCAACTGATTTCCAACCACTTTCTCCATTCTCAATATGAACATTCATATCCCACTTCTGCTGGATTTCTCCTTGCACCTTCCTTCATGGGATTGTCTGCTCAACTTTATAGCACTTTGTCTATGCACATAATAGGAAGTGACTGTCTTGCTAATGATTTTCCAGTGCTTAGGTGACTAAAAGACAATATAAACTAGTGCAAAATGAGGTGATCGGTGAGAAAGAAGGCAACTGAAAAAGGAGGTTGCCTTCATCCTCTGGCATGCAGCAAGGATCTACTGGATAGTTTCTGCTGACCACTTGAAAACTGAAGTTATGAACATGCTTCAGTGTCCATGCACAGAGCATAAAAATCCATCTCCAAATGCTCAGACATGGCAAAAATAACTCTCTAGATGTGGATGGAAATGTTACCACAGCCACGCAGTCAAGGCTGATTCTCCTCAGGCATCTCTTGTCCCGTTCCAGGCCTGGCCTCAGCTGGCTTGACACAGCAATTTGCATGTGCTGCCCTCCATGATCAGCCTTTGTCCTCCAAGTGCTTCAACTGAGCAATTCATGATTCTGCTCTTCCAGGTATTTTATCAAGGAAAAAAACCCTCATCTAAAATTACTCCCTAATGACAAGGCACTACAGGACCACTGCAGTGGGGATTAAGACATTTCAAACTGTGCTTCAGGACTGTCAGGGAAGCATTCCTGGATTAGCAATGTGCTTTGATCTGAACGTATCATACTTTAAAAATTTTCACAAGACAGCTACTTGCTTGGTTGTTTGCAGGAATAAGTTTGCTCATCCCTGACCTTTCCCAGTGACCCAGAGGTGTTCTGGCCTGGAATGTCCTCCCACCTGCTACAGCAAGACCATGGAAGTAGCAGAGCTATTGGCAGAAAGCTTTGCTAGAGGAGGGGGAAACACAAGAATATAAAGTGAAATTTGACAGCCATAGGAAAAGGTTCTCTGGATTTAGATAAATCTGCTTGGCAGTGAATATGTTAACAGTTGACCATAACTGCTTGGAGAGAAACAAGCTGCTTGGATGCTGGCAGCAAAAATCCTGCTTTATCCAATTCCTACCGTGCCAAGCTCCTCCACCCTCTCTCAGAGCAGCACTTAGACAAATGCCAACATTTTAAAATTAAATGGCCCCATCATTATTAATTCATTTGGTATTCATTGTAATGACATTAATCATAGTAAACTGCAGCAGCTTTATTACACATGTAATGTGTACTTCCCTAGAATTTCCCTGTAAAATCTCTAACATTGCTAACAATGTAAAGACAATGAGACATTACAACCAAGCAAAACAATAATAAACAAACAACTCAATAAATCATTATTCTGCCCACAAGTATGTTAAAAAAATAAACTCATTTCAAAACTAGAGGAAAAAACAACATGCAATAAGTGACATCAGTGAGTTTGAGGCTTTTGGTTGCAACAAAGAAACAAAACAGCATGCTAATATGACATTTACAAATAATACCTAACCGCAGCCTAATTAACTTATTGTGTGCTTACTAAACTAGCATACATATTATATTAGAAGAAAAACACTTATTTGTTCTGTTGCTAAGAAACTTCAGACATTTGCATATTTAACAAATTGTTAGAGTGTTTTTAACCAGAACCCATCACTATTTATAAAAGACAAATTTAAAACATGAGATCAAAGACACAACATTAATTTTTCTTTTGTCAACTGTCTTTGTTCAATGGCTCAAAGAAGCAGTTTTATTGCTGGCTGATACATAATGAAACATCTGGTATTATTCTGAATTACAGTGGAACCCGCTAATAGTCAAGGGCTTTTCTTTATTTCTCAGGCACCAGCCAATGTCCTACAGGGACCAATGCAGCAGTCCTCGTGGAACGTGCCTTTGAAATCCTTGCAAGGTTTTTCTGAATAAGGAGTTCAGGANTTTTTTTTTTTTTTCTTTTAAAGGCTCCAGATGTCAGCCAGTTTTAATTGATCTTGTAAGTTGTGCAAGAGCAGGAAATGAAAGCACAGTATCAGGGAGCAAGGCAGTGAGCGAAGCCCGAGGGTTCTGCACTCACTGGGCGATAACGCGGACACTGTGCCCATGGCATCAATCCGGAGCAGCTCTGGGTCACTGTTTCACACCCTGTGGGCAGCAGCGTGTGCCACCTCCCCAGGGGTCAGTGCAGTGATTAGCAGAGCCTGAGTCCCTCGTGCTGCCCACTGAGCACACCAACACAGTGGAAGCCTGGCCCAGCACGCTCTGCATGTGCTCCGCACACCCCGAGCCAACACGGCCACATCCAAAAGCACTCTTGGCATGTCTCGACCCTGCTCTGCCACCTCCAGCACATTCTAGGAGGAGCAAGATGAAAAAGGAAAGCAAAGAGACACTGGAAGGAAATATGAAAACTCAAGGAGCTGTAAGAAAACCAAGGTAATCTTGAATTTCCCGTCTATGGGCTATGTTAAGTGGAAAAGATGTCACGTTGAGCTAAAGCTCGCCTCAGAAAGCTACCCCAGGGACTGCCATCCCAGAGCTCTTCTTCCACCTACCAAAGGTAGGGGATAGTCAGGTGTCTCCTTCCTGCCCTACTCTCCCTGCTCTGCTAAAATTGCCGGACCAAGGAATTCCTGTGACAGGACAATGCCCTACTACACTCTTGGGAGCAAACTAATAAAAGTTGTACTTCCTCCTCAGTCAACTAAATACATGGATTTATGATTTGAAACAAAAATCTCCCAAAGAAAACGTGATGATTAAAATCATTATTTACAACAGCAAACACTGAAAAGGTGTAATTCTAAATACTAAGTAGTAAAATTAACCAAATGAAACCAATAGTTTAGCTCAGCCACCAACAGAGGTTTCTGAAAGATTTTAAAGAATTCCAAGACAAAAATCTCCATGCAAGGGAAAACAGTTTCCAATAGCTTCAGTCACAATCACGTACAAACTTTATTTAGAAGTAGCAGCTGAGCAGAGCAGTTTGAGCTGTGCAAGGCAGAAGATAATACTGTCGAGAGGAGCCGGGAGTGACCAAAGCTGGGTCTGGATGTGACCAACTGCAGCTCTTCCCTGCTCCCAAGGAGCTCTCACCTACAGCACACAGGGGAAAGCTGCTGAAGAACACTGCATTTTTGGCAAGACTCAGCAGGTCCTGCCAGCTCTGTCCCCTGGGGAGGAATGGCTCATGGCAGCAGCTCTCCCTGCAGCATCACACAAACTCCCCCACAGCAGGGAGGGCATTTTTCACTAGGCTCCACCACAGGGTTGTGTTGCATCACACTAAGGAGCAGAGCTGGAAGAACATGTACAAGATGAATGTGCACATTTTTAAAGCCTCTGCGGGCTCAAAACACACATAAGTCTATGGCCAACAGTGACACTTGTCTGTTAAAATTTCTAACAGAGGCTGTGTATGACATGACCTCATCTGTGACTCTGATAGTTGGTTAAAAGCTCCTTTTCTCACAAGAACACCCTCTGCACTTCCAGCCCAACACCTGTGTTAGTTAAGATGAAGCAAACTTTGTCCCAGAGAGCCTACTGTGCTGGAAGGTGTCCCCATGGATATCAGGCTGTAGCCCAGCTGGGCACGTTCATGCTGGCTCTAATCCACCCTGTCGGTGGCCCATGGCTCCAGGCCTTCACAGCTAATAACCTTTCTCCCTTTTCCCCATGTTGCCACATTTGCATTGCAGCAGCAGTAGGCACCCTTCATCCCCAGCAGCCATCCTGTGTTACAAGTACTCTTGGATTTGTTGCACAGATGTATTTTGAAAAGGAAAAGATTGCAATCGCCAGCAAGGCAGGAGAGTGCTGCCCACAGCCCTCTAATTACAAGTAAACAACTATTGTTCATCTATATTTTCAACAACTCAATTTTGGGCATGAAATGGGAATGTCTGAATAGAAAGCAGTGCCAACAGCCTCTGTATACACACAATTACAAAGCTCTCACTAATAGCACCAAGCGCTGCAGTTTCCATTTGAGGCAGAGGATTCCAACTGCAGCCAAACCCATTTCTTACATTCTTCTGGGATGCAAAAGAGGACTGATGGAAAAAAGATAATCTAGGGGAAGTTCTTCTGAAAGTAATAATAATAACAACAGCAACAATAATAGTAACATTAATAAAAATGTTGGTGTGTAAAGCTATTCCCAGAAGACAGCCCATAAACCACCAAAACTCTGCAGTCAGTTCTTTCAGGACAGACTGGAAGACAAGCAAAGTCTGATTGAACACCAAAAAAACAAAAAAGCATTTGCCACTTCCCTGAATTCTGCCTGGTGGCAGGTGAGGAGCTGCCTGCCCTGCAGGTCTCAGTTGCTCTCTGTGGCAATGCAGCCCCAGAGGCACACAGGGAGTTTCAGGCAGCAGCCAAATTCCAGGAGTGTGCTGGACGCAGCCAAGTCCTACCAAGCATCCTTAATGGGAACGCAACCCCCTCAAAATGACTTAATCCAAGTTTCATGTTACAAACATGCAATACCTCCCCGCTGCAGCACTACAGCGTTTCTAACCTGGCTGCTTTCTTCAGAAGAATAGAGACTCAAAGGCAGGTTTTGGGCTCAATGGACAGTTGTAGCTGGTAGTGGCAACACCACCAACATCACAGTGGCCAGCAGGGAATAGAGCACCATGACAGTAAATTCAATAAGATCCAATAATTTAATTTTGCGTTTTCAGGACCCAGCATTCAGCACTCAAACATGTTTTGAAAAAAGTAAAATAGAACAGGTCTATTTCACACATTTAGGTACAGCAGTAATCCTCATCTCCCAGTCATTTGGAAGGGAAAGTGAGGTTTCATTTTTCAAAGAGCTCTAATTCCTACTAACTTCTGAGAATCGTGGTCTCAGGTACAGTTCTCCACCCATCAGTACCTCACATGAGAGAATAAATTTTCCTTTTTAAAAACTTACTGGATGCTTATTAGTACAAGAAAAACAAGTAACTACTGACTTGGAAGCAGTCTATAACTTGGAAGCAGTCTGATAAAGTCAATAATTCACTTTATCACACCCCGAGTACAGAATATACGTTTCACAGAACTCAAAAACATGCATTTCCTAAAATGCAATACCATAATGGTATCTTTATGGCAGTCCAGCACAGATTGTGTTACATATTTTGTCAGGACTCCAAACTTTCAGCGAGGTTCTCTTTTTTTTTCAAGACCTTTTCTAAAGCTCCCATCCAATCACAGAAATAAAGGTATAAAAGAGCTTTAGGATATTTTCACTTGTTCTCCCTCCCTTAAATAATATTTCTAAGATCGAACTCCATCTGCATAATGGATTTACAGCTCTTTATGGCCAACATGGTAATAAAACTTCTTCGTATAAACTTCTTGATATAACCAGTGTGAGTGAATGGCCTGGTTAGGGACACTACTGTAAGGGATGGGAAAATTGTCAGCCAAAGGTCTTGTCTGCTAAATGTGTTCCCCAATTCCCCATATTCCCTCTCATCCTGTACTGGTTAACCCAGATCTCTTGCAAGCTTCTAATTATTATAGATTAATTATTATCATAAGACTATAATTCTATAGGCTTCTAATTCTTATTAGACTTTTTTTTTCCCACTAGTTCTTGCATGCCTTAGGTAGAATATGAGTTTGGGTATGCCAGAGCAGTAGAAGAAGCTCTGTGATATGTTGTCCTAGTGACAGCAGTGCAGTTTTTGCTTCTTGAAAAAGGAGTGGGATGACAAGCTGCATTTAATCAACTTTCAAAGAAAACAAAAAATCAAATTTCCCTAAGACTAGTATCAAATACTTGGACCCTTTCCTCCTAGGGTAAGACAGTGTCCAGTGGAGAAAATCTCCCAGAGAAAAACAAAAAATTTGGAGGCAAAATCAGATGATGATATTTAAATGCATTCTGTCAATTTAGTGCTTAAGCAAGGAGTGGACGGAGTCTGTAGAGGGTTTGTGTGCAGGTCAGAGAGGGGCTCCTGCCAGACTCCTTCAGAGGAGCCAGTTCCTTCAATGGCCTTTGCAGGAAACAGCACAGAGAAGTCCTGCTGAGACAAAAATCCATCACTGCATCCACTGACGGGTAAAGAGGGAAAGTCCACATTAAAGCACAGGATCTACTTCAGAGAGGTAGAACTGAGACTCCACGAGCAAAAGGAAAAATTATAGGGACTGTGAGCACTAGGACAGGATTAATGGATCTCAACACGTGCTCACAAGCATGGCCAGCCCCAGCTAAAGCCCAGCTCTCCAGCAGCTGCTATCGACACTCAAACACAGAACCTAAAGCTGTCTGGGTGGTTTTAATTTATCCTCTCAGAGTTAGTGCATAATGCATTTTTAATGGAGGGCAGTGCTGCAGGGGCAGAGGAAAGTGGTGCCACCGGGTTTTCCTAGAACTCTCCCTCTTTCCTAGAACTCCTCCAGCTCCAGGGTAAGGGCACTAAAGGCTGTGCACGGTGTTACCAGAAAAATCACAAAATGCTATTTGAACTTTCACATTTTGATGCCATGCAAAACTGGGTCACTAAAGTCCTTCTTGCATTCAGAGGGCAACATTTATACTGACAGAGAGAGATTTAAGGAGATGTGGACACTTCAATACTGCACACACATGTACAAAGTGAAGTAAAAAAAAAATCCCTTGGGAAAGTGTTGAGAGGAGGGAAGGTGAAAAGCAGTTAACATGAAATCAAGTTGGTAATTGTAGGGGAATCACTGGGCGATTTTAGGGAGGCTCCATTTTTACACATTTATAGCTGTGTCAGTGCACCTGCCCCACATGACATCTGACACTTCACTGCCCCCTCAGCATCCCTCTCACAGCCAGTTATCACGCGGGGGCAACAGCCCATCCTTTAGACTGCAGGTATTTCCACAGGGCCTTGCTTCCCTCAAATAAAGATTAACCTTTTCCCCACATGACCATTTCTACAGACGGTCCAGGTCTCCTGGCTGAACATTTTTGCTTAAGACCCTTGATGATAGGTGAAGCGGGCCAAACCCCAAAATCTGATGAGGCAGTGGAATTGGGGTCTGACTCCGACCTAAGCCACGCCCCCGAGGGGCGGGAGGAGGAGGAGTCAGCCCTATGAAGGCCACGCCCCCGTGGGTGGAGCCCCGCCTCTGAGAGCTGGCAAGCCACGCCTCCCGGGTTAAGCCCCGCCCCCTCTTCTGGAATGTTCTCCTGACCCGGATCTCTGACTTGCTGTTAGCTTGTTGTCCCACCCTCGTTGTATTCCTATTGGTTCGATGTTATTGTCTGTTATCTATGTGAGCTATCCTATTGGTTGATACGATGTCACCACCCCCTAATAAAACCCCGTGCGGAGAGCCCTGGTCGGGTCTTCCCGCTCAGATTGCCCCCCGTAAATAAAGCGTCTGCTGCGTGGAAACCACACTCCCTGGCCTTGCGTCTCTTCTTCCAGCGCTTCGGTGGGTGGCGACGCTGCACCGAGGGCACGCTGCCCTGGCCTTCACTATAGCAAGGTCCGGGAGCGGCTTGTCGTTGTTCGAGCTGNCCAATATTAAAAATGAAGATCATGTATATAGAAGTGTGTATATATATATATATATATATATATATATATATATATGAATGGCACACTGAGTGTTGTTGCTCATTCAATCCTTATCATTTGGACACACTCCACGGTATTTTTATTGCAATTGGGAAAAATCACTGTTAAGCAGTGCATAAAGACCTCAAGGTATTTTGTTTGTAGATTTCTTTGGTTTTTTGGTTTCTTTGTTTGCTTAACTATGAGTGGCTTCTAAACATTCTTTACTCAAACTTCCTGTAAGTGCTCAAGTTGGGACAGTTTGATCACCTAGCTCTTTGCAGGCAGCTGAAAACAAGGCACAAACAAGACAGAGACAAGCCAGTTATATTTTCTTGAATAGTTGCAACCAAATGATCCCACTGATCATTTATCTCTAATCATCCTAACACTACCCCTCCCTATTTTTATTTATGCAGTTTATTATTTCATTCTGGTTTTCTGAAGCTTTGCAGTAAAAATGAAGCAAATATAACTTTATATTAAATCAATATATTCAGTGGTTATTTGATCATTTCCTTTGGCAATATCACACATATTCCATCCAAGAGCTACAAGAAAGGGGATGGCACTTCTTGTTTGGAAATGAAGAGCCATGTTGCACATTTAAAAAAATTCGTAATGAAACCTTCATTATAGAGACATATATCTCACCATCCATCATCTCCAAACGTGCAGGCTTGGAAATGAAAACCTGCCTGTGTTTAATTTGATGGGCCAAGCATTCAGCATTCCCATCCTGCTGGGGGGAGGGGAGCAGCATTTATTTATTCACATCTGAAAATAGACAGGTAAATTTTGGAGCATCATCTGACCTCAAAATCCTGGAACCACTTATTGGAAAACAACCCCAAATCACGCGTCCTCGTTTCCCGTCGCACCAAGGGCTCCATTGTTTGCTCCCATTCATGGCAGGGGCTTTGCCCTGAGCTCCCCTCCCAAGCTGTGCAGCATCTGCTAGAGGGGGTTATTTCCTTTTTTATTTATTTATTTCCCCGATTTTGTTTCTAATCTCTGTTTCTTTATGGTTTCCTGGAGTCATCCTGACAAAGCCACATATTCTGTTCCTGTCCTTTATAGCACTGGAGGGCACTGCAGAACACATGAAATTTGTTTCTAATTTTACATCTGCCAAAAAACATTCCTGGGTTACAAATACACGCCAGCAAAACTGGTAGGGCCTATCCCACTAACACCACAAGACAAACAAGCCAAAAGGAAATAAAAACGACTAAAATACAGCACAAATATTTTTGCACTTCTTTCAGCCTGTGAAGCCTTCTTCCCCACCTTCTCCCACATTTCACCCAAGTTAAGCATTTCGGTATTACATATTTATCGTTTGTATTTAGAAAAAATAACTACAATACAAGAAGATGAGAAGCAACAATTCAGTTTTTCGTCTTCTGCAAGTCCCATACATAAGGAGAGGGCTACAAACACCTTCAGCCAGAGGCATGTGGAGGATGCCTCCCTCCCCAACACGTGACTGAAACACTGAATATTTCAAGCAACCGGCCAAAATCCTAGTGCTCCAAAACCAGTTTAAACCCAAAAAACTGATCACAGCTGCATTGCTGCCAGTTTCTTCTCATCATCACCATTTTCAAAATAATATTTTAGCTAAATTATCCTCAACTTTGTAATCATGGCAGGGCAAGTCCTGAGGTAGCCTCTGAGGAAGGGAGAGCAGCATCCCAGCACAGCTGAAGGTTCCAGGTCAGCGAGGCCCTTTGGCAGAGCCCATCAGGGATGGGCAGCACCCCAGTCCCTGCCCCACGGATTCCTGCCACAGGCTGCAGGCTCAGGCTCGGTGTCTCCCTGTGCTCTGTGCCTGATGCACTGCAGTTTCACCTACACAGGAGCAGCAGCTCCCAGGCTGCCTCAGACTCGACAACTGCAAATGTCAACAGACCAAGGAACACAACTCCAGGTTTATTTTCATTAACAGCAGCACGGTGTCGTGGTATTTCAATGCTCTTCAAGCGCTAATTAAAGACCTTGCCACAAGGAATCTGAAAGAACGTTTCAGAGCTGGATCCAGCCCTGCAGCCCGGATCTATCAGATTAAATGTAGCCACACAGATACCCCAGCACTCCCTTCAAACCACAGAGGGGACTCTTGCATTGCCACACTTGCAGGATTTTTCACTAGACAGAAAGATTCAGCTCGTGATGGAGAGCACCAGACCTGCTCTGGAGGTGCTCACAGGCACTGGCTGTGCAGTGGTGCTTTCAGGAGTCAGGGCAGCACCTGGAGGGGTGTTTCCTCCACAGTGAGAACAGGTCAGATGATTATGGATGAGAAACTCAGCAGTTCTCTCCACCTGATCAACAAAACTCATATCACAAAGTTAGACTTGGTTCCTTCCACTAAAACACAATGGGCAAAACTTAGCCTGAACTACAGAAAATTCATCAACTTGTACACTATTCTCATTTAAAACTTCCGTCATTCCAACAAAAGTTCCCTGGACAACACTATTTGTGATCCAACATCTCCATTTAGGACCAGGCCTGAAGAACGTGCTGCTTTGCAGATTGCATTACAGAAATTTTAAAGGGCTGAACTGAAAAACCCAATTTTTTCAGTTGTGTTTGGCCCTTCATGTTCCAGCTTCCCCAGTGATCAGTCTTGGTGAGAAATTTCAGCCCTGCAGGCTTGCTAGAGACTGATCTGACTGTGTCCACACAGGCACAGCCTATCTGCACTGCACTAACATCTGTTCCAATATGGATTATGGACTAATAAGCTGAATGGTTCTGCAAATCTTCCTGGCCTTTACTTTTTAGCTGTTATAAGAGTCGTATTTCCTAAAAGGAGAAACATATGGGTTGTATCGATCCAGCACAAGATGATCACAGAGTCTGCTGCTGAAATGTACTTGGAGAAAAATAAAGCCATCTATAGAAGAACTGTGAGAAGATTCAGTTTTTGTAGGGGGGGGGGGCTTCTCCTGTCTGGAGCAAAAAATATTAAAAGGGAAAAAATTGAAGAGAGTTTGTGTTTGAATAAGCGGACCCTACACATTCACTCTTTTTGGTTTTATATATCCCTTTTAAAACATTTTCATTGAACTTGAAAGATTCTGAAGTGAAAAGGTTATTTCAAAATTCCTTGTTTGGAAAATACTTCAGACTTTAAGGAAAAGGAAATTTTTTGCCTGAAACAGTTCAATATATTTCACTAAAAGCATTTCTCTCTTTTCTTTCATTCACCACTGCATTTTCAGTTATTTTACACAGTGTTTACTATAAATACTAGTGGAAAAAAAATCCAAAAATACCACAACCAAGTCTAGCTCTAGTCTTCAAAAGACAATTTTTAAAAAGATGCAAATAACAAGACTTAATTTTTAATAGTAACTACCCACTATATTCAAAGGTTCACTGGCTTAAACTTTTTATCCTAACTTTGATATAAATATATGCCCTTCTGCTAACTATTCATCTCAATTTCTTATCCATAACACAGAGATAATAATACTGGCTATACTTGCCTCAGTGGAGGGGATTAGTTGGTATCTACATGGATCCTGCCCGTATAAAGCACAATCATTATTGCCTGAATGTCAGTATCTGCTCCGCTAGCCCTGAAAACCACCCTGTGCCTCCTGGCCTCAAAATTAAAAAATGCCTTCAGTATTTAAAATATTTCAATTTTTGCTACATCAGAAAGAGAATCTGCAGAGAATTGGGAATTTTGCAGAGAGGCCAGTGCAGAAAGAGGCAGCATCCTGAGGACACCACCACAGACTATGGGACCAGGTACACAAGCTGATTCGTGTCTCAAGGGACCAGTGCCAGACCACCAGCACACAAAGCGGACTGGTCACCCTGTTTCAGTGGCATTTGTCACAATGTCCAGTCCTGTCTGTTCAGAAAAAAAAAAGTAAAATAACCCAGAACAAACAAGTCACACATTTCCCCCCATACTTGTCTACTC
Organism: Pachycephala philippinensis; assembly: GCA_013397055.1. Lineage (NCBI taxonomy): Eukaryota > Metazoa > Chordata > Aves > Passeriformes > Pachycephala > Pachycephala philippinensis. The sequence goes on along the minus strand of VWZT01016238.1, from coordinate 326,418 downwards.
ATCCTACTTCTGCCATTGCTTCCCTAACAATTTTCTTTAAAATTATCTATATTTTTAATAACATGTAAGTTATCACAGTATGTACTTTTATATTTTCAGCTGGAGTTCCAGCCTGAATTCTGGATGCCCAGCTTTTTGTCAGTTTATTGCAGGAGTGAGATGTGAAATATATGTATTTTTTATTGATAAAGATAAACATGATTTGTAAGATGAGTCAAATTAACAATCGATTACACACTAATGGGCTCTAATCAATACATTAATTTAACTAAAAGGGGGGGAACAGGAGGAAAGATGGAAGAGTAATTTAAAATAGCAGGACTGTTCTGCTGGTTTAAAAAAAAAAAACAGCGTATAAAATAAAACTGAGCCGCCCTTTGCGGAACAATGCAATATCCTCTCTCTCGTTCTCTCACCTTGTTTCTCTGTATGATGTGGCGTGTGTTTATTAAAGAATAAAAGAGCAATTATTACATTTCCAGCAGATTGCAGGGCTGAGGCAGCAGTACAGCAGTGTCAGCCTGCTCCCTAGTGTTGCTGGAGGTGTGCAGCATCCGCCCACGCTCCCAGCTGCACCCGCTTAGAGCACAGCCCAAACCCCGAGGAGTTTCCTTGCTGTCTTCTGGGTGGTAAGGAAATCTCAATTATGCACACAAGGGATGTGGTTAGGGGAAAAAAAAAAAAGGAGAAAGAATGTTTAAATTGTATACGTAAACTGTTTTGTTTTACAAGCTGGAGTAAATCAGCACATTTGTAGGCCATATTTATCTGATCCACTCAATAATACTCTCTCTCAATAAACACTATTGATGTGGCATTTATGCCATTGCAGAACATAACCAATCCCTTAAATTCAAATAAAGCATTAGTGAAAAAATAAGAATTTTTGCTTCTGGGCAAGTCACTAGTGCACAAATTTCTTCCATGTTGCTCTCAGGAACTGAGGTGGGAGAATATGCCAGCAACGGAAGTAAAGGCAGAATTCCTCCTGCTCTCCCTGCCTTACAAATTCAGTCCTCATTTACAGCTCCATACCATTAATAGAGGTGTCATGGTCTAAAAACAAACCAACCAAATTCCCTCACAAAGGGATCAGGAAAGGAAACCAGTCCTTTCAGCAGCAATTTCCTAACGGGAGGTACAACCCCGCAGGCTGATGCTAACAGAGCCTCACACGGACCCTGGCGAGATCCTGAGGCTGAAGCAGGGGCACAGGCAGCTCCATCATGGGTTTGCTCTGAATGACAGAGCTCAAGGCTGTGTGCTCAACCCTTCTCAGCTCATGTAACACAGGGCCTTTGTGCTCTCAAGCCTTGTTACACATACAGAGAATGAAAAGGGAGATGATCACAATTCACGCCAAGTAATTCCAAGAAAATCCAAACACAAGCAATGGAGCTGTTACAATAGCACACAAAGGTGCCATCTCCTACAGAAAATTCGAGGGAAAAGACAGCATGTTACACACTGTGCTTTGGTAGAGAAAGCACTTTCAAAGCACAACTAATCTCTGAAAAAGATACTGGGTGCAGTTACCCAATGTAAATCAGGAGAAATGCAAGTGAAGCTACTCCTGTTTACTAACACTAAAACCTCGTGTCCAATACTTCAGCTCAATCTCAGTAACACACTGTATTCTCTGCAGGCTTGCAGATTAGGAAACAAGACTGGATCAGAAGAGCCCTTCGGTCTCTTTGAAATTTATTTCACTGATTCACTCTGAAATGTCTTCTTTAGAATACAGTCAATAGCAGCCTTTTAAAAAAGTATCATCACGCCTCTAAAAAAAAGCATTTTGTCAGTGAGGCAAAGACCTAAGTGTGGGTTTCAGGCCAGCAAAGCCCACTGAGTGAGCAGGGAGCTCATCTCCTGCCTAGGATGCCCTCCAATGGCAAACTCCTTTCATCAGCAGTCTGGGAGATGCAGGCACCCACAGCAGTTTACCAACAATAATGAGAATCAGAGTCCCTGGGCTGCAGGCTGGGGACCAAAACAGAGAGTATGTCCACCCAGAACACCCATAACCCATGGTGCTTCTGTGAGCAGCACTTTTCAGACCCTTCTTTAATATAAAGTTTCTGGCCAGTTGATTACCAGTGCAGAGATGCTCAAACACCAGTCACCTCTTGGAGAATGGAACTACCAAGTACATTCCAGCTGGTATTACAGAGGAAACAGCTACAACTACATGGGTTTCATTAGATGTAATCAAATATTCCGCTAATATCCAGGGTATACCTAAAATCAACTCAATCTTAGGAAGCTTTCCGTGATATATGTACAGCTGCTGAAAATGGATGACTTCTTTCATTAATATTTGCTTCAGAAAATATCTAATTCACTTTGGTGGTGTTTATGTGCTTTCTACAACTACAGCAATAAATCGGAGTGCTGGGAAGAACATTTCACAGAAAAGGCAAATCTTAGGCAGGTATTAAACAACACTCATTCAGAATGAACTCTGAACTTGTGAAATGAAAAGTAGAAGATTTTATGAAAAAATCTACTAATCTAGATGATGAGAACAATATGATGTTAGAACTACAGATATTGAAGATACTAGTTTTGATTAAGTGTGCCACAAACTACACACAGGGAAATATTCACAGCCAGTTTGCGAGCCAGAATAACCTAAAATAATTTTGCTCTGAGCTAACAACTGCCCCATTATACACATATACCATTTTTATTAATCTCATCAATTGTTTGTTGACAACGGGTGATCAAATACACAAAATTATCTGGTGGTTTAGCTTACATTAATTTCTCTTGATAGTAAGTTTAAGTTATAAAGGGTGCTGAAACCCACACAGACTTAAAACCATGCAGGCAAAACAGTCTCTGCTGTCATCATGTTTACAGTAGCTCAGCCTCTGGCTGTGCTGGGCAATACCCTGCCTCACTCCAGCTCTGCTCACTGGGCACATTTTACATACTTTTCATAACTAAAAATATGAGTTTTATAAGCAGAAGCCTCTTGTTCTGTTTGTTTTACTGCTAGACCTTTGGAGTGTTATTTTGATTTCTCTGGCATTGGAAAAACCTTATTGATGTCAGTGAACTCTGAACCTGTAGTTCTGAGTATTTTCAAAATAATCTCTCTGTGTGGAAAGTGAGACCAGGCTAGGACCAAGCAGAACACTGCAGCATAAACCTAATGTGTTTATTGAAACCATCTCCAATTAGCAGGAGAAAACATTTACAATCTACGGTTTGAAAACAATTTACCGGTGTAATTTAAAGAGAATTAACTCCTTCTTGAATACTAATTTTTTTACTAATGTACACTTAGACTTATAGTAAATGTATTAAGCTTTTTTTGAGTTTACCAAGGCAGGTCTTCACAACAGCTCAGCCCTAACAAGCAGTTCAAACTCTGGCAGCAGCCATGGTTTTAAGAAAGCCCCACACACAGTGCCTGAAACCCCCCAGGTTTGTTTTCAGCTAGGGAAGGCCAAAACCAGCTTTAGGTATATACACTACTTTGATGGCAGTACTGCTAAGTTAAATAACTGAGAGCAATTGCTGCCTGCACGTCTTAGCTGGGTACCTGGGATATGCTGATTATTTTTCCTAATTAAATTAGCACTGTGCAGCTTTTATCATTAACTCACTTTTATCATTAATTCCTACTGGCATGTGTCTTTTGACTTGTACACTCTGACCAGCTCTGTGCCCTACAAGCCTTGTCTCAAGCCTGCTCAGCCTCTACAGCCTCAGGAGTATCTTTGCCTGCTGTTCATACTGAAGATTTCTCCAGTTTTATTTATTAAGGGAAGCAGGACTAAGCTTGGGGCCAGCAGCAAAGGAGGAGTCCAGACCTCAGAGGATAACAGAGACCATGAAGGAGGCTTGAGCTAAAGCAGAGCAGCTGCTTTATTCTGCAGCTCCCTCTACTTGCTGCAGCCCATCATGGCAGCGTGACAATCTGCCTCTGTAACCTCCCAATCACTCCTTCACAGGTCACATCGTAAGATCAATATAAACAAGAAAAAAAGAGACATGTACTCATGTAAGAAAAGCCAGGAAGTTCAAAGTTATAGCTGACAGTCTGGATTTAACTCTGACTGATCTGGGAAACAAAAGTAGAGCAGTGACATGAATGAAGGATGAAGTGTCAGGCTGTAAAGTGCTTGGTTTTTCTCAATTTAAGTCAAGCCCTTACAATGACTACCCCCAAATTTCTCATATTACACAGAAAACAAATAAAAGGGAAGAAACAGTGATTTCTAAATGTTTACACAGGAGAGAGGCCCACACCTCTCAAGTCAGTAATTTGTAAATTGGTAATTTAGGCATTTAAAAGAATTAGTGCATTGCATTCTGTACACAAGGCATTTCTCTGAGTGCACAACCCCCAAACTGTGCTGCTTCCAGGGACAGATCAGCACTTCCCCTCTGGTTCTGCATTACCTGCCTGCACGTACAGCAATAACAAATAACAACAGCACACAGTGCATTTCACAAGTATAACCCCACAGTAAGCAACAGCTGTCAAAAAAAGACCAAAACCCACACTGTACAAGCACCACGGCAGGGAAAGGCTGGCTCTTCAAACACTGAAATTAGCAGCAGAGACAAATGGTCTCAGCGGGTGCACGCAGCTCTCCCTGGCCCTGCCAGCAGAAAACACTTCCCTTACTGTTGCTGTGAGAAGGGGGCAGTGGATCAGTAGTTTAGGATTGAATTACTGCACTGGGATCAGGCAGAAAGCCTGGCTGAGATCCCCGAGTTTAGAGTCAGATCCCGTATTAATTGCCTGCACAAGTGCAGCAGCTACACACACACAGCAGCACAGCAGCCTCCCAGCGCAGCTCTGGCTCACTGTGCTCTCTGCAGCAATGCTATCGGAGGTGAGGGGTCTCACTGTGTCCAGCTCATTGTGTCCAGGTAGCCACCCCACCCAAAACCACAGCCTCAAACTTTCTGAAAAGGCACAGATCCCTACAGCTGAATTTGTTGTTTCATTTTCCAGAGGCAGCTTCCAGGCATTTAAAACCTATTTGGATCATATATTCATTACTTAGCAAATAAACTCCTTTACTATATTGATGGAAAGAGATAAAAATGATACAAGTTTTTATTGCAGCTGCCTCCATTTCACATGGTTAAAGCAATCTCCTGAAAGAGACCATTGAATTTCATAATTCAATGAATATTTATATTGTTTTAAAGAAAAAGAAAACTTGAGAGCCTTGTTTTGCAAGATTAAGCAACAAATGTCTTATATTTCAAATGAATTGCTAAGACTTAATCCTGCAATTCTTTTCTAATCCGGGCAGTCCTAAGGACTACCATGAGATCAATGACTCCTGACAGGAGTGAGTTTGCAGGGTCAGGGCTTTCATCTGTGTAGAATGCATGCAGCCAGTCACCAGGTGAACTCGTTTCACTGAATTTCTAATCCACTTGAGTACTGTGGGTTTGAAAGTTCAGATAAAAATAAAATCTAAGAAAAAAAAATAATCAAACCTTATTGAATTTCCTTTCCACTTAGACAATGAAATAGCAACGGAGAAGATAAAAAATGTGTTTGGTGAGAATGTGATGAAATATGTAATAGGACCCAGAAATGGAGGTGCTGCTCTTGAGAAAGAAAAAGTACAAATTGACCCTCTTCTACATGTCCCCCTTAACCAGAACATGTGTCTCCGTGTCCAGTCACACTCACACTTGTGAAATGTCTCTGACCTACACGGAACTGTCAGTAGGGTCCTTCCCTGCCATCTCACCTGCCATGGTACCCATAATTACTCCCTGATGTTACAGCAGCCCTGCCAGAAAAGCAGCAATGCAGTGAAGGACAGAGCTGCTCTGCCCTACAGCTGGGATTCCCTTACAGGCATCAGGGTGCAAGGAGGGTGAAATAAAGGAAGAACCCAGGTAGCTGTACCTACTTCTACCTTCGTTTCTACAACAGCAATCACCCAGCATTGATCAGAGGCCCTTGCCAGACCCCAGCTCAAGAGCCTTCCAAGGAGGACCAGAGCACCTCATAGGAAACTGGGAGCACTTTTATTTATGCACTAAACCCCCGTGGAAACAGGCACAAGGTCACCTCTAGCATCAGTCACTGGGGTCCCCCCAGGAAGCAGCTTAACAAGAGGCTCTGCCACACCAGCCCTGAAAGGGGCTCTCCTCATTTTCCCCCACCCACTGGTCCCAGGTGGCTTTATCCCCACCACGATGACAGAAGCACAAGGGAGCACAAACGCCTCCAAGAATGGACTTGTGTAGAAATAAAGGTTTGTAACAGGTCTGCAGAGCCTTACCTGGGACAGGTGAGGCAGGAACAGCATGCAGAGGCACTTGGGGAGGGCTGATGGGGACGGGCCCTTGCAGCTCTGAGTTGCCCCTGCTCCAGGTGTGGAAATTTATTGCAACTCATTGGGATATTTCTTTTGCCCACTTCATATGAAATTTGTTGCCCAGCTACAATATTTCATTTTAAACCCAACATTTTTATATTCTTATCAGTTCAGCTACTTGTTCCTCAACTGAAATAAAAAGTACGTAGTCAAATATGACAAAGATGCTTTTACAGGTTTTAATAAATTTTTGAAAACTTGATTATTTGAAAGGTTTACTCTGAATTTAAATATTTGCAAATATTTTAAAAATTTGAATTTAAATAAAACTGTTATGGTATTTATAAAACTGTTATAATTTCTGAGGTTTTTGTGTTCCTTGTCTTTTGAAATATAAGAAGCATTCATAAGCTGCTTAGTCTGAACACAGCACCCGAATTTGTGAGCACTGCTCCTCAGTCTGCAGGCTTACACTAAACACAGCTGTGATTGCAGCTGGATCACAGGCTAAATTCATTAATTAGAGTACCGAATAAATTGTTATTGATATTGTTCCGTTGTTTGTCACCACCCAAAATGGTCAATAATGTCAACAACAAAAAATGGTAGCAAAAGCCAAGCTAAGCTTACATAAATTAACTGAGGGGAAAAGCACAGATGACGATAGTGGCAAGAGTGGAGTGAGTGAGGGAGAAGCAAAGAGGTGGCCAGAGATTTGTGTCCCCTGAAATGCTGCATTCAGTTAACATTTCACATGGCACCTCACAGGGCCCTGTTCTGCATCAGCACCAGAGAGCAAACACTGGTATTACTCCTCAGCCTCCTGCCATACCCTCGGTACCCTACACTCTTCTTTGCCTGAGTAAAATGAAGAACTTGGTGTAGCTGGAAGATATTTTTCCATTTGATTTTTCAGATGTGGCTGGAGGGAGTGCTCCTTTGGAACATCAAAGCTTTTCATGAATATATGTTATTTTGGTAATGATCCTTCTGTAGTCTGACAAGTCTAAACCAACCATTTTGTGGAGACTTCATTTTTCTTTTACTTTTCTTTACAAGTGTTTTCTATAAAAGAAGAATCCAGATCTTGACGCTGAAATGAAACATTGGTTTTAATGTGATATATTCATAGGTCAAAAATAATTTCCCCCCATAACCCACTTCACCTTTTTTTAAACCCAAGGGTGAACCAGAACTGCACAGTTCTTTGGACTGTGCTGAGCCAGACAAATGCTGTTTTCAGCCAGCAGCAAGTCACAACTCAAACAGTGCTGTCCTTTTTAAACATAGGCTGTGACATCTGTCTGCTTCTCTTTAATATTTGTATCATCTTCCTCCATATCCTCTAGAGGTGGGGTTCTGGCACTGAGGTTGTGCCAAGCAACTCATGGTGCAAGGAAAAGCTCGACACTGCCTTCCCTTCTCACCCTGCTTCCACCAGTGGGGCTGAAACATGGGCTGTCCAGAGACCCAACACTCCTGGACTGGTTCAGTCTGAGCCCTTGGAGGTTTGTCCCTTACTGCAGCATCTGAGTGTTTCCCACAGTGATGAGAAGGGGAGAAGGGAATCATTCCTGAGGCTGCAGCGAGCTGGGGCAGCTGAGCTCCAAGGAAAGCTGGGCCCTGAGCAGAGCTGCTGCTGTAGGATTTTCAAAATCTGCAGGAACAGACAATATCACTGCCTAATCTCATGTGATTTAAAATTACCACTACCAGCATTAGGATCAAAAATTTGATTTATGCATTTTAAGTTTTCCAAAGGAGATTTTTTTCCCACATCAGTTGAATTCCTTACAGCTCCCAGAAAGAAACAATCTTTCACAGGCAGAACTAGAACAGCCTGGCATAATCACTCATACCTAACGATGGATATTTATTGCTGTCATCAGAGACTTAAGGTCCAAAAATCCCATCTTATAAAAATAAAATAAAAAAAGAACGTAATGACTTCACTGATCCGTTGCTGCTAAATCTGAAGTACATGGAGAATTTGGATTAATTCACATGTTAAAATTGATAAAATATGTTGGGCTGACCTCAGCGGTGGCAGAGTGGAATATTTGGAATACTGGATGTATACACAAGAATGCACTTGTTAACTCTTCGAACTTGCTGCAAGTCTGCTTCAGTTTCCACTAAACTGATGCAAGGTTCCCAACTGTGTTAGATGGGAACATCATTAGACCAAACATTGTGCATTATCATGTGGATAACCAGTGGGATGCCTGTATCTGTCTTGAAAGCTTTAATCCAGATATACATATAGACATGCATGTAAAGACTATGATTTTTTTATCCTCTAAAATTTCAGGATACTCTAGAAGGCTTTCACACTCTTACCCTCTAGGGTTATCCACTACTTTGGGGAGTTATGATTCATGGAAATCAACGGACTTTGGATCAGGGCAATAATTTACTGTACAACTCAGTGACTTGGGTGGACTTGCACTCAATTTTTTGTTGGTCCAGTGATTTTAGGCCCTGAAATACAGACATAGCTCTCAAGTCCCTTTCTATTCTTTAGGAGCAGAGCAATGCATGAACTCTTTTCATGCTTTTACCACACATGTCATTCCCTTCTCTTTCTAGGAAAATTGTTTCCTGTTATTTTTAGCTCAAATCACAGCTTCATTTTTTAAAAAAAATATATAACCTACACTTTTTCTTAGTAGTCCCCCAAACTTAATTTCCTGGGCTGCAAAAGAAAGCTGAAAAAGGTGAAAACACCATTGACTTTTGATCTGTTTTAGTTAAGAGCATGACAGGCTTCTCAGACCCAGTTCATAGTCCTCTTTAAGTACCTCAAGGTAAAGGATGCAAGTCACAGCTATGTCAGAACACGCTCTGCTCACCTCTTCTCCCCCCCTCAAACCATTTCTGACCCTGCTTTGGGGGACAATATTGAAAACAGTGAAAATATAACCCTGTTAAAAACATGAATCAAAAAGTCACTGCTTGTGGACATGTTTTTAAAATTGCTTAGTTGCATGGAAGTCCCTTTAGTGCTTGAAGGACTTTAATAAAATTGATTTTCTGAGTATAGCCTTTTAGCAGCTACTGTATAAGCTTGAAATATGAACCCCTCATTGTTGGAAGTGTTTCATTTTTGCCCTGTAACTAATGATCAAGGGAAAGAATGTATTCAGAATTCTCCATGGTTGCCATTTTCATAATTAAATTGTGCTAATAATAAAGCTTTGCAGACTTTAAACAAACTGGCACTGGAGTGGAATGTGGTTTGCAGTGTTTCATTTAGAGACCTCTGCAATTAGCCCTTAATGAATAAGCATACCACAGTGATAAGTAAGACATCTCTGTGAACAGGTTATTTACCAAAGCACAAAACTGTGACATTTTCATTCCAATAAATGAAATCTATTCTCCAGATTTCTTCTGAAGGCTCTTAAGTAATTTGGGAAATTAAAGCCCATTAATTGTCTTTAATGCCTGATGTGTAATACCAGTAATACAGCACCACTGTTCAGCCTAAGTACAATGGCTCAAAAATAAGCAGCCGAGTCGGTAAGACACAATTAGCTGAATATGAGCTGCACAAATAGTGCAGATCTACTGGCTGTAGTAAAGTACACAGAACTGTAAAATACTAGAGTCACATTCACTGCAAAGCCATAGCTCCAGGTTATCCTTTTCCCTCCCACACTGCCTGCTTACTTACACCAAGACTCATGTTAAAATATTCTTTCCTGTATTTGGTCATAGGCAAAAGATTTTTTTTTTTTTCTTTTTTTTAAACAACCCACATCCTACACATCTCAGGACGTTTTATGGTAGTGTAAATCTTGGAACAGTGCTGATGTACATCAGCAAGGAATCCAGCCCTTAGTGACTGAATGCACAGAATTAGGAGATCGGGGTTAGTTCACTGACTGTGCCCCTTGCACAACTGCAATGCACTGCCCAGAGGAGGGAGTCATTATTTCCTGGCAAAACTCATTTCAGCATCTAATGAACCAGATGTAGTGGACTCTCAAACTCATGCTTTGGCTCATAGAGCACAGCAGGGTACAGGATCCTGGGATTTTTTCCATGGACTTCAGTGGGTATTGGATCTGGCCTTGGGAAGAGACACCTGGTGACTGCTGGTAACGGGCAGTATTGAGGAAAACCCAGACTCGACAGACTGGCAGCACACTGCTGACCCATACAACTATCACAAAGCAACAGGAACATAACACAGCATCTCCAAAAGTAACTGTGCTTCAACCTAGGTTATCAAACCCAACTTTCTAAGTTGCTTTTTCCTGACAGGATCACAGGCACTACTGATCATCCAGGCCTGGTTTCTGTCTGTCACATATCTGGGTAGGCAACTTTGTACTACCATATTTTGATTCTACTCAAGAACTTTTTCCTCCTTTGCATACAGCCATCTTTCTGTTCTTTTGTAAAAAAAAGACAGGAATAGAAGAAAAAAAGTTGGCGTACACAAAAACACTAGAGCCTCTGATATATTTTAGGCTCCCTTCCGTAACAATCTGACATAAATCTTTTCCTGAAAAAAATATAAGATAAAGAGATGGGGGAGTAAGAAATATGGAAAATATCTAGACATGAAATCTCCAGAACCACAAATAACAGACAACAGTTTTGTGAAGTTTGCAGCAATTGTGGCAACACTGGCTACAGAAACACTGCAAACACTAACCTGGACCCTCAGAGAAGGCTGCCACATCCTGAGTGCTCCCTGCAGCAGTGCTCAGCTCCAGTCAGTCAGCCTGCACAGGCAGGTACAGCACACACTGACAAACACAGGAATGGAATCATCTGTCCAACTTTCTATTCAGTTTCTGTGCCACTACAGGGTCTCTAGAGTCACTGCTGCCATTACAAAATACTTTAGGACCTGCTTTCAAAATCTGATCAGGTTCCATTATCCATGCAAACAAGGGATACGTTGCGCAATGGGAAAAACTGGAAAAAATTGGTATTGAAGAACACACCACAGGTGATGGTGCAGAGCCACCCCAGTGCCTCAGTGTAAATGAGCTGAGGTCCAGCAGGGCTTAATTAGCTCTGGCTCAGCACTGTCAGCAGGTCAGTTATGATGAATGTCCAGCTCAGCTGGACATGACCTGGCTCTTTAGAGAGCCTGCTCACAGTCTCTGTGACTGTAGCACCGTTGAGCTGAAAGTCAGGCAGTTAACTCGTGGATTACTACATTTGGGCTGTAGCTGAACTTTTTGTTTCACCCACTGCTCTTGAAGTTCCTGAACTTCATCTCAGGCTTTATGCTTAAATCTACACCTGGTCATCTTATGCCCATGTATCATCCTGCTAGAGTTGCCCCTAAATAGCTGTCACTCTTTTCTCTTGTGTTTATATTCCCAATATGTTTGAATACAGGAAACTTAAACCACATTTGTTAAATGCAGACCCATGCTCTGAAGCACACATTCATGTTATCCCCCGCATTAAAAAAAATCCTTCCTGTTAAAATTCTGGCTGTTTTTATTATTCAAAATGATGTCTTACTTTCAATGGACGGGTGACAAGCCCCACAGGCTTCTTTTGGGAAGGTGTGAAAAATTATTTGCTGTTGTCTTTTTTGTTCTCAAAACCACTCAGTGTTAGGTTCTCTACCTAGAAACACATGGCAATGATGTGCTATAGCCCACACCAAGCAATGGATTATCTTTGTAAAATTGGCAACATTGCAATGGATGAACTTTATGCCAAGGGGTGACAGGGACAGTGTCCCAGCTCCCAGCGTGATTTCGCAGGCATGAGAAGTTGGTGTGTGGCTGTGATGGCACAGGGTGTGATGCCAGGTGAGAAGCATCACGTCAAAATCACACCCAACATCCATTGTGAGCAGCCTCCTTGAATGAGAGGCAGCAGACGGATCAGAACAACTCTTTCATGGGCATCTTAATCCTAGCATTTTGTTGATTCAGTGGATACTGGGTGTTGGGAGGCTTGACACAGACTGTCTTGGGACTAGCACTTTCAGTCACGGTGCAGCTCTTTCCAAGACTATTACCACAGAATTGATTGAGTCATTATGCCTCCAGGTACTGCCATTTAAAAAATTTTTGTAAAAATAGATCTTGGAAGGCAATGAAAATTTAGAACAGGAAAATAACATCTCCATCATAAAACTAGTAGAGCACAGACAGAAACACAAACTTTTACACACACCTCCTCCAGGCTTGCCAAAATCCAGCCCCTATGGCCAGGCAGTGACCATGAAGCCTACATGGGACAGCCCCTCGAGGCTGCACTGGTGTGAGCTTTCAGGGGTCACCTGGGCAAAACTGACAGCCCTGAACAGGAACCTCAAAAGTGCATAAGGTGGTGATGTGTTTTATTTACACCAACTGTACTCTGGTACCAGGATTGCCATTCTACTTATTTCTATTCGTAGGGGAGTCCCATGAATTCCTAGAAGCATTCCTGCAAACAGCAGTTCCATGACTCACCGTGCAAAGCAGCAAGAGGCAGTCACCTCTAAAGTAACTTCTTCATCTCTGTCATAATGTAGAGTCTCTTTTCTATTTAGACTTTATACATCAGACTAAAATATGTAGCACGTAGAAATAGGACAAGCAGAAGTGCTTTTCTTAAACAGAAATCTCATACAGTTATTCATAAAGTAAATCAATTGAGGCAGGCAAAGACAATACACCTCAGATGGGCCTGGGTGAAAAAAGGAGAAGTAATACATTGTGTTCATTAAAGCAATATCAAAATTAAATTTAATACAAAGTACCTGCGACTAAAACCCAAAACTATTAACCCCAAAGCCACTAACTATTCATTAGCCAAGTCAATTTTGCATCCCATTATGATTCACAATGTGTAAATTCCCATTGAAATTGATTTAGTAAACCAGCTCTTTGATGGGCCTGAAATTAAAAGGCTAGAAGAAAAGATACAACTAATTGAAGAACATAATTTGATGCTTGTAAAGAGTGCAAAATTTACTGAGAGCAGACTGGAGCTTTAATTAAAGACAACGGGCCAAATTCACACCTGGGATAATGACTGAGGAATTTTCCTGCGGTCAGAAGAACTGCAGCCACTCGTGGCAGGGCTGAATTAAGTTTCTGGTAGTGTCCATTTTGAAAAAGAACTAAGGAAAAGAGCCTTGGGGGGTGGGAGAAAGAGAGAGAGAAATAAAGTGAGAAATACATATTTCCCTGTCTGGAGGTTACCCTGACAGGCCGTCTGCATGGAGCAACAGTGGGAATTTCTTTGTGTTTGCAGCAGATCAGGGGGACAAATTATAACATGATGATTGTTCTGTTCCCAAATTAAGAGTGATGAGAAGAGCTGAAGTTTCACAGAACTGCCAGGAAAGAGCAGAGAAATAAGCCCACATGGTAAACCAGAGCCTTTTGAATAAGATCTTTTTATTCTCCTATTAGGGATGTTCAGGCTGCTTGAAACAATTTTATAACTTCTATTTTTGTCTTGTTTCACAATTGCTTTGTGATGAACCATTCTTAGAATATTTGTACTTGGGAATCTGATACTTTATCAATTCTATATCATTTGGTTTTGTTCTATGAGAGGTCTCACCTTTATGAAAGAAAGAACAGCTGAAGAAATTATGATATTCTGCACATTTTTGTAGAAGAGTACACATCAGGTCATGAAGAAATTTTACATTATTTTCCAAGGAATTTTAACTAATAATTTGAGAATATGAAGGCCAGGAGTAAAAATTTTATTTTGTCTGCTTCCTTTGCAAGATATAGAGGCTTAAGCCATGGAATAATTTCAATGTATAGCTGCTTAACCTATTCATTGTAGATCTGGATGATGAAGTGCACTTATTTTTGTACTGCAGACAGACTGTAATTATAAGGTAACATTATCTCTTAACTTGTGCATGATTTATAATTTATTTAAATATTATTATAATTTATAAGGGAGAATCTATGGCTGACAAAGTCTTTAGTACAGTAATGTAAAATAACGGCACGTTTAAACCTAAACAGAAAAGTTTAACACTTGCTATTTCCTATATTGCTCAGTGTGAAGCTGAGGAGTGTCTAAAATAGCACAAGGAGAGCCAGGAGAGAAGCTTTAAATTCTGCTTTACCAGCAGCAATATTTTGTGTTGGTTTTTATGCTCCCTTTTTGTACTTCAACTGATTTAACACTGAGTTTTCTCTTGCTACAAGGTTGATTACACATTTCCAAGCTGGGTCTGCCTTGCTGAACAGACTGGAATGCTCCAGTACAGACCTGTGGAATAATCTGCCCAAGAAGAAGGTTCTTTTTTTGAATAATCATAACTAAACAGAGGATTACAAGGCATAGCCTTGAAATTTCAGGAACAGTCCATGTCTGAGATACTACCTACAGCCATATCTTAGCGATTGCTGTAAAGGGGCTGATGTCCCCAAAATAACGTGAGGAGGAAATACACATAGTTAAAAAATCTTCACCTACCATGAAATTCATGTGAAATTTAGATTGTTTGTGTCCAACCCTCAGACAGACACACTGGGATGAACCAGCAATGTGATCTAAGCCCACCACTGCACACATTTCCTATGCAGGAATTGTATGAGCTGATTTGCAGTGTTTTGCTCATGTTATTTGAGGACTGACAACAGAGTTTGTAACAGGCCTTAATCAGGTGCCTGACCAACAGCAATCTGTGACCATACAAACATGCTCTTTAACTGTTCTGTACAGCTCTAAAATACACAGCAAAGTCTAGAGACAGGAGTTTAAAAGTCAGGGTATTTGGAACAGAGCTCACTGGCCCACTGCCTTTGTGGCACAAATCTGTGCTGACATGGATGTCTTTCTACCTTTAGCTGCTGGTGAGGACTCTCATCTCCACAGTGAAAGGAGGCATTCTTATCCAGAAAGTATCACCAAAGTTAGGAAGGGACTGAAAGGCCGTCAGATTTCGGTACTGAGCAGTATCTATTTGAGCTCCATCAACAACACCCACATAAAAGCTGTTGTGCAGGAGCAAATAAGAAAAGTTGAATTCTTTGCCTAGTGTAATTCACTTCATTTATTGACTTTTTTCCCCTTTCATTTGTCAGTGGTTCTGAGATGCCTGGCATTCAGGATGATTTGTAATGTAAATTATATAATTGTACTTTCACATATTTTAACATCAAATAGAATGATTGACTACAGAATTTGAGCTGTCTACAGGTGGGGGTCAATTATCATCTGAATAATCACACTGCCACACAAGAATAGCATGGCCATGGAGTGTGACATATTTTTATCTCTATGCATTTCAATGAAGTCAGGCTGGTACATAAAAGGTTATCACCTAGGAAACATATTTTCCTAAGCACAAGTTAAACATGCAAGCAAGATCAGCATAGATATTCAATTTAGCCAGTCAACCCTAACCTATTAATATTTTAACAAAATCCAGTGAGGATAATTTTTTTCTTTGATCCCATCTCATTTGAGCAGCCTGGAAAGGGAAGAAAAATTAAAAACAAAATAGTCGAGCATACAGAATGAGGTTATGTATTAAGTGGGCTATTTAATGGTTTTGGCATATTATAGCCCTAGGGAAAGTGTGGATGGATTTAACAATCAAGATCTGTGTTCCCTGGGCCCACAAAGTTCGAGAAACATAAAATAATCTATACTTCCGAGCTGACAAATCTTACCTGACACTCTGCTTCATCTCACTGGGACTCTCTAGCTCAGCATTAATCATATGTTACAGGGAGTAAAAAGAAAAGTAAATCACACTAAGCTGGAAAGTGAGATGGAAGGTCTTTGGGCAAAGCTTTTAATCAATAATATGTGGGATAATAACCAGGAGCTATTGTTCGAATCTTCAGGTATGAAAAGGTAGCAATGCAAAACACAAAGCAACTACAAACTGCTGCCACTTCAAAGGGGTCTGATGCAAACCAAATCAGGTTGGTTTGCCCTAAATCCCACCTTCTCCCCTTCCCAGTCCATTAGCAACATTCTGTATTCATGGTTCACCAGCATTTTGAACTAACTCCAAAACTGCAATTAAAAGTGTCTATCTGATCCTACAGATCAGGGGACACAGCAGTATCATGCGCATTAATTTTTGGGTGTCTAATCTAAGATCCTTTGCTATTCATTGACATTCAGAGAATGTTCAAAAAAAAGGTCTTATTTCTCATGTCAGACAATTCCCCCCTTTCCCTACTAGCTTCTCTTCACACAATTACTACTAAGACACAGGACTGGTTTTATTTTGCTGTGAATTCTACCTCATTTCCAAGTACAACACCCACCTTCATCTCCGTGTCTTCCCTTCCTTCCACTCCTCCCCATACATTAATAAAAGGAAAAAAAAGTAATTTTTTAGTTATTTGTCTACTAAACACTGAACTTTAGTTTATGTATTTTTTAGCTGTTTAATCTGTGGTTAAAATTAGAATACGTGATCAGCGGGTAGAAGGCAGTTTAACTAACCCAGTCTCTATGGGCTGAAGCCTCAGCCATGAAATACATGGCTGTGATTGATCTGACCTCCAGCTATTCATACAGCTCAGTTCGTGACCTCTAACTTTCCTCACCCCTTCAAAAATGTGTGTAATAATATTTGGTTTGCTCGGTTATGAACAGGAGGTGGAGACGTTAGTCCTGTCTCATACTTTTGTAATTATTATTATTATTTTAGGGGGTGGAGAGAGAGAGCTACAGCTCAGAGTGAAACCTAACCCAAATCCAGTTCAGCCTGTCCATTAATGCAAAACAGTTTTGAAACTGTGAATGGAGCTCCAGTAATTCCTCTACTGTTGCTCAGCAGGAGCTCGGCAACACACAGCTTGCATGACTATAGTAAAAAAAAAAGTCTCACAACCATGAAAACATTCATGGACCATTTTCACAAGCAAGCCTATCACTGGGGCAATATTTTTTTACTGCTGAGTGTGTGGCCATGCTCTCTTCCTTTTACTTTTTTGCATTTTTGGAATACAAATACAATTTTTTCTCCCTTTACTTTTTTTTGTTGCTGTTTTTTCCCGTAACTCAAATTAAGGATACTTAATAATGGTCCTGCCCTGAAACAATAAAAAAAGATATTTTTCTGCTTTAGACACAGTGATACCTGTACAGTTTATTTTTTAAACAGTTCTTTTGTTGAAGTCCAAAAAATCTTTCCGTGTTATCATTTCAATACATGTTAAACTTTACAACATTCTGAGAACTTCTCCCTCAAAATAAATAAAACAATTACCTGAATTTTTACAAACTTTAAATTAATCAAAATATTTTTGAAGGGTTAAGATGGACTACTGGAAAAAACCTGTCTCAGCTTTCAAGGACATTTGGCTGGCTCATCAGTGACACCTTCTATCTTTATTTCAAAGCTCCCCTATCCATTTCCTCTCAGCAAACCCAGGGAAAACCGAGACAGTCCCAGTGAATTCACATGTTCTTAAAATGAAAACAGTTTAATGGCCTAATAAACCCACAATTTTTTTAGTAGTAGTTAAAAATAACTTATAGCAAATTGTTTCTCTGATGGCTCTGGACTTTTTAGCTGCTCATCATAAATTTATTTTTTAAAAAATCCTTTTTCTTTTTTTTTTTTTTTTTTTAAATCTATGCTACAGCATTGTCTCTTTCATCATACCAGCACCTGCTGACTCACTGCAGATACTCCTCCAGAGTGTTTGTCACTCCCAGAGTACATCCCCCCACAAACTGTGTGGTGACAGTCAAACACCCTCTGCACCACCCTGGGGCCAGAGAGGATCTCACTCCCCGGGCAGGAGCACACACCTTGCTTCCCGCATTAGCACAGGCACGGGGGCTCCCTCTCTGCCCTCTGGGAATTCCTGACCTTCTCCCATTCCTGCTCCTTGGCCAGGTAGGTGAACCATGGCTCCACACTGACACATGCAGACTCACGCTGTCCTGGAGCAGGATTTCCCAGGGAACACAAAGCAAAAGGAGCAGCGATTCTCTGCAAGGAGCCATCTCTGGCCTTGGCTGGTGTCACTTTGTCCAGGTGGCCTCAGCACCACGTGGCACTGACTCTACTGTGTCTTCAGCTCCTGCAGCACCAGAGCAAATTCCCAATTCCCCTGCATGCAGCTGACACAGCTCTTCCTGACACCCAAGTTCAGGAAGCATTTGGTTGCTATACCTTTTATTGTTCTCCCAATATAGGAGCACAATCTCCTGTGAGTGTTTTTCTACTGATGGCAAGCAAAAAGAATTAGTATGTACCCTGAAATTACCACATGAAACATGGATTCTATTAATTTTGGTAAAATATAACAAGATATGGTGATGTAAAAGATAATGTGGCAATTCAGAAGCCTCCTTTTTTTCAAAAGAACTTGCACAGGATCACCCGCAGTGATTATTTATATGTCTGCTCTTACCCCAAATGGTGACCCACCTTTTTAATTTCCTGAGGCTTTAACTGCAGAATAAGTGACAGGCAGGAGATAATTTGGGGGTGCTCAGGGGTGACATCAGAGCAGGCACTGTCCTGCACATGGCTCTTCCAACATCTGCCCAGGCAGGCCAGTGGACAGCCTTTGCTGGGCTGCAGTCAGCCTCTCTGAACATCACTGAAGCATCACTGGTGCTAACAGGTTTTTTAAAGACTGTGCAAAAAGGATACAGTTTTGAAAACAAATAGGGAGTTCTTGGCCACTTCTGCCTCTCTTGTATTTGTACATGTTCTACAGCAGTTCCTATTACAGAGTCAGCATTTGTTAACAGCACTTACAGAAATCTCCTTTAAAAAAGGAGCCATCATTTTTTGATGCTGCATTGCAGTAAGAGCTGGCATTTTCATGATGACTACTATATATTCAAAGCCACCATTTCTTAATTTGCTAATAGAAATCACTCCCCTGCAGCCTTGGTCTCGTTTGTAAGAGCTCTGGTCTGCAATGAACCAGTCAGGAAAGCGTACACGGGCTGTGGATGCAGTCAGAAAACTCATCAAGGTTTTCTGCTGGTTTTTATTCTACATAAAGGAATATCTAAACCTACTAATGTCTCTGAAACCAGAATGAACTGCTTATAATGACTAGATATGAAAAAAAAAATCAGTTTCTTTATCGTACAATAGGCTTTTGTACATCCTTTGAGCAAAGTGCAAGTGCTGTCTGAATTTAGGCTTGGTGAAATGCTGAAACGTTAAATTTAATGGTATTTCCTGTTCTAAGCTCTTCAGAACTGGACTTAGTAAAGACTAATGACCAACCCTTTGAACCCCCAAGTCTCCTAAGATTTAATGTGTTATTTCTGAGGGAAAAAAAAAAGCATGAATAAATAATGAGAATAAGGGACACAGTGACCAGAGACAATTCACCAGTGTCATTTACATATTACAGCAGGGTTCCCAATTCCTAGAATTACTCATTATCACAATACTACAGAAAAAAGTTAACCCAAATTCAGGATGACAGCCAAAAGCGAGGGCTGCTCTATTCCAAAGCTATCTTGAAAAGTTCACCATATTCGCTGATTGTATTTAAACTCTGCACCATTTGGAACATGGAGAGTTAACACAGGCTGGAGAAACCAACACAATCATTTAAGCCTCTGTTGTGTTATGAGTCAAAATTCCCTTGGTTAGAGGAAAGGAAAATAAATAGCTCAACAAAATAACCTATACGATTTTTTCAGAAGATATCTATTTGCAGGAAATATAACTTTCACAAGAACATATCAGTTCTGACAATCCCCTTCACAGGAGAGTTTTCTTAAGTATTCAACTGAATTTCTTTTGTCAAACCTAGAAAGCACACAACAATTGTAGCAGTCAAAACAGTTGTTTCAAAGCATGACAAATCTGGGTTTAAGTCCTTCAGAGCAGCGACTTCAACCTGGATCCTTCCCACCTTACATAACTGCACCAGTAATTAGGTTTTTGCTTATTCTGGGCTGGATCCATGCATCTATTTAGGATTTTTCTTTTATTTTTATTATCTTTGTTTCATCCTTGTAAGAAATTTTTGCTAGAACAAAATTGCTTGGAAATGGAAAAAAACATTTTGCAGAAAGAGGGAACAGTAGAGTAAATGCAGTGCTAGAGCTTATTTTGCTTTTATTTAAATGCTTTGTGAAGCAGTGAAAAACCAGAAAATTACAGTCGTGTTTTAGGAAAAAGGCTTTGCTCACAAAACAAATTTTCTTCCTGAAAAGCAGTTTATTGCAATGTAGAAAGCTCACTAATTGGATTTATGACGGGCAAGCAGTAATGGTAAAAAGGAATAATATGAACAGAGAAAAAATAAATGCATATTAAATTTTACAAACACCTACACATTTTCTCTGCTTTCCTGAACCAAGCACTCAATGTTTCCAGATTTCTGTCGATTCTTAGTTTACTTAGCAGAGGAGGAGTGTGGTTACATGTGAGGTAAATAACCACACAGAATTAACTACAATCAGCAGAAAGGCTCAGTGCAGCTGATGCAGATATCAGCTGTGTGAAGTTCCAGAATGCCCGGCCGATGAGAAACGCGTTGTGCTGAGGTGCTCTCTGAACACAGCATTCAGCAAGTCTGGTATTTATTTGCCTCACATACCAAGTCACCTATAGATTTTACCCTCCTTTACACACTCTGGCAGAACTGCATCACCTCATAAAATTCAGGTTTTCATTTGAGGGTTGCTGTATTTTTCCTGCTCAGTGTAGGACTGAATGCACAGCCCAGCCCGGGCAGTTCTGTGTTATCCTGAGTTGCAATGTAACCTATCTCATCTCGGCAGGCATAAATGTTTTAAAACATAGCTGAAATTCTGCAAAGAGTGCTGCTCAAAGAGTGTGACTGCAAAAGTCACCTCAGAATCTTGCACTTATTTCTCACTTTCATTTGGTGTCATAAAAGACCTCAACATCAATCATTAACAAGCTATTAACACATGCAGCTGATAAAAGTGTTCAAAGTCTGGTCAATAACAACGACAAAAATTCCTGGTTTACAGCTGGTTTAAGCTAAGTCTATGGAGCCCGCACCAGTTATTTTCTTGGCTAAAAAGTTCTGGGCTCTTTTGCTTTCATCCCTGTTTGTGTTACACACAGAGGCTGCCTTTTCTCATCTCTGCTCTGCAAAACTCATCCCTTCCCTCCGCTGCCTTTTCCACTCATTCTTAAAAGCAGTTTGCAAGCACACGGAGCCAGGAAATTATTTCATTCAAATGTCATATGATTTCAATGTTATTACCTGGTAGTGAAGGTGCTATCAAAGGAATGAGAAATCTCGGCTTAATTTGCAATTTGTACACACAAAAAAATAGTGCTTATTAACAATAATGAACAAACAGGCTGTAATTTAGGCAGCATCCTTCAAACATATCTCCTTCCAGTTTTCTAAATTGTACCAAAACTCAACCGTGATTCTAGGATGAAAAAAGCCAGAAACAACTTTGGCTACCTGAATAAAGATATATTTAGCATTCTGTAATTCACGTGTTTTGATCATTCATTTTGTTAAATAAAATCTCTGATGTCATGAAACCTGAACAGCTGCTCAGTCAGCTCATTACTTGTGAGTTACAAATGTCACTCAGGCTTTGAGGGGGGTGCAGTGTGTCACTGATGGTTTTCCCATTGTCCCTGTTGCTAGTAACACTTGTCAATAATTGTATTTATTTGGTGATAGTTTCTTGCTCCTATGCAAAGGAATTTAAGGTTAGATTATACAGAAAATGGCATCAAAAACAAAACAGACTCAGAAAAACATGAAAACACCTAGCCTCCATCTGCTCAAGTGTGATACACTTCAGAGCTCCCATTTCACATGTAAAACAGAACATGATTTATAATTTATGTCTAGTTGGTGCAATCCTTCTCAAAGAAAAAAAAAATTCTTTGATGAAACACTGGCTTTATGTTATCATAAAACTATCGAGAAAATCACAGAACATTTGGCAATTTACCTCTACTACAGCATCTTTGAAGTTTGGATATTTATATTTTATGCACTTTTCAAATGAACTGTACTCCTGAACACAAACGCAAAAAAGCAGAAGTGTGAGTCAACGCTGAAATGTAATTACAGCATTAGCAGCAGTAAACCACTACAGGTATTTACAGACCTCCAGGTAACAGTTAAGGCCCAGTTCTAAAAAGATTTTAAATATTCTGTGTAGTGTGGAATTTATACAGCATTCTTGATTTACTTAAAATCTACAAAACATTTTTGAAAATCAAAGAACAAAGGCAGAAGCAATGTAGCTCCCAGATTCTGCAGAAAAACCAGTCTTGCTTATAGCTGTGGGGCTTTTTACTAACAAAATTACAGGTTTTTGAGAGCATACTTGGAGCTGTACCCCTCATACCTGTGAATCACCTCAGTGATTAGCACTGGTTATGCGTAATAGGGTGAAACTCACTTCTGAATAAAATAACCTTTAAAAGGTTTAAATTAGACTTCTGCTGGGTTGCAGGCACAGAAATGAATTACTTAAGTGAAAAGCCATTTCAAATCTACTGGATTATTTATTAACATAAAAGACACATGATCAAGGAGCAATGTAGGGTGTTGAAATCTGCAAGGATCAGCCTCCTGATCATACAGGAAAGCCACATGATCCTTTTCTTAAATTCTGTAATTTTCAAAGCACCTGTCCTGTGATGTCTCAGTTACAATCCTGGCTGCTGTGCTCCAACAGGCAGAGGAGTCAGAGTGGTTTGTCTTTGCTCTGACAGGTTCATCAACATATTACAAGTGAAACACTGCACTCTCACTTTATTTTCAGTCCATTTACTAAAGGAATGCATCATTCTGGTGTGATACATTTCTTGCCACTGGCTAATTTCTAAGGCTGTTCAGAGCAGTAAGCAGGACTTTAAGAAGGGCCAGATGAGGGGGATTCTCAAATACCTTTCTTTTTGCTTGTGACAAAACTAGGCAGAAAAGCTATTTGAAAAATGTCAAAATATTGCGGGTTGGTTGGTTTGATGAAAACTGTTATTTTCATATAAATGGCATTTTTGAAAAGCATCAATTAAATCTCCTTTAGCAAATCAGCAGATTTGTGACATCACCTTTTAGTATACTTATAGAAGGAAGAGATTTGAATTTGCTTCCTTTCCTAACTGCCCAAAATAAATTATATATATTTGCAGTACAGAAAAAAAATAGAAAATTAAAAAGGTTAAAAGCAAAATTAAAAAGGTCAAAAACACAATTCAAAAGCTTTTAAAATGTGATTTTGCTGGATTTTTTTTTAATACGCTCTTCAGACTTGGGGGACAACAGTTAAAAAGTGGATCTTATGCAACTTAACTCGTTTGGGCAGAGTTGCACTCCCCTTCCTGTTTATGAAGGGGCACAGTTCAGTCCCAGGTGGGGGTGAGGACAAGGGCTCTCCCTTCCCCAGGCGGCTGCAGGCTGCGCTCCCAAAGGCGTCACCTCCGCGGCTGCTCGGGGCTCTGGGCTCTGTGCCATCAGCACAATCGAGCTGAAAATTATTACATTCCAGCAAAATTGTAGTTTGTTCATATTTTACAAAAACATCTCTTTATTGATACAAGGAGTCAGGGTAGTAGCATACAAATTCCTGCTACATCTGGCCAGGCTTTGATTTCACCATATGGATCCCAACCCGCCTGTATGGAGTGAGACTTCCAAAGGGTCCTGGAGGACCCGGCACTCAAACACTGCTGATGCTCAGTGGCGTCTGTGAACCAGGTCATGACAAGCCTTCAAATTAGGGTGTCCTAAGAATTTTTTACCCTTCATTTGAAAGCTGCCACCTGCTCATCTGGGAGACTGCTTTTCAGGCTCTCCTACTCCATTGCTACATGAAATAAAACAGATTCACAAGTGCTTTCATTATGCTTTGAAATCTCATCCACAGTGCAAACTACTACAGTCCCTGCGAAATCGGTGGAACTCCTCAGAGTTGCAATAACCTGGCACATTGTCAGTGTGGAAAACAGGAAGGTGAATAGCTCTCATAAACAAGGATTTTATACAAAACCTCTGTAAGGCTTTCAGCTTTTGCTTTGTGAGCCAGCATGCTCACTTACATAAAGACTGAAGACCACAACAGGAGCCTTGCTCTCCAGATGAGAAGTGGAGCAAGGTACAGATGCAACTGATAGCCCGGTGAAATGGTGGTGTTCAAAAATAAGCAAAAGCAGTGCCAAATTTCTTAATTTGGTGGGCAGCATTACAACAAGAGGAACGAGGCTGCTTATGAAAATGCTGCAGCTTCTCCTCATTTTTAAAGTTTTTAAATATTAAACCCATCATTCAGGCACCTGCAGGTGTTCCACTGAGTGTTTCAGCCTTAGAGAGCAGCAGCTTCTGGAGCACACTGGGGATGGCCACAGCCACAGCAGCTATACCTGGGCAGGCCAGCACCTCCTGCGAGGTGATGACAGCCCGGGAGGCTGATGTCTTCATGGGAGATCAAAGGAATTCTTGAGGGGTCAGGAAAGGATGACATGAGGGTCGGACAGCCCTACTGCTTGAGAGCCTTTTGGGCAGGTGATCCACTTGCACTGTCATTTTTGGTCTATGTGAAACAAGCATTTTTTCTTTATAAAGTGGCTCTGGCTCAAAAAATGCTTTCACGTTACACCAGCAGCTTGTAGCTGAGTTCTGGGTGGCTGAGTTTTTATGTAAATGGAATCTGCAAGAACTATGAAAGGAACCAATGTGCTTCCATTGGCAGGCAGTAGTTTCAGAAGCTTTGCAAGGGGGTATATTTGTTTCCATGAGATTATTTCTCTATAAAGCAAGATTTCATTTGTTGTTTCAGAGGACCTGAGAGCTAGCTTACTTCTCTGAAATTACTCATTTCAGTAGAAACTGCAAGGATTTTCTCAGACTCCTTATGCACTTCATACTGAAGATTTAATTTCAGTGACCAATCTCCAAGGCCTTTTTTTCTTACCCCTCTGTAAAAAGTCAGTCTTGGTTGAGTATGACATCTCCACCAAAAAATGTTGCCCATCCTCTACCTTCTAATTCAAGTAAATCTCCGCCAAGTCAAGATGATGGAAACCTGTTATACAACATGGGAGTTTACTGAATGCAAAATCTGGGCCTGTCCAGCCTCTGCTACTTCACTTCCAGTGAAGGGAGTTTGCTAATTGCTCTTAAATTAACGTTTTCTATATACCTGCAATCATGCTTGAGATCTACAGTTTTTAGTAAGTTGTTGAAAAGCCAAACAAAAACACAATTAACTTTAAAACACTAAGGCAGCATGAACAACTAAGACAACGTTTAGAGAGAACACAGTCATTATTTAACCACTGTTTATACTTATATTTCATGAAGAATTTAGCCTTCAACATTAGAAAAATTATAGGGTGGGAGGCAGGAGTCAGGAGTGGGCATTAAAATCCTTCTCAGAGTTTTCATGGTTTCAGCTTCCTGAGAACTTGCCATTGCTATTCAGAGATGTGCAAAACTTCCATAACAAAACTCTAAACCAGAAAAAAGCTCATTTAGTTCAATTTAGATGCAATTTTAATTGAACCTGGGCTGATTTATGCTTTCAAGTAG
The DNA here is from genome assembly GCA_013397055.1 of Pachycephala philippinensis. Lineage (NCBI taxonomy): Eukaryota > Metazoa > Chordata > Aves > Passeriformes > Pachycephala > Pachycephala philippinensis. The sequence continues at coordinate 300,665 of VWZT01016238.1, read as the reverse complement.
AAGTCATAAAGAACTCATCGGTTGCAACACGATTTCTTTTTGAAAATTACCATCCCCATCTTTCATCTCTCTTCCTGCTCTGTCAGCTGGTTTGTGTGGTCTTTTGAGACCTTAAAAGAGAACCAAAGTCATGGAGAAATAAAAGCAGCAGTTACTTTAGTTGAGGTTGCCAGCCCTGCTCTGAGACCCAGCCATGAATTTTAAAAAAAGCAAGGTAGCCCACTGAGCATCAGGAAGAGAGAGCTTAGAGTTATGTACCAGAACACTTTGAACTTAAAAGAGGTTTTATGCAGGAGAGGAAGAGAGCTGCAGTTCTGCCATTTACTTAATTTCAAAATAAATCTACTATTCAGGGTAAAAATGTAACTTTTCTTATACTGCTAAAAGCAAAGCGACACCTGAAAAATACTACTAGCCAAAGGCCAGATCCTTTAAATATTTTGCTGATATTTACTGATACCATTATGGCTACTTATGTGAGCATTGCTGTCACAGGGGTGACAGGTTTAACTTACCCAGATGCATTTCAGGGGAGCTCTCTGCTAACAGTCACACAAGAAAAAAGCTACAGCACAAAACCTGCTCTCTCACATCTCCAGCTTTCATTGATTGTAAATGGGTGCACGTGTCACTGGAGACAGAATTTGCCCCTAGCTGAGGACAACTATAACCTGTACACCAGGGTGCTTAAATCATTTAGGTCTTGAGCTTAAGCAGGCTCTTCTATCCACACAGGTCCACATTGCTTTATCAGCTCGTTGCTGCTCATTTCAGGACTGTAATCTCAAAGAACACGGGTTCTCCTTTGTACCCGTTCCAATGTCTAATTTTTTACATTGCCTTCTTTGCTTTCATTTTATCCTCCACCTATACATTCCACCTGGCAAGTCCTCTGACACAAACACCCAGCTAGAGCTGATCCAGTGTGCTTGCACGGAGAAACTCAATATCACCACACATACCTCCCATCCCCCCAAAAACCCTCCAAAAATCTGAGAAACACAGGATGTGCATAAGCAAAGACAACTGATCTAAGTCAGTCCTCCTGACACTAATCTTACTGCAAATAATATGCAGGGTACATGAGAAAATGTCAAATCCACGCTACCTCACAATTGCTGGCTTTCACTCCAGCTTGAAATTAATCCAAAGAAAAAATACAAAGGGAAGGCTGAAAGTTCGATCATTATTTCAAAAGTTTAAAAGAAATAAAAATGTAGCTCCCTTGAAACTACGTTACTGCATACATTACAAATGTAATCTCACAAACTCCCAAAATAATATCAGTGTCTATGGCCATTAAAGTTTATGGGTGCAAAAAGAATGCAATTAAAACAGGTTATATTTAAATAAAATAATTCCTTCTAATTAAAATGTAAACATTTAAATATAAGCAGCTTATACAATATGGAATGCTCTGTATAATTGTTCTTCAAAACCAGAATTTTGTGATTAATAAAATAAAGCTGAACCTTCACTGAAAAAGAAACATTTCTGAAATGCATCAGACTTGCACCCAAACATCTTGTCAGAGCAAAGTATTGGTGTTTTTAACACAGCGTTATTCCATTGAAGTTAAAGTCAGGTGAGTGTCTCCGTTCAAAAAAATCAGCACATAAAACACTTCCAGTTTTAGCATCAAAGATGTGTTTACTGCAAACACAGAAATGTAAGGGAAATGAAATGGTGAAAAGGGCTGCGACAGTTTTAAGGACTTATTTTTAGAAGTTTTACATCGGAGACCTACTAACCACAAAGTCTAGTTTTCATACACAGAGCACATCAGCGTTTCATCTCCTCTGCCAACTGGATGTGGCCGTATGCTTCCAATCCCTACAAAGTTTTATGAAGGCGAAATGAACTTTAAATGACTGCTCTCCTCTGCTTCCCGCTCCTCGCCGGGTGCCATCCTGCCAAGCCCCCGGGCCCAGCAGCAGCCACGGGCCGCGGGGAGCGCGATGCCGGTGCTCCCAGCGCAGCATCCGCCCGCGGGAGCGCTCAGCACCCGGTGCCGCGCTGGGCAGCGAGCACGGCTCCCTAACACGCACAGGATGAGGCCCCTAATCACTAACAGCTCCTCTGGAAACTCTAGCAGAGATAAAAACTACAAAGACGCTGTTGGTTCCAGTCCCCTTATTGAATTTTCATTGCCGCTTTTATTGTAACTATGAATTCAGTCCGTAATGTCACGTGTTCCTTGTTCTCCAGCCTGACATACATTTTAATACCCGGTGCAATATCTATGCAAAGACTAAGTGTGTTCATGTGTAGGAGGGTTAACACTTCACTACAAACATGGCTATAGTTATAAATTAAAAGCAACACTTTCAATGATTCTACAGCTTAATATTTCCAACTCCCATCTCCTTCCGAAGGTTCTCCTCCCCTCCTTCCCCCCAAAAAAATCTCTACACAAGAAATGCTGAGCATACAAATTATGTCACTGACATCTGGAAAGAGACATGACTACCCAAGTAAAATATAAACCCAACGGAGGTCATGGCTTTAACAGACTGTCGCTCTATATTTAAACTGATTGATTCATACAAAGACATAATTATAGAGAACATTGGAATCAGCAGCTCCCAGCACTCCAGATTGCAGGCACAATTGTGTTTACAGGAATTATATTTTAAAGACTACATCTGGCATAAGCTAATTGATACACTCAATATTATGATACACAATAATTTAAACTTAAATTGTGAATAATGTCTACTTATTTTCCTACCTATATAATAACAACTTTCTTTCAACTATACATGATCGTGTATGATTTTTCAGGATATTCTTTGCATAAAATCTATTGGTTATGCAAATAAAAGGCTTTGGAGAATAATGTACAGTAACTAATTTGTATAATCAGTTTCCCTCAATTCAGCGTGATAATGATATGTAAAGCACATCACTACAGACTGTCTGTGAAATGAATTCTGTCTTAATATGCTAGTCAACTAGCCACTCGACCTTTGCACAGGCTCACTGTAAGAGGAGCAGAAAAACCCACACACATTCTTTCAATTTCTAAAGGGAAATTCGACTCTAGCCATAGAACAAAGAAAGAAGAAATAGAAGTAAAAGAAAATCAAAGAAAAAGTGATTTGGATTCAAGGGGATCAGATGTTTCATTTATTGCAGGCTGGAGACCTTCAATCAGTCAAATGAAAGACACATTTGTATTAAAATACCTACAAGGCAGAGAGAAAGCCTTGATCAGGTGTATTAGATTTAAGTTACAGCTCTCTTGCTGAGAGATGTGAACCTACCTTCCAGTCTATCTGTTCTCAATATTGAAGGTTTTCTGTGTTACAAACATTAGATGAAAGGTAGCTTGCTTGCCTTCCCACGTATCTGCTGGATATTAACTGTACATTTGAAGCGTGCACTATAAGGAGACGTGGACTCGGTGTGCTCTGCAAACAGTCACTCCTAGGAAGGGACGCCGAACCCTGTCAGGGATGTGACACCAAGGGCAGGGGGAGGCTCGGCCACAGAGCAGCCACAGCTCCATCGGCCACCAAAACCTGGTGCTTCCGAAAGTACAGCTCCTCTTTGCTTTAGTGGAAAACCCGTAACTTGTCCTGTGACAGGGCTGTGAGCCCTGTGATACAGGTAAATAAAGCAACACCCCAGCAAGAGCCCCTGCCCTGGTTCCTGCTGTGTGAGGATAGCAGCATTTTGTTTGACTTCTCATTACATATTGTGCAGGTGGCAACAAAAGCCAAGCCCTGACCTTGTTCCTCACTTTTCACACCATCCCTTCCTCACAAAAACTCCTTGAATCCCCTGTTCTTGCCCAGACATGCAAAAGAGCATCAAGCCTGATGGCAGAGATCAGGTCTCCTTCAGCTCCAGTCCTAGCATAATAGATTTATTTAGATTGCCTGGAGGAGGATCTCAAAGTGTTTTATAAATTGGTTACTGTTGCTTATAAAATACTGAACCAACATTATTCAAAAATATTTGATCTTTTTAATGGGTGCTGTTCGGAATAGTTTTTGGTTTTGACTAAACTTTATCAAAGATCAGTCCAGAGGAAATGTTCTGTAGAGAGACAGAGGCTGCATTACTGCTGGTTACATCACTAATCTCAATTTGTGAAACCCACATCCAACCATTGCTCTGAGTTACCCAGAGCCTGGATCTCTCCTAGAAGTGTCAATAGTTCCAGTCACTGAGGCACTTCCAGCATTGTCCCTCCTTTACTTTCTCCCAGTATAAGGAACTTACAAAGGCCATGTACGATAGAAAAATTGTCCTTTTGCCTTTTGTGAGTTGGCACAGACACTGACTGCCAGCACGCTAGCAACTACTGCCGAAGTGGATTTGCACATAAGCTTTAGACCCCAGTATTGGTCATCTCAACCCAAAGACAACTTCTGCCATTATGAAGAAAATTTCAGTAATTTAATAATGAAATTAATCCCATAGATCCCTAAACTTGGTCTTTTGGCAAGCAGAACACATTACACAAATAAATGTGTAGGTTTTAGAGAGATTGTTCACTGGGAAGCCAGCTTCCCCACCCTGTTTCTCAGGCTTCACCCCAATGTACAACTATTGCATTCCACAAAGTAAAAGACCAAAAACACAGTCTTAACTCAGACCCCAGTTTTAAATATTACCTTCTGATATCCAATTGGCTTTTTAAACAAGCCCCTATAACTCTGATTTCTGCTTTTATGTATGCATAGCTGCAGATATTGTGTAGTAATATGAAAATTTTAAGGCTGTCCTTCTTGTTAAATAACATCACAGAATAGTCTGAGTTGGAAGATACCCAGAAAGATCATCAAGTCCAACCCTTAAGTGAATGGCCCATAGGGGGATCAAACCCACGACCTTGGCATTATTAACACCATGCTTTAACCAACCGAGCTCTCTGTCACTGTAAAGTTTAGCTGGTCTTTTCATTTATATAGCCATAAATTACCCATCAGTCCAGCAGAGGGGTTATTATTCTTTCGTTTCCTTATCTTTAATACTTACTTTTGAAATAAAAGTAAATACTCCCCCAATAAAATTTGAATAATGCCACATATCAGTGCTATATAGTCATGGTTTCAGAGCTGGTCAAAGGGTGAAAAGGCATAAATAGAGGATTTAAGAAAAATTTAGTTTCCTTTTATTACGTACATATATATATATATATGGTTTGTTTGTTCTATTAAACAGAGGACCTATAATAGTACAACTTTGAGGCTGAATGGGGGAAATCTACACAAATACTTGTATCCTCCTTACAAATCATGGTAACACATCATCCCAGCTTCACAAGTGGGTTACACAGCAGCAGCAAGTACACAGCAGTACAGCTGATAGACTAAGATAAATTCTGCACCTCAGATATGATATTTCATGTACAGTTAAAGCCTGCTCAGAAGGAAAGGAGCTATAACACAAGGCTCCATCTTTAACAAAATGAACAAAAGGACATGATATTGTGCAATGAATTCCACAGGGGCTTCATTCTATTTAAATTGAAATCTCTTTCAGTGCATGAACATTTAATGGTTTAGCTTGGTATGTCTTTTTTCCATATACAAAAGATCAAAACACGAATTTATTTCTCCATCTCAAGAAGTTTGTATTTTAGGTTAGGGGAAGTGGCCACAGAAGAAGAATGTACAAATTCTCCACGGAGTACACAGGGGCAGAGCAACCCTCTGTGACACTCTGTTGTGCTTGAACCAAAACACAAGAGGGTAGTGAGGGCACTGCCTTGCCTTTGGGACAGCAGTGCACTGGAAGGACGGTTTATCAGCACCTTTCCTGTCGTGAATGTTCACAGTGCACTGGAAGGAGGGTTTATCAGCACCTTTCCTGCTGTGCCTGTTCACACCATCTCCACACGGCTGAGGAGCTCTAATCCATAACCGAGTAACAACGGGAGAGAGGGCAGATCATTGCTATTGCTGCCCCAAAGTATGATACAGAAAGCAGAGACATGCCACCTAGAGAGGGATAAAACAGACCTGTGCAGAAAAGCTATCACACCCTCCCCAAGCCATAGAGCAGGCAGCTCCTGGCATGACATGGTAAAACTCTGGTTCGGAAAGAAAAGGCAAAAAGAAACTTTGTTATGAAATGAGGCAGATTTCTCTAGAAGCCCATTGACCTCAGAGGAGCATGTCTGAGCCCTGATGTTGTTATTACTACACAAGCACCATCCTTAGAAATCTTTTATGGCAGCATGCACTGTCGTATTATTTGCAACTCTTGCCATTTGCCTTCTGAACAATTCTGATCCAAGCAACAACAAAAGCAGCAAGACTGAAGATCAAACATCCAAAAGTAGTCTTAATATTTCTTGAGCAGACATTAATTTTCAAGAAATTTTCTGAACATCCTGGTTAACACATTTTAAAAATACCTGAATGCCTTACAAAGCTGTTGTCCAGAAAACATGAGACTATCTGCCTGTCAAACACCCACTGAGGGTTTGCTGTAGGCCCAGAAAAACCATGCCCTGAGAAACTCCAACAATCATCCTGCCTTCTTACACAGTGGATGGATCCATGTCTCAAATATTGACCTTCAACTACATCTCAGCAAAACATACAGAATTATACTGATGTAGGACCCATTTCATGTGGGGAATGTCACGTGATATTTAAAGTACTTCTGAGTCACCACAATAAGCAAACCTGCCTTCTGTGGGGGAATCACCTAAAGATTGGTAAGTGATTAGTTAATTCAGCAAGTGAAAGGTTTCCTGTGGTAGTGTCTGTGAAGAGCAAAACACTGTCAGAAAATACTGAAATTTTTCAGGAGGACTCATGAAAGCCTTACTTCTGAATTACCTGCAAGCAGCTCCTAAATAGGAGCTCAGCCAACCCTACCTATTGAAGGTTGCAGGAACTGTGAACTTTCCCTAAAGGCAGGAGGGTAGAAAAGCAGATAGGAAGTGTTTTCTAATGACCTGTGTTTGAGCAAGGCCATTCAAAACTACGTTAAGAGATCAGAGTTTTACATGGCTCCAAAGGTTTTTAGCAGGGATTATGAAACCCCGACTCAAGCTCCATTTAAAATGAGAAAAGAAAAAAATCAAATAAGAAAAGGTTTGCCTAAAAGGGGACCTCAGGGTTTTACTCCACATTTGGACTTCTTTCAATTCACATTCAGTGCAGTGAAAATAAGACTGTTCTCTGCGTTTTTGGTGGTATAACCTACGTTTTGTATCAGTTCATTTCACACATGAGAACATCGTGCAGTAAAGAGACAGGGGTGTGTGGGCACTGGCAGTCATGGAGGGGACAGCACTGCAGTGCTGGCACTGCAGGGAGGGACAGCCTTGTGCCCAGGCTGAGGTTCAGGGTTCACTGCCATCGCCTCCTCCCTCCCTGGACAAGAAAAGGGTCTCCTGGCCTCAGAAGCAGCAGAATGTTTGAGAGGGAAGATTGTGCATTTGGCAAAGTTGCTGGATTCTCATCTCAAGGGAGAAATCTGCTTTTACCCCACACAAACACTGACTGCTAGAAGGATGCTCTCATAAACAAAATGCTGGAGGCCATGGAATCTTCAGCCTCCCCGTTCTGCCCAGCTTCCAAATGGGATGCATGCAACAGAAGGGAGGTACGATGGCAAAACAGCCTCGAGTGCAAAGGAGATGTGTGAGACCATATCATGGACAGCAACATCAACCAGCAGTTCTTGCTGATCTGCCCACACTGTTTCAGGTATGCAGCTAAACTTTAAGGATGGAATAATCATTTTCTAATCACAACTTGACAAAACAGTGCAGAATGACAGCTCAAACAAACAGAATCTACCATCTAATCTAAGATGAATCCAATTTCATTTTTTATTGAATATTAGAGTCTTTTAGGAGACTGTAACCTGACATATGCCTCCAATTTTTGGTAAATAATCACAGTCATTTTTGCTTTGATGTAGAATATGTGAAAAATAAGAAATATTTTCCAATTCCAGTTTGTTAAAGTGGAAGCCAGACTTCCGTCCATCCCTGGCAAATCGTTGTATCAGATCATCTCAGAAATATCTGGAAATTTTTATAATCTAAAGTCTTTAGCTAGACAATGTTATTGTCTCACTTGTGGCCATTTCAAAAACAGAATAAATTGAAAGTGAAATAACAGTATCAGAACCTATGACATAAGGGGTTTGAGGCCAAAGCATATTAATTTATATCTTAAAAATAAATGAGGGCCTTACTATTGCAGGAGAATGCTGCCACCACACTGCAGAGCTGAGCTATCAGATGCTGTCCCATCACTGCCACTTCCTCATACAATGTCACATCTCCTGTACGTAACAGATCTATTGCATAATGTTACAGATGGCACAGGTCATAACAGCCAGGATTACATTTATTAAAATCAGATGAAATGCTTATCACTAGATTCAATGCATTCCATGCAAGGTGACCTGAGTTTCTTTTTCCTGACCACTACCATAAGATTTTCCTGCTGTAGAAAACAGCTACAGTTAATTGTTACTGTGCATTGATGCCAATTATTACAGACACCTGCTCTAAATTGACTTTCATAAATGTTTGAGTTTACAAACAAACCGGATCCTCAGTGTCACTATTTTTATTTGCTTTCATGGCAATTATTCCTGCAACTATTTTTGTTCATATGAGGGCTGGAGCAATGGCTGGTGTCTTCACAAATCATTATTCACATAGGAACTGTGGTATGAGTGCCAGCAGTGCTCTTTGCTTTTGCACGATCTCCAGTTAAAATGGTTGTGGACAAGGCAAGGGAACTGAAAAAAACCCAAACCTGTAGCAACACTCACTTCTTCCATTAGCCTGGACCTTCACCCTCAGATAGAAAAAGCACCTGAACACCCCCACAGCCCCCACGAGGTGCAGCACATACCAGTGACTTCCTACCAGCCACCTCCGGCTGCTCCTGAGGCCGGGGAAGGGGCTTTTTCTCGGGGGGACACAGGCTCCAGCCCAGCCTCCCCACTGCCCAGCCTGAATATTTTATATTTATTTCTCTCTCCCCTCCTTTGCGGTGGCAGTTGCAAATCTACCTTTCTCAAAATTCAATAAAAAATTAATTGAAAAGAAAGAAAAAAAAAAAAAAAGAGAAAAGTCATTTCAACCCCAACAATAAAAGGCCAATTGACTTCTCAATTTTCTAGTGGGCAGGAGAAGAAATCAGGCATACGCAGGGAGAAACTCAATTCTCCAAAGCTCTCCCCTTGAGGAGTTCCAGCCCTGCCGTCTCAAGGGTGCTGTGTCCCCTACCACTCGCTCAATTCCAGCTGGGTATTATTTTCTCAGCTCCAAGGGAAGCAAGAATTCATTCTGCATTATTGATGACTCCGGCTCAGCGCTGCGAGGGCCCTGGTTCAGCGCTTCCCGCGGCTGTCACTCACCGTTCTGCCGGGCAGGCTGCTCCCTCCCCTTCTCCCCAAACAGCTCCCTTTCACACACAGCAAAGAGAAACAGCCGAAACAAAACCTGGGGGTAGCACAAGGACAGACCTCACCCCCATTAAAGCATCGGCCACATGAACTCATGCCTTAAAGGCAGCAGAAGGACAGGAACGGCTGCGAGGGAAGGGGCCTGGGAAAGGGATTCGGCACTGTGGGGCAGTCCATCCATATTTCCACTGGTCCCTCTTGCCAGGAAGTTAAACATAACACTGACCCCCAGACCATGACACTGAGGCAGACTGAGCTTTCTGAAATCTTCTGAAAGAACAGATCTGATCCCAGACAGCAAACCCTGACTGAGCACCTGTCGGGGCAGGGGTAGGACACGCGCTCCTCCCAGGGATGGATTCCTCCTTTCCTCTTTCTGCTCTTTGCCTCTTGGCCTTCTTTTTCCTTGGTTGTTTTATGGGTTTTACCTTCCTTCTTCTACACCCTAAACAATTATTTCATTTTCTTTTAGAAATCTCAGCACTGAACACCTACAGTTATGGAGGCTGTACAGTAGTAATGAAGCCTCAGTGTTTCAGGTAGGAATGCTGGAGGTACATTTAATTCATGAAAAAGAACCACAGATCTGGTAACTGCCAACTAGAATTGGCATCCATAGCCAGTGAAATACAAAATACACGTGCAGTTTTGTAGAAATCGGTTCAGTCCATCAATGTAGAGCTGAGTTGCAAGTTGTAGAGTAGTTCAAGTCCAGTCCCTAAGAGCCTCATGGGCTCTTAATCCACTAATTTCTCCACACCAACATGCTGGATCAGTAGTTTGATCCAGGGATGTAACTGTTTACAAAGAACTATGCCACCTTCCTTGGTTCTAAGAAAAGCAGAATTCATAGTCACAGGTTCACAACTAAAAAACAACTGTAATAATATACTTGGTTTATTCTAAATTAATTGAGAGAAACATCAAGTTGATTTTTGTGATACAGGTCTAGAATGACAAGTGGTTTCTTCCATGTGCTTTTATGTAGTTCTAGGAAATTTTGGGAGGAAAACCTTTTTAAAAACTATAGACATTTAGTATTCAGGCAAAGCGTTAGATCTGAAGTTTCAAAGTACCAAAGGAAGGAAGTAAAAATTTGTATTCAGGTTCATACTTTTCTCCTTCCTAGAACTGGAGGGCTTGAATCAGCAGCTCCCTTCTGCTTGTAATAGTGCAAGAAAAACCTTTTAAGAGTTCTATAATTATATCTTTATTTCTGTGTGTATATGTATCAGCTGAAATTGTATTATTTACAATCATGAATGCAGAATGGGAACAACAGTAAAAGCTCCCCTACTTGCCCAATTTGTGGATGTTTTATGTAATTGATTTCTAAATATTGGGCAATGTCTATTCACTAAGGTTTGTATATTCTGGCTTCTCCACCCCCAACACCCTCCTTGCATTGCCTGTGCAATACCTGAACAGCTTGTGACCTTTGAACACCTCTGCCCAAACTTCTCACATTATCAGTTTTAACCGTGCCCCTCAAACTTGCCCAAAACAGGGAGAGGCAGGAGTTATTTGAACTGCTCACTGAAAGACAGCAATTTAAAGAACCTTTACAATGAAACTCTATCTTACTCCAACAGTTTCAATGATTGCGAAAAAAACACCTAAAAAAAAAAAGTTCAGCGATTTCACACAGTGGAAAACAGCCCAGGGCACAAGAAAACTAAAACCAAACAGTTTGCCGTCAGTGCTGTAGACTGTGTTCAGCAAAAACAAAAGATCAAACAAGTTCTGTAATCATTATATAAAGCACATTTGCTATGGCATGTGAAGAAAACATACTTCCTTCCTAATACTAATTAACATTAGAGAGTTGTGGGCTGAAATGCAGGATAAAAATAGCTGTTTAAACTAATCACTCAGCAAGATGTAAATGTTACATATAAAGTATACCTAACAGGTTGGAATATTTATCCCAGAAGTAAAGAAAGCTTTCACTACTCATGAATTATAAAAGTTTCCCTTCCTGCCTCACTGCAGCAATGTATGGACTCTTTGCAAGTATGAAATGGCTCTTCATAGAAAGTCTACAGTTTTCCTTATTTGTAAGTATTAAAAAAAAAATTTGGAGCTGTGGGCAGCGAAGGAAAATGCGAGCAGAAAACATAACACCAAATTGTTTCACAAACAGCACACAGATATTCCAACTGCCTTAGCCACGCTGTGACCATCAGCCAATGTCCAGGCTGGAGGGCTGCAGACACTGCAGAAAAAGCCACAGCTGACTGCAGGACTTCACCCGAGCAGCACTTCTACATCTCCTCAAAGAGCTCTCCTAATGCACACAAACCAGGCAGCTCTGCGTAACAGAGGGGGGCATTCTTGGATCTACCTTTGTTTCTCTGAAATTATTTCTCCTTTCAGATGTGATCCATCCTTCCACAAATAAATTCTGGCAAATGTTGTCCTTCTTGTCACCTCTAGCTATTCCTTTGCCCTTCTCCATCCTGTGGCTGCCCCACTGCCACCAGCACCCTGTTCAATGGCTCCTCACAGGTAGGAAGGGAAGGTGTTCAATGACTGGCATGATACCAAGCAGACCACCAAAGTATCCAAAATATTCCTGAGCATCAACTACATTATAAAGTTCAGGAAGCCAAATGTTATTGAAAAAATATTTCAATAGTTTCCTAGCAACAACGTTTCAGATATTTCCTAGTAATTTCCCTCAGAACGAATTCCAGGTAGGGTAACAACTGGAGAAAAGGCGTTGAAATGTGCAGTGCTTAAGCGTTGCACAGTTGAAAAGTCAACACATTTCTGTCTGTCTAGAGAGGCACAGTATTTCCATCCTCCAGGATTTCTAAGCACCTGTTGAACTCTGTGTCTAATACAGATAGCAATGAAACATGTTCTTGAGTCACAACAGTGTTCTGCAGGACTCAGCTGAAATACATCAGCAAAGCCCATGAAAACATTTCTGGGATCCCTGCCCCCCTCATCCCACATTTGGCTGCTTTGGGCTGGATTCAGGAGTGCTTATTTACGCAGCAGAAACTCATCACAAGAAGATACACCTGACATTGGTTACACCAGGGCTATATGAAGACAAGGCTGTCCATTGGGTGCTAGGCTAATGAAAAAGAAAATGGTGGGGGTTGTTCTTCATAAACCAGGGAAATAAAACACCCCTTTGAGCAACTTCTGTAATCCCAGCCAGATCCCAAACTCAAGCTACCTGGAACTCCAATCTCCTGCTGCAAGCATCACAGCATTACCATTTCAGTCTGTCAAGACTAAATAAATGAAAGCAGTCTGTAGGAGACAGAGACTACAACCCATGCCAATGTTCTCTGTGTCCTCTTGCAGGACTTTGTCAGCACATGCTATAGACCAAGGAAGCAGATGAGCAGGACCTCTGATGGAAAATTTCCAGGAGCAGAGGCTTAACCTGATAGAAAGGGAAGGCTGTTCAACAGCACTCTTTAAGATTAGTCTAAACTGACAAGGTAATTCAAATAATCTGGCCATGTAAACTGAGTCACAAGGCTCCTAGACCAGCCAAACCACCTCCTCCTCCCCCAAAGCAAAACCATAATCACTGAAATTTAAATAGCAGTTAGGTATAATCTGTCCAAATGCTTTCCTCAGACAAATTCATTCCACTGAAAATGGAACTGTTCAGGGCAACACAAACACCACCTCTGCTCCATCTTAAAACATGATTCATACCACTAAGTGCTTTGTTTCCCTCTTGCAGCGTGTAATGTTTGGACTTCTTAAAAGGGTCATATTGAATTAACGGGTTCACCTTGAAACCACACAGCGGAACAAAAAGCTGTGTGCCAAACAGCACTCCAGAGGGGAGCAGCTTGAGAGAATGCAATTCTCCCCTGTTCAGTAAGAGGAACAAGTGTTGTGACAACCTTTAAATACTCAGGTCCAAACCACAGATCTTCTCCCGTGTTCCCTTCAGCTTGCAGCAGAGCATCCAAAATGCGCAGGCTGCATTATGAGCACCAGGCAGGAGAGCCCGCAGGGAAGCACTGGGAGCTGCATATCTAACCACAGACATATTGCAAGGATCAGCTATCAGAGACTGGTTATATGGCTGTCACAGCTCATTGGATTTCTTTGTCTTTATCCACTGTAAGCATTTAAAAGACAGCCCTGTGTTCCCATGTCTAAAAGTGTTTGGTAAAGCTCATATATCTTCTAAAGGGGAGGGAGCAAGAAATAAACTCAAAATCCTGACTTAAAATAACCTGAAATAATAGCAGTTTTCTTTAGAGGAGTTGAGAACGAGTTATGGAGAGAGTGACAGTGGTGGTAACATCTTATAAGGATTTAGTTTACACATGTGACCTATTTGGTGCATTGTCTCAGTCACGTAGTGCACAGGGAGCTGGAAGTGTAACAACAGATAAAAGATACGGCTTACACTGCTGAAAAAATGTGAGCCATTTCAGCCTCTCTTGTACAGCTATGAATAGCTCATTCACAGAGGGAAGATTTTTCCAGCAAAAGGAACATAATCCAGAAAGTTCCTCTGAGGAAAATTTTTTTCCAAATTCTAATGCAGAGCATCACTTATGCAGAGTCTCTCAATAAACATTTTGTGGAAAAAAACACTTGGCTCTCTTCTAGGGATTGAAGTTAAATCTAGTGAGCCTCAACACTGATTTCTGAGACCAAAATCAGGTAGGTCCTCTGCAGGTTCGTACCTCACAGCAGGAAGCACACAAGATTTCAGAGCATTTGCTGTATTTCACAGAATAAAGAATAAATTAGAAGCAGCATTTCAGTATGGCTGACTTGAAGGGGGCCTGGGCATCTATCCTGTGATGCAAGCAGATTTAAAGGATGATTATTCCTGAGTTTGTGTGTGTGGACTTGTGTAAAACATGTAGGTGTTTTAATGAGCATCTTCCTCCTGCAAGGTGATGATAAATGTCAAGGAGACTTCAAAAGTTCTACCATGGTCCATGATTAAAAGAACAAGTGGTACAGTAAAATTTTCATCAACAGAGTCTGCTTCAAATGTCATCTTCCCATGTGCTCCAGCACTACCCATCCCACGTGCTCCTTGGATCATTCGAGAGAAGGCTGCAGCACTTCCCTGCAGGGGGAAGGAGGCTGCCCTGCACTCCCCAGGGAGCTTTTCCAGAGCTGTCTGCTCAGAGCACAGCAAAGCACTGGCACAGTGTGAACAAATGAGTTCTCACTCGAGAATCTGTGAGGGGAGGTCTCAGGTGCTGCCTTTACTTCAGAACAAAAAAATAATGTGGGTGGTATTTGCTTTATCCCAGCAGCTGACTCATCAGCTGTGCAAGCTGCAGCACCAACATGTAGAGCAGAGCCCTTGCCCCTAGGAGTTTGTGATCCAAGAAAAAGACAAGGAACAGCAGCAGGAAAACCAGGACAAAGAAGCAAATGCAGGCAAAGCTGGTCAGCCCTCCTGGCACTGCTCACAGAGCACCCCAGCCTGACCACTCACAGTTATGAGAGAGAGAGTAATGCAGTAAGATGGGAAGGTTTAAGGGAAGAGCAGACAGAGTTGGAGCTTTTCAGGGAAATCCTTCTTAGTCCAGCCAGTCCTCACTCCACAACTATTTCTCCCTTTCTGTCCTTCCACCTTATTTTGCCCTTAATCTCACTGCATTTTTCCTCCCAGCTCAAAGAGCAAACTCACAAGGGAGCCAGATGTGCTGAACATATGAGTATAAAGAGGCAATCTGCATAACAACAAGAACCATGTGAAATAATCTCATTTTTCCCATCTTGCTTCTATTTTTTTCCCAGTGGAAAGAAATAAAATAAAGACCTAGTTCATGGTTTGTTCTTTTCAAAGCAGTTCCATTTTCTTTCATTCCTTCCTCCACCTTTCAGGGTTTGGATATAATATATGGCTGTACAAATACTTCCCATCAACATACATGTATGCAGTACTGTTGTGCAGCTGTATTGCAAAGATCCTTTCTCTCCAAATGATATCACCTGAAGTGAAAGACAAGTGCCCCCTATGGTCAAGCAAATAATCTATTGTTCAAATTGCAATTATACTGTATAAATGGAGTCCCATTAGTTTCCCTGTGAGCACAGTGTAAGCCCAAAGAACTCAGTAAGCAGCAATTTTGAGGAGGGAGAATCATGAAGGGAGAAAAAAGAAAATTATTGGTCTGTTAACTGTAAAAAAGGATGATTCTCTTTTGATCTATGTTGTTAGAAGCCCATAGGGGATGCTGAATGCAGAGATAAGGCTCTTGGTCAGGGTATTTGGATACATATATTTGAACAGTATCTTAACCTGGACTACACATTCCTCTAAAGAACTGATATTTCCTCTCATTATATAACAAATGTGTTTCACCAGCTTCCTACACTCAAAGATCCAAAACAGGAAGCAAGGGGAATCTCCATAGAGAGGGGTTTCACAACAAGGGATGCCATCTTCTCAGCTGTGACTGAAGTCACAGCTAAGAAGTGAAGAAAGGAAAGTGGCTCAAGAGGCAGAACAAATATTAAAGATTAAGTTCAGGTGTCCGAGTGGTCTCTGGAAAATCTTCTCTCTTCACCTATTAAGGAGACTGGATTTTGCAAGAACCTTGAACCATCACCATGGGCTGTTAGGCACCGAGCACCTATAAAAATCTGGCCTCAGCTGTGGGTGCTGAAGACCTACAAATGCAGCCAAAGAAAATCTGGTCTGCTGGATCTTACCCAAAGCCAGCTGAATCAAGTTTTGGACCAGCTTTAAGAATTTTTGCTAAAAGTCGTAAGGAACTGGATCTTCCCCTTGTGCTGTGCACCACGCAAATGCACCCTGAGAGAGAGCCAGCAGCACTCCCAGCCAGAGGAGGGATGGAGAGGGAGCTGTGGTCACAGCATGTTGGTTGCAGGGCCATGATCAGGAGGCAGTATTTACTTAAAAAGTGATTAAACATTAGAATTTAGTGCCTCTGATAATTTTGCTATTATCAATGTGCTGCTTCTACGTCCAGCCTACTTTATTCTGTTCATTGTTCAGAACAGACCACCACTGAAGTTGTCATTTTAAAATATTCTCCACTGTGATTAAACAGCTGCTGCAGTCAAGTAGTTCTATCTTCTATCAAAGTTTGTAAATCACAGTATTTTAAAAAGATGCGAGAAGAAAATAATCCGGTATATAATAGTTACTTGATTTTTTACATATGTGTAGAAAAAATAAGCACATTAGATCTCTAGCCTTTAATTAAAAAATAGTTGGGGGGAGGGAGTAATATCTTAATAAGTAACATCTGACCAAAAAGTATTTAATAAATCATACTGTAAGTGTGGCCAAAAACTGTAAGATTTACTGCAAGTAAATCATTATTGCTATCTAAGTCTGAATAGTTCCATCTGATTTCTGTATGGAAATATGCTCCATAGAAGCACAGCCTTGAACTTCAAAGGACATGCAGGATGCTACTAATTTCTGTATCTGACAGTGTGATGCAATATTTGGATTTGCATCTCTGCACTTCAAAGTGTGGCACTCTCTAGATAAGGCCTCCATTTATTTTGACATGGATTTGCAGAGGTGAACAAGAAAGCAGCACCCGAAACAGACAGTAACTCCCCCAAAAAGCTGGGGAAAAAACCCCAAACCAACACAACGAAAACCCCAATCCTGCTCTGTTTGCTTCTCTCTGAATTCAGTAATGCCCTGGAGACCAAGGATTACAGAGGAAGAATACAAGTCATGGTTGCAGTACTTCAAGTAATTTCCAGTGTCCAAAACACAGTGTCAACATATGGTACTCAAATGCAGATTTGGAACATCTTTGAAGTAATATTGAATCTGACTAATGGGTAAAATGCAGACCTAGCTGCCTTTTTTCCTTTATTATTTCATACTGAGGTTGTCAGAATTTAAAGTAGGGCAGCTAGATGCTAGTGCATCTTTATTCTGTGAATTACACAAAATTTTATGTAAAAAGTATCACCAGGATGAATTCTGATAGTCCACTTTACTTTTTGCCAACCTGGCAAGACCAGGATCCCAGAGGATAACGACATAAAAGCTTTTTGTCATTTTATAATGACACTTAAAATTCACACTCTACATGTGTACAATATCTCTTACATTGTAGTGCTAAAGAAAACTCTAAATGCTGGGATATGTTCACAACTGCAGTACAAATCCTATTCATACCATCAAAACACATAAACAAGTCTCCTGCAACTACAGCTCCTAGAACTGTTCTCACTTCCCTTGTATAAAACATCAAAGTATTTTTCAATACCAACAGCTGCTGACCAGGAGCATATCTACAACTGCTATAATTATTTATTTATAATTAATTAAGCACTGATCATGTTCAGCAAAAAAATTTGGGTGAAAAAAGAATTCTTACAAATCTGACAGAACAGAGAGAGGTGTTGGGGGCCAAAAGTGGAAAAATCTTTAAGCTGAAAATCCAGAAGGAAATTGCTGACATTTCGAAGCTTTGTGAAATGCAGGTTCAAACAGCTGCACCTAAAGTTACATTATGTAAGATACCACTGTCACTAAGGTTCCTAATTGTGGAGTAATTACCAGGTATCACATACCCTTGGTATACACTGTCCTTATAATTTAGTTTGCATAATATGCCACTACATGAAAAGGATTGTTTTTGTATTTAATCATCTTTGATTTTTTTAGGGTTTTTTTCAAGGAAAAAAAAAAGAAAAAAATATCAAAGCTAACAGGACTCAGAAGATTTGTGTAATAAACATCATATGCAGATTTTTATTTCCCAATTCAGCTGAAGATCAATGAAGTATTTTGAAGTTTGATTAAGGCAGTTAAGCCTCTCAAAAGTTCCTGTTTCAACATTAAAAATAAGTTGTGTGGTACTCTTGTATTAAATTTTTTTTAAAAGGAATAGCAAGTTTCATTTGCTCAATTAAAAGACCAAAAATCACATAGCATTCAGAGAAAGAATTCAAAATTAGAATGCTACTTCTTACTCATTATGACCAGTTATCATTCACTCGTCGCAATATTTACACATATTCCCAAATCCCTTGGTCCTTCCTGAGGCAAAAAAGGTCAGCAGGAGTTTCGACTACATCCTTCAGGATTTGGCCCATATGGAATTAGAAACCTATATAATTCCAAACATTTTCTCTATTATATGGAATTCTCGCATACTTAAGCAACTTCGTATTTAGAACGAATCTCAGAGCTTAAATGCAACTCGCATCTGGATCATAGATTGTGCTGCATATTATACAATCTGCAGTTACTGGAAATGTTTGTATCCTTTACTGAGAAAGAATGATTCATTTCATAGAAATTTTCGTCTGCTATTAATCTTTCAGGATATAGTTAGTGTTCTGATATTTTCAGATATTGTTTTATGGAGGGATTTAAAGTAGCTCTCCCTTGGCAGCCTGCAAGATTACTCAGTGATTATAAGCAACTCAATACTGTATGACAGCATTTCCATGCAAGGGACTTACAATCATGTTTCATTAATTCGGCTTGAATGAAGCCTCATTTCAGGCCTTGAGGAGCTTAAGATTTATGTGAAATTAATAACATAACAGATGTCTTCACAATTTGGTTCCTCTGAAAAAAACTGATTACTTTGAAAACTTCAATGCTTTAAAATGCAGACTGAGGGAGTTTTTACTCTAGGGTAAAGAGTTACTCGTTTATATCAACTGAATCTCGGAACTAAGTGGAATTTAAATGTCAGATTTATATTAAATAGTCATATTCACCATTATTACATGTAATAAACAAAAGCCTACTACTTTCATTAATAAGCAGTGTTGGACATTTAAACTAAAGCTTAGAGAGATAAAGTCAGCACCTTTGCTAAGCAGTAGGAGTAAGTGAGACACAAGGGAGGTAAAAGAAGAATATCCAGGAAGCCCTGGGTTTTTTATCTTTGTTTCTGATAATTTAATCATCTTTTCCTCATAGGAAAACAAAATGCATCTGTGCTCACACAAAACTCCCCACTTTATAAGAGTTGAAGCTGTCTCTTGTGGATGCACGTGCCTAAGGCCAAATGCCTTCTTTCTTTCACAGGACACTTTAAACGCTGGCTTCTCTTCTTTTTTTTCATTTTTTCAAAAATTCAATTCTTTTATCTAGGCTTCAGCCACACTAGGTGCCTTGCAAGCTGAATTTTAACGCATGTATGAGCAAGGGGTTTATCTTTAAGGAAACTGTCTATGAGATTACTTCTCCAAGTCCAAAAAAAAAAAAAAAATTGAAATAAAAATTATCTCTTAGCTTTGCTTTTTGATCCGATATGCTGAAGGGCAGGGGGAACAATGCATTTTTGATTCACACACTCAAGTACAGCTGATAGGATAGTCACTGTGATGGTTCGATATGCAAATATGTTACATTAAGGGTTGAAAAATTGACACAGTGCAGGATATTACAGCTAAGACACTATCAGCAAAATCATAACGATTAGCTGTTTGATTGCTGCAGACACGGTTCATGCACCAGCCTCACATTTATAATGAGGTACCCCCGATCCCTTTCTTGTCTCGCCCCACCCTCAGCACCATGTCCACATTGATACGATGCCTCGCCAAGAGGTAAGGGGTCCGAGATAAAGACAAAATATCAAAAGCATTAGTATAAATTACAATTGTACATTAATAGCTATTTAATTACATAAGATATCAGAGTGGAGCTTGCTGATTTCATGCTTATGTTAAAAGTTATCATGGCAGAATTGCTCCCTTGTGAGACGGCATCAGGAATTATTGCTAGCACATGCTAAAACAGACAAAGCAATGTATTCTCGCCACATTCTCTCCCCGTCTCTCTCTAACTTTAATACCAAGGAATTCCTTAGGCATCTGAAAAAAAAAAAAAAAAAAAAAGCACATGTCTGGCATGGGGCTGTGAACCAGATCTGAATTTGGAGATAAAGTCGGCATCCTAGGCCTAAGGCGGGTGGCTGCTGCGCTGACTGCGAAGGTGACTTGTTCTGCTCTCCATGAGGGACACCCGGTTTCCCGTGCACCAGCACCCCCCTCCTTGCCCACACCCCCCCGAGGGATGGCATTAGCTGTGCCTCCAAAAACAGCTGCTTATCAGCTCCTCTGGAGGGAGGAAGAAGCAGTGGGTGGCAGAAGGCTGTTGCAAGGAACGGGGGATGGAGCGAGGAAGGGGGGTGCGGGGAAGGAAGAGGACCAAAAAACAGGAGACATTAATAAGGATGAAGGAAAAGGGGGGGAACTGCATTCTACCCAAACATGAATGCAGACAAAGGCCTGATCAAGCAGCACACTTATTCACATGCCACCGATTTCTCCTTATTTACAAATATGCAAGATAATGCCTAAATATACCCATCAGTGCACCAGAGAGAGAGAGGGGGGGAATCAACACAGCGAGATGTTTTTTGGTGCCTTGCCTCTTTTTAAAAGAGGGAAATCATCATTTCACAATAAACATCTAAAAAAATTCCTCTATGATGAGATGTAACAAATGCTGGAGTTACACATGGAGTTCTTCTTCCAAATTCCCCAGCTGGCACCATCCCCAGTGCCTGTGTGCCATAGCCATGCAAAGCCATCTTCAAAGGTGCTGGGATCCCCCTAATCGGGCAACAAGGAACCATGTCGGCATGACTGGATCCGAAAGCCTGGAATTTAATGTCAGGCTTTTACTTCTTTTTGGTCTTCTGCATGAGATCTCTGTGGACTGTGTGGTTAACAAGGACAGGTGCTGACAGATGTTGTCATGCACCACAGCAGAAACCTTCCTGCTCGGAGAAGATAGACTTAAAGCCAAATGAGCAATATAATTTGAATCGATTGATGAATCACAGAGAGCTGTGATGGCAAAGGCTGTCTTTAGCCCTGTGCCAATGAAGTGTTCTCACCCATGACATACAGGCCCTTTTCTGGCAGGAGTGTGCTGAAGCAAACTCCTGCCAGACCTCAATCAGAAAACCTTAATCAGAAAGGAATCACTCACTACTAAGCTGCAGACAAATGCACCTGAAGGTCCAGGTCTCATTTTACCTCATCTGTTTTTCAAAGGTTCATAGAACATTAGTTTGGAAAGAGAAAGTAACATAAAACTTATCACTTATGTTTAACATAGGGGTGGTATGACCTCAGGTACCAACTCCTTTGTCAGTGACAAGGAAGAATTGAAGGGTTTGAAGCTGTTGCTAGGATCAATCTGGCCCCAAAGAGGTTTGGATGATCTTTACTTAAAAGTCTTACCCTTACAGTGTAGCTTTAACAGGTAAAAGTGCAGAACATCCTGAACAAAATCCTGAAAAGGGATGAGAAAGCCTGAATGCAGCATTTTCCCCTTTTTTATCCCACTCTAATGTATTAATAGAAAGTATGTAAAAGAAAATCCATGCACTTTAATGCACTTTGCCTTAAAATGGCTTAATTTGAAAGCAATTTTTGACACTTTCCCATCTTTGAGCACATCGATCAATAGCCCCAGTGACTGAGTGCTGTTCCTCTGCTCCATTCTCTTTTCCTTCATCTACAGATTTCAAGCCAGCTTTGTCTGGTGATGCTGGTACCAAACATAAAAATTCCTCATTTCTCTGAATAGTATCACCTCTTTATCAACCTTCAAAACATCATTTATCACAATAGAACAATAAAAACAAGTGTTTTAGAAAAGCTGGCTTTTAAGGAAAAATAGAACAGCAGAAGTAGGATAATTCAGAAGCAAGTAAAAGTTTTCTGGAAGTGGCAAAAGCATCTAATGTGAAAAGCTGAACTAAAAGATAATCTCAGACTCCACATTCAATTACAACACTTCATTTATGCCACGAGAAATATGTTTAGACAATGATATATTTTCGTCTAATATTTTTTACCCAAAATAAAATTTCAGCATTGAAATCTTGCTACTATAAAAGAAATGGAATACCAAAGGCCTTTCCTCTCCAATGCCCTCACTGATACTAAACACCCTCCCCCCAAAGTTTAGGCTTTGCTGAATCAGCATTTTGACCAGCTGGAATGTTCCCCTTCCATTCCATGCAGCTGCTCTCACTTGTTTGGAGATGGCTATTGAGATATGGGGATCACTGCTTACACTGCCATTCTCATGAGAATAAGATTTTGGACTTAGCCTAACAAGTAGAAACAGCCTCTTATGAGAAAAAAATCCAGAAAGAATAATAATGAAAGTGGGTATCAACGTTTAACCTTTGTAACGTGTCTGTGCTGCTCACCCCAGCTCCTTCATGTGAGAGCAGGGGTAGGACTTTCCCCCTTCCAGCTACGAGGCTCCACTGGATGCTGTACTAAGTTACACATTTGAGCACCTTAATTTAGTTCTGGAGAGGTATTCACACTGTCTCATGGTGCTCATGGGTGGGTTCACAACTTGGTGTTACTCAAAATCTTCAAAACTCCAGAGTTAGCAAGCATTGTTAAACTGCATTTGTCAGCCCTTGAACACCCAGTCCTGTTCCTGAGTCCAAAATGGGACAAATAATCTCGTCTCTCTTGGCTTGCTGGAGTCCCCAGATAATACTACTATATGCCAACTCGTGTATTTAAAAAGAAAAATATTCACAGGCATATTAGTGGCACAGTTAAATAGATAAGAATTCACTTAAATCAGTATTATCAGGGGAACAACATCCTTTCGGCTCCAACAACTTTTATTAAAAAAAAAAAATTCCAGCAAACCACCACCTCAGATCACAGTAAATGGAGCCAAGCAATTTCTTCATATAATGCTTGTTATATTCACTTTAAGGGGAAAAGTAAATGAAGACTATAATAGAAAAAACAAAAACGGGTAGATCTAACTGTACAATAAATACAGAACGTGCCCTATTTAATCTACTTACAGTAAAATCCACTGAGCAAAATTATAATTTGATATGGCTCAGCTTAGCCAATAGAAACTCATAAAATGTCTTAACATCATAATACATTGTACAAAAGAATCACTAAGTACCATAAAACATATGGGAATATGGGTCTGTATTCATCCATTACTCTTTGCCAGTGTAGCATATTAAAATGGTTTCTATTTAAGTGCAGAGATCCCTGAAGTATACTACAGTCTTAATTAAAATGTCAATAAAATGCAAAAGTGCATTGGGGACCTTATCTGATTTTTTAAATTTTTTTTGTTAACTCTTTCAGAGAGTTATTTCTTAATAGCTCCATCACACTACTGAGGTTTGGAGCAATTAAAAATAAACATAACTAAGCCATTTTTAATAATTAGCTGCAATCTGAGCATGATCTGTATCCTTTCTCTCTGGTACTATTCCCTGCAGGACTAGCTTGGCAGGTTAAGTGAAGACTGGAAAAGTAGGTCCTTATTGGAGGCCAGGAAACAATGCTTTGGGTATTCTCATTCCAATAGTTTTTTTTCAGTAGCTTTTAAAAAAGGGAGCAAGATTGTTTTGTGACTCTTTTTCTGAGATCAGAGACCTTGGCCAGGTAAGAAGCTGTCTGGATTTCAGTGACTCTTAGAGGGGACAGCTTTTCCTAGGCATGGGGGACACTGACTTGAGGGGCAGATTGTCTTTTTGAAGTTCTTGCTCTGCCTTTCCATGGGGCATCAGATCCACCATAAATGGAAATAAAAACTGGAGCTGGCCAACAAATTATTATCTACTTAATTTTTCTTCTCTGTCAATGGATTTAAAATTGCCTTACAAAAATTCCTTTTTACAATAAAAACAAGGCACATCAAAATATTTTTCCAAAACCTGAAACAAAGTTCAGGTTTAAGAATAAGATCCTATCCTTGCTTTTTGTGATACTGGAAGGATAACAATGGAACAAGTAAGCAAGCTTTTCTCTTTCTTCCTCTTCCATTCTCCCACCTTTTTGTACCAGAAGAAGTACTATTAAAGATAAATTCATTTTACGCCCTACAATATTTCTCTAAAGTCTGCATTCCCTTGAGGAAAGAAAGAGTATCTTTTGAAGGGAACTTGTCTATTCATAGCAAGATCAAAACCTGCTGAAAATTGTGATACTGGGAGCAACCCCAGCAGGCTGGCAGCACTGCAGGAGGCACCAGTGTGGGGTCCTGGGTGACTGAGCAGAGCAGGAGGGCTCTCCTGAGAGAGGTGAGGTTGGGCCAAGACAATTCTGCTTTGAGACAGCGGGGACAGTACTCTGAAGTCTGTGGCAGTGTCTAGTCCAGCCTAAAAACCTGAAGGATCAGAGCCTCTTTCTCCACCCTTGTAGGACACACAGGCAGGGGATCGACCTGGCTGCAGCCACTGATTTGTTACACGGGATTGGCAATTACCTCCCCAGCACCAGGATAACACAGAAAACAAAAGACAGTGCTGGTTTTGAAATCTGCACTTAGTGGCTGGATACAAACCGTGCCTGTATTTTCAGTAGGCTGGATGAGCAGAGGAAGGAAAAAAACAGAAGTAAATAAGAGAAGAAAAGTTTACCAGCTCAACATACCTACAGATGGCAGCAGGATCTGTTTCTCTTTCTACCTCCCCCCTTTCTGCATCCACTTTATGTTAAGTGACAAGCAGTTGGCAGGTTTTGCAGATATATTGACAATAGAGGACATATGATACAGCTGTGAAGATTTGTCTAACCAGGGTTTCAGCTGCTTTCTACCAACCAACAGCCAGATTTTGGGGGTTATGACCTCTAGTTATTTGAAAGAACTAGGGGGAGGAGGTAGGCAACACATTTTATGCGCTAGTCTGCTGTTCCTAGAATATTTTTAGAACTTGCTGTCATAAAACTGACTCTGTTTAATGATTCTCTAAAAAAAATATTTTTTTTAAAAAAATTGATTGGAAACGACGTATCTTGTGAACAGAACTGGAAATTTAAACAGTCATGGGGCCTTATGTTGTATTGTGCTGAGCAAGAGCTTCCTGCAAAGTGCCAAATATTCTTACCTCCGAGGGGTTATATGGAAAGTGAAGGTTTTTAGCCCAGTATATCATATTCCCTTTAGTGAGGATAGCTTACATTATGTTTCCAAGTTCCTCCAATACTTTTTCTTTTAAAGCTAAAATAATAAAAGATTTGGACTTCTAACAGCAGAGCAACTCTCCTGTCAACCTCATATGCACTGCATGGTTTTCTTGCAGACATGCTATTTTCCATAATCCTAAAGGTCTCATGTAACATTACTAAATGCATCATTTCCATGTGATATCACTGTAAGTTTGGGAGGAAAAGGAAGAACCTCAGTTCTAGAAGGGACTGGTGGCATCAGTCAAACTCTGACCCCACTTGAGCTTAAATGAATAATAAATCAAATTTCGATTGCCAAACAGATGTACAAGCTTCTAAAAAGCACGTGGATATTGCATCATGATTTGACTAAGTTACTCCTGTCAAGTGTAAAAGTAATGGAAAACTTGAAGAGTATAGTAACTGTCCAACAAATAACCTTAAAATACTCAACAACTGGATTAGGCTCAATAGAGCTCATCAGCCTATTTAGCTCTCCTGGTGAAATGGGCAGACTAACAGAAACCACGGGGTACTCTAAATATAAAGGCAGAGGAAATCCTTCTAACAGATACCAACCCCTGGAGAGGGGAGTTGGAAGGCCTTGCTGGTGGGTGCTTTGGAGAGAGGAGGTAGCAGCTTGCAGAGTTGGCCACGGTGTTGTGTGACCTGAATAACAACACACCAATGTACTCAACAGAAAGAACTTCCCAGACACCTTCTGGTTTTTGGAAGACAA
This sequence comes from Pachycephala philippinensis, assembly GCA_013397055.1. Classification (NCBI taxonomy): domain Eukaryota; kingdom Metazoa; phylum Chordata; class Aves; order Passeriformes; genus Pachycephala; species Pachycephala philippinensis. The sequence continues at coordinate 274,633 of VWZT01016238.1, read as the reverse complement.
GGGAGGAACTAAAAATTGACAACTGCAAAAAGGAGAAATCTCCACAATGCTCTCTAACCCAGCCAACTCCTTGTTCCTTGTTACCGCCAAGAATTTTATTATTACTAGAGAACACACCACAGCAATTACAAATTTTAAATTGAATTAGACTTAAGGAGACTGGTCTACGGTAACATATTTATATGATTGGTTTCTAATGTTGTAATTAATTATTAAAAAAACTTGCCTGCAGCTATCACATACATATCTATTTTTAAATAAGCCTGTTTTGTCTTATCAAGAAGTGGGTTAGTAAAGACAAAATTGCTCTTATTTAATGTTTATTAATGAACCATTAAACTAAAACCAGTGTGCAAATCTTTTCTTGCATCTTTACTCTAAATGCATTGCAGTCAGAAACATTACAGCTGGTACCTACAAGACATTTTTCAGGAATGGCTTATGTGCAGTAAGTTTATATCCTATTCACATCTTAATTAATATTCACCTGTAGGCAAGTGAATTAGAGACTCATGTAGAAGTCTCTTAATCATAAATGTCTTGTTGTCAAATCACAAAATAAATGGGAACAGTCAAGACCCAGAAGAACCTACCATTAACATCACACTGTTTGATGCTAATTCTGCCTTTGAAGAACTCTGTAACATATACCCTACAGTATTTCTCTGCTGTATGAAACACTGTCAGCATCCAGGTATTTCCAAAGTTCTCATACTGCAGGGGAGACTGCAGGAAGTGCTGAAGGCAAACACTAGGAATTAGTCTTCATTTTCCCTGTTGTTCCCCCCTCCCCCAACTCAAAGTGCAAAGTCTTCAACTTAAGGTCACCGATTCCTCCTACTTCTTTCAACCTTACTAGAAGAGAGGGACAGGCATCTTTTCTTCACCTAGCAATAATATTCCATCCTCTCTATGCAGCTTGACCAGTGCTTCCCTCCAGCAGGACACACACATTTCAGAATATGCTTCCAGTCCCTACCCTCGAGGAGTGACCTCCCCACCCAATACAGTCACTGGGGTAAAAGAGGCTCCCTGATCTACTCTTCCTACACTGGGGTGATGCTCAAAGCTTGGGAAAATAGAAATTACAACTTGTGGAATGCTAGAAAGCTGTTCTGTGCAATATTTTTTTTTCTTCTTTCTTTGTATCTCAACAGTAGTTTAGAAATTTTGCACTGATAAATCTGGGGAAGGAATATCTGCACAAACACTTGCCAAGACATAGTACAGCTGCAGAAAAAGTTCTCACTCACGAACTGGAAAATATGCGACATGTTCTCTGGCCATATCAGATTTTTAGTAGGCTTTGATTTGAAAGGTAGCCTCTGTAAGTCAAACACTTCCATTTGTTAAGAAAACAGATGCATTTGTTTCCTAGCAAAAATAAGGAAAACATTGTCAAGTTCAGAGGCAGAAAAAAAAACACTGAGAGAATTTTGCCTGAGTGTAATTTTAACATTTTAGACTGCATCAAAAGGTATGACATGCCTTGATGTGCCCTTGATTTTTCTCCAATACTCAAATAAATAATTGATGATTTCCCCAGCAGAGTATGGGATGCTCAGGAAAAATGTATGTGAATTTCAGATTAAAAACACAAATATTTCTTTATCTATCAGACCTGTTTCAGGGAGATAAGTATATTCTTTCTTAGGCAGAACCTTTATGATGCCCCCAAGGATGATTCATAGCCTGGTCTCTGATGCATGAAAGTTGAAGCCTCAAAGTCCTACTGAAGTCAACAGGACTCAGCTCTGGTATGAACTGTATCCACTTAAGCAGTCATGAGAGAAACTGTGACACGTTTTCCTGACTTGAAATAATTCATGTGTGCTGTGATCTATTGTAGAGCACTAAAAGTCTTTGTTTTCATCAGAATATTTAGCAAAAGATTTTTCAAATGCTTTTGATTGTTTTGACAATCTCAGCCTTTCACAGACGAGTTTATACTGCATAGCTGTATCTTCATAAGCCCAAAACAGTAATAAAAGATGAAGTTGTGATGTGGACAGAGAGGAAATAGGAAATGGTGTACCAGCAGTAAAAACACAGAAGAGTGCCTGTTCTCAGGAACAGCATCCTGCAAGATGTTGAATGAAGATATTGGGAACATTCACATCCTGTGAAGCCAGAGAGTGCTCGGCTGCTTTCAGAATGAAAACAAATGACTGGCAATTGCTCAGAGTGGTGAAAGTGGGAATTGCATTGCATTTCATGTGCCTTACTTGCACATTTCCTTGTGCCTTACTTCAGTGTCAAAATGATGATCTTCTGTTTTTTTTAAGGCACATCACAAAGGTAACAGGAAAGAGAAAAATAACCAAACAAACAAACCAGAGTTGGGTAAGAAAATCCCTGAGCAACAGGAGCAAGTCCCAGTTAATGCTGTTTACCTTATTAGTGCAAAAAAAAAGAGATAATGTAAAAGTGTTTTCTTCTTCCCATCCTAGAGGAAAGCTTGTGCTGTTCACAGAGCAGCCACAGCCCCTATTGATGGGCACACTTGGGTACAGTCACTCTCAAAGATCCAAAGTCTTTCCCTTACTCAGGCAAGTTTTCCAGCCATGTGAACATGCACACAGAAGGTTTTCCAATATATATGTAAAACTGTTGACGTATCTTTAAATAATCTTTGTCATAGTATTCTGTACACATCAGCAGGGGGGCTCTCCAGTTTTGCAAGTATCATTTGAAATAAATATTTGTATTTAAATTCTATTGTGTTACCATATATCCTTAAGCAGATTGGAAAATTTCAAAATATTTACATATATTTGAGACATCACCGAATGTGTTTGGGGTGGTGGGTGGAGAAAGCACATCTGCAATCCATTTTCTGCAGTATGAATGCTTACATTTTTGTTGTTGAGAAAAAAAAAAGATGGCTTCAACAGATAAAGACAGCTCCTCATCCTCAGGCACTGCTAATGTATATCAGTTGCCCAGCTCCTGGGATGTGCACGAGGTAGCTGTTCTGTACTTTCTGAAAAATGCAGCTCTTTGTGGATGTTTTCTTTTGCAAACACAGATTAAGCAGCACTAAGCAGGCCATTAAGAAAATATTTCCAACACATTTCTTATGTGAGAAAGGTCTTCTCCGTATCTTTTCAAAGGCCAAAGGAAGCTTTCAGAATTTTGAAGGGAAAAGAAACCACACAGGTCACAGAACAAATTTAGCATTATCCTATACTTTATATGTCCAGAGGAAAACAAATCAAAAGGAATGTGATCAAAAGAAGAGTAAATGGACATGGCAGTATCACAGAGAAGACATAAGTAAGGAGAGCTTTGATCCCTTTACAATATTCATATGGTACTTAACAAGTCAAAGCTCTGTGTTTGTAAGGCCAGAGCCAAGTGCTGGTTCACCAATTAACATCCCCTGTTTGCACAGACTGGAATAAACAAACACAGATATTCAGATAAAATACAGAGCTGAATCCTCCCTAAGCCCTGCTGATACACCCTAATTCCCAATTGTTCATACCCTCATGCATTTTTTTAAGGTTTTTAAGCACTGGATTCGGCAACCATCACTTACACCTTACTTGTTCTCTAATCTCATCCTTTTTGATAGGAACAACTACTCAGGGAGTTCACGACTCTACTCAGAAGACAGCAGGTCTCAGGCCCTGGCTGCACATGGGACATTCAGTGCCTACACTGAACACACTGTGGGATCTTGGTGACACTGTCAAATTTACCTGATGCTGTCTGCTCTAGGAATAAAGCCTGATCTTATTTACACCTCTTATCCAAGGACCATATTTCTGTGCCATGTGTCTTTAGCTATAAAAATAAAGAACAATCTGACCAGCTGCATAATATTTCCCATTCAAATATCAAACAGAGGACATGGATCATTAGCCATTCATCACACTAGATTCTCTTGAATTTTGACAATAGAACATCAATAAAATACAAGAAATTGCGATTCGCTCATGGAAAGCCACACCAACAGCCTCCCCATTTGCTGCACCTGTGTCATGTGTAAGGTGGACAGGCAGAGTTTCTGCATGCTTCCCCCATATTTGAAGACTGGGTGGGTTCAGTAGGCATGAGGTTGTACATCTTAATAATTGCTTTTCAGCTAATTCTAAAAGTGGCATATTAACAACTATTTTCACTAATGGCAACAGTATATTTTAATGACACTATTTCAGCTTGCTAATTAAGTGGCCAGATTAGTGAGAGATAAATATCCGTTCTTTTACAGAGCTAATAAAGGACTTTCCTCATCTGAGATGTGCATATACTTCCAGCTAGAAGTTCCATGGAGCCACAGGTGGGCCAGCTAATCCAGGGAAAACCCACACCCAGGTACATTTGCTGTCACTTGCCTTACAGATATTCAGCAGCAATGGCAGCCCTTCACATCCCTCTCCACTCTGACAGAGTCCTTCTGAATTTCTATCTCCAGCTACACAGCTGGTGAAGAAGGTTTTGACTGACAGGAGATATTTCTCTTCCACACAACTCAAGAATATCTCCTGTGAAGGTTGCTTAGGTTGGTAAAAAGTACTCTTTAGCAGTTGATCAATTATGAATAAATACTCCAGCATTTTCAAGCAACTGATTTTGCTTTTACCTACGCTGCACAATGAAGGTTTATCAATGCACGTCTAAGACACAAACTAAAACTGTGTACTGAACACAGGAACAAGATGTCCCTAAATGACCTTGATTTTCAGCCATGTAATTTTGCTTGCAGGTCATCACGCATTAATTTGGGATGCTCCATGGATCATTACATGTTGCTCCTGAATTATTTATTTACTGCACTTGACTGCTGTCTATTCTCTCTCAGACTTCCAGGTAAGAGTTGCATGCGAGAAGGGTGTGGGTGGTTCAATAAACAAGGCTGGATGATAGGAGACCATGGTTAGAAATTCAGTGTACAGCTAATTTGCCCTGTCACTTCTCTGGGTGTTCTTTCCCGCTTTTGCCTGATTCAGCTGTGAAGATTATAAATTCTTTAAGGCAGGAACTGTCCTTCAGCTGCTGGGGGTCTCTACCCCTGGGTCAAAATTAAAAAAACATACCGACACTTGCTGTGGATAGGAAATTGTTCAACATCATAGGCTATCTTTAAGAACACGGTCTTCTTAAAATGGGTCACAGGAACACCAGATTCTCACTGATACTCACTGTTATCAATCCTGTTTCAGTCTTTTCACTCGTTTTAAATACAAATCCACCATCAAGCACTCAGCCCTAACAAGGCAGCCACCTCCTCCCACATTCAAATCCAGCTGCCTTTGCACCAAAGCACACCTACAGTGTCATGTTTATTTCCAAGAACCTATTTACCTCCCCTTGGACTGGTTAAATATATTTTTTTATTATTTCTCCTAAATTAACACTTTCCAGGTTGATTTGATGCTTATTCAATCCTCTTTTGCCCAGTTACTCCTCTACTACCTTCAGTTAAGTGAGGATGAATCGGGCTGAAGGATGTAACCTCACACAGAAGTGTAAAACACAAGTACTGCTGTCTTTCAACCCAACATCATTTTTTTCCCCCATGTGAATGAAAAAAACATGAGTTTGTCCCTGTTTTTCACTGCACATTTCATCTCTAAGTCTTCAGTTTCCTGACTCTGGCCCATCCCACAAGCTTTCCCAAGGGTAAGATGATCTGCACAATGAAGTTCAGCTGCATGGCTTCTTGTGTTCTGATGTAATTTGATAACTGTGTGCTGACGTAAAATGCTGGCCACATCACGCTCATTAAAATGAGCCCTAAAAATTACAGGCTGCATCTCTACCAGAGCATGGGAGTGCAGCATGGGCCCTGGAGGTGTCCCAGCACCTTATCCCACAGGGTCATCCTCTTGGGAGAGGCACATGATGGCCATTTAAAGTCTCATGATGGTGGCAATCTGAGGGGAAGGGAAGGGAAGGGAAGGGAAGGGCTTGCAGGTCCCAGGAAACAGCAATGCTCAGCTCCTGTGCAGGAGGAATGAATCCAGTCATAAGGATTGGGGCTCCCCTCAGCTGCTGCCTGCTCCTGAGCAAACAAATATCACTTACACAGGTGCTCACAGGGAGCAGAGCAGCCTGCTCAGGCCAGAAGAGAGACACAGCTGCTCCAAGTCCTCACAGAAAGGAGTTCAGATGTCCTTGCAGCAGCAACAAACCCTCTGGGGAAATGAGACTGCTCCCAAACCCACTGGTGATTTGATCCTCTAATGGTCTCAGTTGCCTTGTTTAGGCTGCAGAAATAGATTGTTACCTTCTCTATACTTCTTACTTAAGCGCTTGACAGAAGAAATTATTCCCATTATTGAGCACAGACAAATCTAAAGGATTAGCTGTGCTGGTCACCTCCAGCTGCACTCGTGGGGGAGTGGCAGAAGCAGGAGCACACACTGGGAGGGAAAAAAACCATCTGATGAGCATCCATACAGCTCCTTCTCTGGGGCAGCAGGGATCTCACCTAGTGACTTTAAAACTGAGATTTTTAAAGCCTGAGCTTCTGCTTTAGTAAAATAATAGTGCAGTTCTGACAACAATGGCAAGAAATACATTGGGTTCTTGGGTATCTTATTAATGAGAAACATTAAGCTGAGTAAGTGATACACTTTGGCTTTTATTGAACCAACACCCACAAATAAATATACTCGTTCCCACGAACAGGGATTCATTCTTCATTTGAATGAGTCTATAATTTAATCCATTATTACACCCTAACCAGCACCAATATTTAACATCTTTTCTAATCAAGCTCTAATTTAATATTTTTAAATTTCTTTTGAATTAGTTGAAATCCTTTCATTTTTTTCTTTTATGAAGGAAAGTTCCTTTTTTTGCCTATGATTGAGTTTGATGTGGCTTTGTTAGAGCTCTCTTAAGATATACAGTACACATTTTTATTCTTCTTATCTAAGTTTCCAGGACCTGATCAATAGTAGAGCATATTTTTCTATCCAAGAACTAACCAAATTTATTCAACAGATTATACATTAATTTTACCATTAGAACATAATATGAGCAGATAATCCACAAAAATGCTTCAGATTTTTTGAAAGTGAATTTAATTATAACTAGTAATGTGCATTTGAGAATTATAATTATGAAAAGTCATGTTCTATAAATCTGAAATGACAGATTATATTTCAAAGCCTTATTGCAGAGGAATTAGAGTACTGATTTATTAGTTGTAAATGTCTGATTATTGCAGCTTTGCTAAAAAACATGATCACAGCATATTCTAGCTGGATTTAACATGTTTAATCCTTCCAACAAGAATCATATTTTGAACAGAAAGCAGGACTGTGTTAATTTGTTTATGAGACAGATTTAGACAACTAATCTTTGTCTTATGATCCCTGAACAGTAATAATTTAAAAATACTTTACATACTTGTATTTTTCCAGCTGCAGACTACAGCTGATTATGAAATTTACATTCATCTATAAGCACCACGATTATCACTTGGCTTTAGGAATAGTGCTTCCCATTATTTCTCAGCTACTGAGGAACACCCTGCACACACGAAGCCTGAATCACCTGTGCTGAGGATTTACCCAGTCAGGAGGAGAAAGTTATGGGGGGCAACCATGATGTTGGGCATTTCTCTTGTGCCTCTCCCCACAAAAGAACTACAACTCCCCAGCAAATCCAAAAGTGCCAAACAAACTTACTGTGCTCGCAGTGACTGAAAACAAAGCCCTCTTTTTCACTAACCAAACATCATGGGCTATGGTATAGGGTGGGTTTCCCTCAAATCCATTAGTGTTACAGTCTCTCATGAGGTTCCTTCACGGGAGAGATGGGCTACAGTTTATAAAGAACACCGACATTTCTGTATCTGTCAAGTATTAAAGTTTTAAATGAGGATATTTACAGATCTAGAATGACTCACTACTAAACTATTAGATTTATATTTGAAAAATCTTCCTACTGGACCTAATTTTTATCTGCACCATTACAAGAACATGTTTCTTCACCATACAGCTGAGCAGGGGGAGTCAACTGTTTCTCCAGATGCCCACTATCTGGATTTTTATTAGGAATTAGAATCAATCTCAAGATAAATTTGTTTATATTCCTTTAAACAAAGAACCCCTCTGGTGGTTATTTCCTGGCCAGTGATGCCATGTCAGTTTGGGCACAACCTTACTCATCTGCCCCTCAGATGATGCACCAGAAGTCACCTGAACTGGCTGAGCTGGGCAAAGGTTCATGTTCTTCAGGGCAGAAACTGTTCTAGAAAGTGCACAGTCCTCCCTGGGCTCCCTGAGACTCCCAGCACCCCTACACATGCATCCCTGTGGTCTGAGGAGGTGAGAAACAGATCTTGGGACCACATTTTGCATGGATTTACGTATTTTATTTCCTTTCACAGGAAGAAATTTCTTCCAAATGTCCACTCAAAGACAAAGGCAATGTAAGCATTGCATGAGCCTACAAATAATCTGAATTCTTCCCTTTTTTGTAAAGAGAAAACACATTTCTGCTGTGATGATAGCAGGCTCCTAGAGGCTTAAACATGCCTTGTTGGTATATAGGTATAATCAGAGCAATAAAAAGGAAACAGACTTTATTCAGTAAGAACTGCAAGATCCCGTTACAGCCTTGCCATTCAGTTGTCTATCAACCTGCAGTACATGGCACATATTTGCTGCTACATAGTTTCTAAAAATAGATGAATAAATAAAAAAAAATAATCTGATGACAGCCTGAACTTCAAAAAACCCCGTCTCACTTTACATCAAGTATAGTCAGGCAGCACTCAGCAATCATTGATTTCACTCATTTATCACAGGTGCTGCAAACTGAACTGCCAGAGGAGTAAGCGGATAGCAGGCTACAAGCAATCCAGCATGGTTTTTTTAAAACAATATTACAATATTTTACCAGTCAGCTGTTTCCAGTGAAAAATCAGAAGCAACAGACTACTTGCTCTAGACCAAAACATGCGAATATTCCTGGAAGTCTTTTCTACAGTAGATTTCACAGCTTGTATTGCTTATCTGCAGCGGGGGACCCATTTGTTACTGTGCTACAGAGTTACGTGAGGTGGCTTGCAATGTTCAGACCTTGCCATTAAGTACAAACCCTCCCAACAACAAACAATTTTCCTACCAACTCTATAGCTCGTTATAGTTAATGAAGAAAATCCTGTTTACAGAAAAGAATAAAATCTCCACCTCTACAAAGGATAAGGTTTGGCAACTTGACTTCTTTAACACGTATACTCACCACGCACACAGGGTACTTCATTTGTGCTGTAATCGGGTCTGCTCCATCCCTGAGAGGGGTCACAAATGTGCTTTCAGCAGACCTGTTTGTCACCCATTGTGACTGACCAGAGAGAAGCAACCTGAAGAAATCCAGGCTGCAACAGTTTGACTGAGCCCAGCAGGGCCACTCAAGGAGCAATGTGCTCCCAGGGAGGATTGCAGACTTACACATTTGATGTGCAATGAGCTGTATTTCTTTGAAAAACGTTAACTATAACCTTCACCGAAAGATTAAGATATACAATTAAAACGAGAGAAATGTTTGCTGGGTTTTCACTGATTTCCTTTTTATTTTTCTATGTATATATTCAGCCAGAGAGTGGAATAGAAAAACCTGCACTCTTCTCTTAAAGACAGCATAGATCACTCTTTGCACTCAGCAGAGAACCTTTTCAACTTCTCCGATACAGAATAAATCTGAGAGACAGACTTTTTATTTTTTCCCTTATGATAAAAGTCTTCTGATGTCCTTTAGCAAAGATAGAGGATGTACACACACACCTCAGCCAGGGCAAGACAGCAAAACCTACCTGAGAAACCAGGCAGGTATGTTAACCTGTGCTGAGCTCCATGACATCATGGTTACATTCCTAATTTAAAGCTGGCTCAGATGTGTCTACATGAACTACAGCTCTCCATGACTGTGCAGTCACATCCAAAGAAACACACTGAATTTTTTGGAACTTGACAATCCAATTCCTGCAAAGTCAAGACACTTACTACCAAAAAAAATAAGTTTAGAAAAGTCTTATAGGCCTACTTTTCTGGCAGGTTTAAGGCAAGTGCTCACCTACCTTCATTCAGAATCTGACCTTCTCTCATGCTGAGTTTTTAAGTAATTGATACATTGTGAAGCCAGTAAAAACGTATCAGGTTGGTTTTAACAAGGACTGTATACAATCCATATATTATATTCAGCATCTCTTAGAGCAAATGATGGGATGTAAAAGCTGTTACAGTTTTCCCCAGTCCATGCAAGTGGGTTATTCTGCTTCTCTTCAGAGAATCCAAATGTATGCATGGTGGGCCAAATTGCTCCCTGGGGTTGTTTTATTTGCTTGAAGGGACAAACTTGGCCAGGAATATCTTAGGACAGACTCCAAGTACTCTAATTCCGCTTGCATTATGTTCCATTTTCTCATTTCTGTGTTTTCAGTATTCATTTCATCCTCCTCCAGCTTCTTTTTCCAACTCAGCAGTTCTTACACTGAGCTGCTCAGCATTTTGCCATGGTACAAATATCCATCCCCTGATATCTTTACACAAGTCAATGACTGAAAAAAGCAGCGTGATACAGTTTCATCCCCTCCCCAAGGGAATGTAAACAACTAAAACTGGTTTTGTGTGGGGAGAGATAGAGGCTAAAGTGGAAGTGATCTTAGGGATGCCTTTTCCAGCCTTCTCTTTTTGCTAAATAAGCACCAACCCAATACATATTCTGGATGCTTTGCTGCCTTTTTTTATTTTACCCTTACCAGGCACACACACATCCCCACCACCAGGCTGCAGAAATATTTGTTGGCAGCATTTTTATAGCTGTACTACCCTCAGTTTGTGACTACACTGAGTTGGAATATATTTGTTATATTATGGTTTACTCCAGATAAGACAGAGAACAGCCCCTTGGGACAGCTTTGCAGCTTGTGCAAGTCCATCACGCTTCAACTGAAATTAGTGGAATCTCTCACATTTTACACGTGGTGTGGGCCAGACACCCAGCAAGTTACTGGGAAGTATTTCCTGAGAAACAGCTGAGTGCAGGTCTTAGATTTTGGAGGTTGTTTTAATGGATTCAAAGAACAGACTACAATTCAAATACATTTGAAGGTACATCTGAGTTTTACCCAGGCTGGAATAAGGAAGACAATTGCTGATCTGGTAGCTGGCATGAACTGACACAGCTATCAAGCACTTGGTTTTCAGGCATTTAGGGAAAACTGTCCATGTGCCCTCTGCTTACTGTAACTACCAAAGGCAACTGAGGATCACAGAGGACTGGAGAGACTGATACAAAGAGGGAAAGACAATCTTTTCTTGGAATTGCTTAATAATAAAATACATTACTGGCAATCTAGTATATATGCCAGGGAATGCCTCCCTTCTCTCCCCAACACTTTTGAGCAAAACAAGGCTTGTCAGTATGGCTAAATCCAAGGAATGCCTACAGACATGTTGAGCATCCTAGTTCAAGTGTGGGTTTGATTATTTGCTACATAATAAATTATCCAAAAGCAACCTTTGAAGACATACAACCCCTAACACTTTAAAATTAAGACTAAATTCAATTTAGAAAAATTGTAAAACAGTTTCCCTGAAATTAATCTTAAATGAAGTTTCTTGCTTGGCCTCTTGCTCGCTGCAGATAATCGATCTCGACGTGGCTGTGTGAGAAACAGAGGCCACTGAAAGGGAAGTGAAATTAAAGAGAGGAGCTAGGCCAGGAAGATGAAAAAAGCTATCTAATTACCAACATTTTATTAGAAACAATTAACTAATATTCAATTAGTTGCCATCACTGAAAGCAAAGTGACAGTTAGGAAAACAGAAAACAAACCTTGACAAGGTGTTCATTTTCTAATAAATGGGAGATGAGGGGAATCATTTATTGGTGGTTTACCCCTGGTCAGAGCCTTGGGGCAACTCACCCAGCGTGAGGCAATGGGACTGGCTGGTTGCCAACATTAACTGTACTTATTACATTCATCCCATGCAGAACACATCCATCTCCTGCTCTGCCTTGACATCCCATTTATTCCGAGATTCATTTGTCATGTCCCCAATCACCAAAATGAATAGAAACTTTCCAGCATGATGGATTGTAGTTCTAATTAGGACTAAAGAAAAGATCCACACTCAAGTAGAGCCCTTTTTCTTTTACTTCTTCTCCTAATAAAATAGTATTCCTAGCCAACTTTGTGACTAATGTCCTTTCATGGTGGTTGTCTACTGTAGGTCAGCCAGTCAAAAAGAAACTGTAGTCCTTCCAGAATGGATTTTTCCTCCCCTAACAACTACACAAATTATTATAGAAAAAAGTCCAGACACACTGAAAACCCTGCACACACAGTTTGTTGATGTGCAGCAGATGTCTAGAATACCAAACTTTGGACAATGTTTGTCCCTTTTGTGTCCCAGAATTTCTTTTAACAAAATGCAGATAAACAGAAACAGTCGGAATGGCAAAAAAGCTGCAATAGGCCTGGCAACTACTAAAATTGCTGATAAATCTGATTTTTGTTAATCAAGTTAAATTTGACGTCAGCATTTTAAAATAATGGCACTAAACAAAGTGCCACTATTTCAAACTAAGCCTAACATATAATTTGGTTGTGTTACCTCTCATTTCAATATGTATATCAGAAATAAACATATGCCCTGATACAACAGAGACTTTTAAAAAAGTACATATTCACGTTTTTCTGTACATTTGTAGCTCTCTGTTGTACAAGTATAGCAGGCCAGGACAGGACAAAGGAAAAAAATACAGTCTAGTGAGGGCAGCGCTATTCTGTTTGAAAAACTTTTAAAGTAAGGGGTAACATCTTACCTAGTGGCAAGTGCGTAACAAATAAAGAGATTTGCATGAATGGAAAAATCACCCACTTTAAATTGCATTTAAAAGTCAGAAGAAAGAAGACTGCAGCTACAAAAGAATTCAGAAATTCACGGATACATGAAGAATACTCCAAGTCATTAAAACAGTCTCAGGAGTATTTAAAAACACCAAGAGCGTAAACACCAAGTAGGTTCACTTATTACACAACAGACTGCAACTATTACGTACCAACAATCTGCTACAAAGTTTCTCATCTTTCAGAAGATGAGCATCCTGTCTGACCTCTTTTCTGTACTACCTTCACATAGAAGAACATGAAACTTCCTCTAGAAATAATAGAAACAATTCACAAGGGGTCTGTTTTAATAGGTACTATTTAAAGTGCAACTACTTTTGGAAAGGGAAAAGAACAATTTCCTAACTTTCCTAAAATAAAATATTTGGGATAATCCTGAGGTTTAACTTTAGCATTCTTTGTAAAGTTTAAATAAACTAGACGTCAAAAGAAATTTCAGAGCAATAAAGCATATGAATTTCAAGGCTTGATGGCAGAGCCCAAATTTACTCTGTAGTACTCACCAGGGAAGTCTTATGACTTGTATTAGGTCCAATTTCTCATGGCCTTATCCAGAAATGTGATGCCCATGCAAAGAGACCCAGCCAAACAAACAAAAATCATGCAGCAACCCTTACACCACCCCTGCAGGAAGAGCTGGGCAGCTGCTATTTTTAACTGTGGTCTTTATTTGATTCTGCAGACCAAGGCTCTCACCCCCTGCCATTTACTGCAATCAAAACACTGATCTCTTTTTTTCTCTTGAGTATTTTTACCTTTAATCAAGTATGACAAACTTGGTGTGTTGGAAATGTAGTTTTTTGGACCATAAAAACCAAAAGAGACATTTTATTTTCCTACTGCTAGAAGATACACACCAAGTGTGTATACATGCAAGAACAGCTATGGAGTTTGCTATGGAAACTGTTCATTAGGTGGGAAGGGAAACAGGTAATTACATTATTTACTCTTATTTGATAGCAAAGCTGCTTATGAACTTGGTTAGGCATTTTTAAAGTGCCTACTCCAAATGCACATGCTGTATAAACACACAGCAAAGCAGGTTGTTAGGTTTTGCTAAAAGCCCAGCTATTTAGGTGATACTTTCAATGACATTTGGATTTTCTTCCATGCTTTCTTGAGCCTATGCTGGTCCTGAACTGTTACCCACTGAAGCACCTTCCCAAACCAGGATTTTATCCTTTCTATTTTTTCTCATTCATGAACACGCAATGGATTTAAGACAATAATCCAGTATCCTGATCCAGCTTCTGCATCATTCCATACAACACTGAAATACTCCCAGAGACAACAAAGAAATCTAACTTTAAACAGCTGTCAAATACAAAACATTGCCACAGAATCATTAAGGTTGCAAAAGACCCTTAAGACCATTGAGTCCAACTGTGAACATAACACTGCCAAGCCCACCACTAACCCATGTCCCCAGGTGCCCAATACATTGAGGAATTTTATCCAGATAGAAAAAGGAAATATCTTCATAGGCTGTTGGTCTGATTCATCCTGTGTCAGTTTCTCCCATGTCACTGTATCCAGACATGTCACTCTCCCTCACTGCACCAAGATAAAACAAAAAGAAAGGAAGCCCACACGCAGCATGCCTGCCTTTACACCCCCCACTCCCTCCCCCCAAAAAGGTCAGGTGGTTCTGGAAATGACATAAAAGTGCCTATTGGTTGCTAAAGGCACTGGGGCCTTGATGGCTCCTGTACTGGCTCTAGCAAGTTTCCAGTGATGTACCTTTCAGTATATTCTGAGAATAACACTCCTGCATAATTTAAATGAGCACTATAAATTGTCATTTAAATTGCATGAGAATCTGAGATAAGGTTGGCAGAAGATCCAGAAAGAGCCCTTGAGTGTCAGATTAACACAGCAGGCAAGAGACAAAACCAGGCATTTTCTTTTCTTTTTGACTAAAATCTTTCAGAGAGAAAATCAAAGCTTCTCCAATTCCTGACCTTTCATTTCAATGAAGAACATGCAATCTGCAATCTTCTGCTGTAATTGATCGGTGTTTAAAATGAACAAACTGTAGATTAATATAATATACTCAGGCCAGAAAAGCAAGATCTCGCGGAGCGCTCTTCGAAGCAGATCCCTCGCTTCCACAAAAATGGATAATTTAATCTTTGTCATTGGCCTGTCTCTGTCAAAGAGAACAATGGATAGTCTATTCACAATTGATGACTATATAGAAATTAATATTAGTAAAAGGTGTCCATTTAGTGTCTCACCTGCTGTGCTAAAGGTGACATCCATGATGGATGCATCCTAAGACAACGGATTTATCTTTAAAATGGAGTAATTACACAGTGGATGCATGGGTGACATAATGACATTGTGGTTTTATATTAATAAAAGAAAGAAATATTCCTTCTGAAGAAGGAAAAAATATGACTAACATGGTCATTTATGAGATTTTGGCAGCTACTTTGTAACTGCAAAAAGCACTGCTGAATTGTTAAGCTATAAATTAGAGTCCTACACACTCTAAGCAGTTCATGATCAGCTTTCATGTGACAAACCCTAGTTAACAAAATTAAAGGTGCTCATGGACTCCTAAATCTCCCACCTTTACACAGGGGACTTCAAATTGGGACAGAAGTAAGAGGCAAAGTACACAAGATTTGAGGGGGGGAATAAAGAGATGTAACTTGACTTCTGAGGGCAGCACAGGCCCCTCAGGGCCACTGTTTTTTCTGTTTGGCAAGTAAATATCAGGGTGCTCCCTGAGCTGCCCTGGGAAATCCAACCTCCCCCAGAGAAGGACTTGCAAAAATTGCTGGAAACTCAGGACCTGCGAGAAGCCAGTTTGGCACAGAGGCTACAAAACCAGGTCTCAGGTGGCCAATTCACTGCCCCACTGGTATCAAACAGCATCTGCTCTCAGTGTAACTTAGTATTAATGAATAATGCTAATGTCTGGCAGAATGACACCCTTGGGGTGAGGCGTGGTTTGTGAGGTTTTTCCTCCCCTCCCGAAAATGCCCAAGTTCACCCACTACCAAGATATTCTTTATGTCCTGTACCTGGTGGTTTGTGTGGTCCATACTGCTGCTTTCTGAAAGTTCACCACAGAATTCAAAATACAATATCTCACACAGAAAACCTGAAATTATCTTGGTTTGAAGTTTTCTTTAAAACTAAATCTACAACTAAAACCAATCTTTACATTGGTCTTCTAAACTGTATAATTTGACCTAAATCAGACTTTTTAATTTCCCCAACTTTATCATCAAGAATAACCAGCAAACCGAAACTAAAATCCCATTATTTGTTTAGTACCCAGTAATCTCTGTGACTTCAAGAAGTTTAAAAAGCAGTCTTTGACAGATGCTTTTACCACTGGAGTCATCTAGATGCTGGGTTTGGTGGGGAGGTTTTATCTTACATACATATATAAAAACATGCTCAATTTTAGTATTTTAAAACTTTAAATAACTAAAAGCAAACAGTGTTAGGCCTGATTATAAATTTGCTCAAATGTATTATTTATTAAAAAGATGGTAAATGCTGATATTATATTAAGCAAGAACCTAAATTCACCCTCTGTAACTTTTCCAAGGTTTCAGTAAGAATTAACAGCAAAATTTAGATGCCAAAATCATGCAGTTCAGAAGGATAAGGAATAATAAGGAATAATATAACATTTTGTTTTAATGTTATATCATACTTGGGCCAGTCCAAACTGTAAAAGTTCAAGAATGAATAGTACACAAAAATTAAGTTTTCACTGTAAGATACATCAAAAAGAAAACATCTGGTCCCTCATCTCATGAAACCCTTACATTTTGTGCCTGCCAATCGAACTGATTGCTACTCCTCAATAAACCACTGCTCAGTGACAAAGCTTCCCTACGTAGTCAGTCTTTACAGCAAACTTCTGAAACTATTGTCTCTGGAGAGCTCCCGTTCCCAGTTCTGAAATTCTATTAAAAAGGCAGCTAAAAACATTAAATACTTTCCAAAGTCTACTCTTCTATTAATCCACAGCTACAGCTGTCACAGGGATTTTATGAGTTAGGCAGTGAGATGGGAGTGGACCATGAAAAACTACATTATGATGTAGTCCACAGCTTGAAGGCATGTGAGGTCTAAATTTAAGAAGCGAACAACCACTGGGTTTGAGTTTGAATATTCAACACCATTTCTCTTTTTAATTTGAATTAATTTGCTGATCCATGCTTCATATACCTTCCTTTCAAGGCTGACTGTTAATTTAGTAAAGGACACATCAACTGCTCAAAGAGGAAACATTCCCAGCACCAGTTCGGTACTCAGCCACCTCTTCCCAGGTCATCAGGCTGGAAGCTAATGGCTAAACACATCAATTCCAAGTTTTCTGACTTGGTGGGCAGAGGGTTTCTCTTGCAGGTTTTTCCTGAAATGTATTTCAGGAGAAAAATTGTGGAACAGGGCCAGCAGTAGAGATTTGGTGTTTCTCCAAACAAATTTTCTCTTTCTTTATGTGAATAAACGTTAGTAAAATTTGAAATGTTATCTTGAGACTTTCAAAGAATTAATTATCTTATTAATGCCACTCATTTCAAAGCGAAGAAGTGGTTCAGGTCTTTAAAGGAGACAGTAAGGAATAGCAGCTAGGAAGAAATTTGCAAATACAATTCCATGAAGATTATGAACTACAAAATACACCCAAATAAAATGGATTGCACAGCTGTAAGCAATAATTTAAAAGACCATACCAAAGGTAAACAAGAGGCATTGAGTTATTCAAAGGAATATATGAACAGGTTATAAATTCTTGTAAAAATTATGCTGCTGTTATTATGAAAATGGTGCATCATGACCTTGTGATGCAGGAATAACTGTACCATTAAATGAGAAGAAAAAAAGCTTTACTGTGGAAGGAAATCAAGTTTTCTGAAGGATCAGCCAAGGTTGAACTGGTACAACTGCAGGAGAGCTAAGAGATGAAATCCAGAACTGGATCATTAGCATCTTTTTCCTCACTCTTCAAGCCTCTCCTTGCCCAGAAAATGAAGAATTTTGCTCCCAAATCATGATCATATGTGTTTTCAGAAGCAGCCTCGTCCTCAAAGTGATCCCAGAACTGAAGTAACTAGTGACTACACACAACTGTTTCTTATCTATGAGGTTTTATATGCCCAGTGTCAAAGGCAAGATTTTAAGATTTAGGAAGTGGAACCAAGGTTAAGTCTGGGATTTTGAGACCTAAAGAACTTAAGCTTTAAAATTCTATTGAAGCAAATTGATTCAGTTTAATTCAATTTAATGATAATGTTAAAAGGATCCCCTTTTAAATTGTTTTAATAAACAAAACAAATTTTGTTTTATCTGAAACCTGTTTTGCCCCCTTTAAGCCCTCTGACCAGAAGGCTCCATTTCAATATCCGTCTTTCAGATATTCCTTACTTTTGCACCACACCTTGATCTGGTAACTTGACTTTGCAGCCTTCAACCATGATTTCATGTTTATCTATATTGTTTGTTCTTCCCTCTTACAATCATCCACCAAAAATGCAGAAATCAGCAGGAGAAAACTGATAATTCAAAAGTCTACTGGTTGCACCCACCTTGGCTTCGTGTCACACTCAATCCCTTACAGTGCACAAAGCACTGGACCAAAACCGTACTGATTTACATTTGCTTTGCCTTAACATAATCAACAAAAAGAGGTTTAAATGCTATGAAAAACTAAGCCTGGTTCTTTTTAAAATTCTATTTTCAGCCAAAAAGACAGCCACTGGGAAAAATTCAGTCACTGATGAAGTTCTGCAATCTCATTTATTCACTGCCTTCAAAAGTTTTAATAAAGTTGTAGTTATCACAAACATTTGCCCCCACAGAGACTTTTCTGCTTTGAAAATCACCAAAGTGCTCCCAGGCTGACTCTTATCCTGGTATTTCATATAAACATACAAAGTGCAATCTGTGACACAGAACCAAGGGTCATTTAGAGGTCTTGTGCCATATTGAACTAATTACAAAAAAATTGGCAAGAAAGTAACACATGACAGTTTTATATATTTCAGAGATACCTTCTGCAGAACACTCAGAAAGAGTCCAAATGAACAACAAGAAAAAAAGACTACATAAGTCTATAAAAAAATTTCACCTTTTTAATTTTTCAAGTTTTCATAATGATTGATTTTTCACTGTTATGAACATAAACTTTTGGGTAGCTTCTTCCTTATCATGAGCATATAGCTATTCCCACTGTACCACCAATGACAATTTTTTTAATGTTCCAGGCACACATAACTGCACATAATTCACACTGACCCCACCTCAGCAAAGACAGAAAGAAAAAGCATCACCCCTTCTCATTTCCACGTGAGGCCATCTACAGATACTTGGCTGCTGCTGGAAATTCAGTTTGTCACTGGAGAAGAACTGAGTATTCAGGTAATAGCCACGGACACATGATTTTTCTAGGCAATTGCAAACAGATTCCTTTAATGGTCCCCAACCTTCTGATTTGCAAACATCAATGTATTTTTTAGCGAAAATCCCAATTCCAGAAAAATTATGGTTTGATTTTTTTATTTTAGTTATTCTTTGTGAGCGCCCTAGTGGTGACCCATACAGACTGAAAAGCAACAATTGGATGTTTGACATATTTATGTATATAGACCTGTGTGTATAATCTTGTGAGAAAATATTTTCAGATACTAGAAGCTTCAAATGCAAACAAACCACCAAGCCTGTCTCAAAAACAGAAGAAGGAGTAATTAGTATGGCCTAAACACCAGCACTTAATTACTAAGAATAAAAATATCCCTGTTTCTCAGTGAAAAATAAATTAATATCTCATACTGGTTTAGTTATAAAGAAGTTAAAAAAAATTCAGAAGTTAAAGCACTAGTTAGCTGGGAATATAGGACTCTTAAAATAGGTTTGAGCTTTTAAACACAGATATTAATGGAACTCTACATTCCCTACCAGCTTTGCAGTTGTACAGGATGGAAACAGAAAGCGAACATTGTATGACAGGAGGAAAAATAAGGTATTTTATACGGGACAGATGTTAAGATGTTGCTTTTCTGGCAGTCTTTCCTCCTGTGATCATGTTTGCTTTTATATCAAGTGCCAGGCAAGCCAGCCTTTCTGACTATTGCCAAAAGCCCCTCCTTAGTCCTACTGCTACATCTGCCATCCAGAACAGTCAGCAGCTCGGCAACTCTCCACCCGAGTCATAAAAATTCACATATTTCACATTTTCAATCCCACCAGAATGTACAAGTTACATACAGATGGTTAGAGGAACCCAACAAATGAGACACCCAGGTCAATAAACCAGAAAGCAAACAAACCCCCAGAGAGAAATGTCTCTTTTCACCACTTTCACAGCGATTTCCCTATCCTTGAATCTGTGTTTTAATGGATGTGATTATGTACACAATGTGAAGCCATACATCGATAAGAGAACAGTTGTAGAAAGACAATACTGAGCTTGCTGATAGAGATGAAGTCAACAGTCTTGTGGTTGCCCATTTATCTCCTGATGTTTTACACCTTTGAACTGAGTTACAACACTACTGATACACCAGTAGAGAGTGTATTGAACTCAGGGTGAAATGATTATGGCAGGAACTCACTGCTGATCACAGCAGTGACAACCTGCACCTTCCCTTCCCAGTCTTCTATATTTAGACCCAGATCTGTGCTTGGATACAGAGCATGGAAAGGATTTATGTACCACTGAAATATAGATGTGATTTGCAGAAAGATCAGTGACACCACATGAATACTAATTTCTCTGACAAATAATACCAGCAGGGGCAATCCAAATGGGATGATTGTACATACATTAAGGCCAAATTCAAACATTTGATGACTGAGCAATGTTTTGGCATGACATGACCAGAAGCAGTGGATAACAAAGGGAGGGAGATCATCTTAGTGCTCCAAAAAGGCTGAAAGGCTACACATTCTTTTTGGCCACATATTCAAACTACATTTTGCTGCATTTTTGCTAACAATAAAGCAGTGCCTGTGCAGGCTTTAGTCCCTACAGTTTCATGACAATGCTAACTATGAAAGATGCTGTAACAATTCAAATGATCCCTACAAAGCTTATTCATTCACTTTATTACTAGCTGTGAACGGGTTTGGTTTACTCCATGGAGACCACTCAATACAATGTTCACATTGCTCTAAAAGGGCACATCACCAGTACATTCATGAAACCAGTGAAAATCCTCCTAACATAGAAAACTGAAGCAGTTTGTTGTTTTCTCAAGACATGCAACTCACCATCCAATTTTATTTTTTGTAGCTCTCTTAGCTTGAAAAACACGTGGGGCAGTCAGAGAAAAAATAAGGCTGTGTGAAAAGTAAGGCTGATCCTGTGTGGGAATGCAGAGGTACAACTAGACTGAAGGAAACATTCAGATTTGTAGCATTAGTGGAAAGTAATTTCATTTTACCTCTTCCTTTCAGCTATATTGCCCATACAGAACCCAAACTTCAGACAAGATAAAGACCCAAGTAGTCAGGGTTTAATGGTAGCTCAGGTACAAAGGAATGATCTTCAAATATTCATCCTAAAGTCACAATGGGGAAATTACATCTATTTTCCCAATGATCTCATAAAAATCAAGAATTTCTCCTTTGAGCAGCACATGCCCATCCTTAAGATTTATTTGCTCATAAAAATACTAAAGGCTTCACATAACTACCAGTTGCAAGCAAACTGGTGCAGTTAACTTTTCAAATGTGTCTGAGACATGGCTGGAATGATATCACAGTCAACTCTTACATTTCCATTTAACTTTGATACAGAATAAAAGACGTGTGCATACAAATACAGAAGTGTACTATTAAATTCATAAAATATTTTACTTGCTTTTGGCTGAGTAACATCATGTGCAAAGCAATCAAAATTGAATTAAGGCAAATTTGAAATGCTCTTTGTTTTTCTGTTGTTTTAATTTCCATTTTTCATGTTTTTTCCAGAGGCTGGTTTTAGCCTATTACACACAATACCTGTCTGTTTCTTGTCCTGTCAATCATCTGGCCATATATTTTACTGTTCATTGATGCTTGTAGATCTTAAGATTTTGTAATCTGCAGCAAGCAATATGAAATATATTTGTTGATCTTAAAAAAATAAGTCTTTCATAGACATGTGCACTAGTTTAATCAGAGATAGAAGTATTAAAATTTCTGCTAGCTTTGTGCAGCAGGGTTTAGCATGGGAGTTTTTCAGACACTAATGGGAAGCTGGTGGCAAACCCTGCAACCATTACCCACAGCAGATCAAGATTTTTAAACACATCACTTCTTTTTCAGTCATTAGTGTCTTCTTAAAACAACATCATGCTTTGTTTCCTTGATCAAAGCCACAGACTTAGGAGTGTGAAAATAAATTTCACTTTGGTGTGTTCCTTTCAAAACACGTCAGTCTCATAGGCAGGCTAATCTTTGGTGATGTATTATGATGGGTTGTGCTTATCCATGCAAATTGTCTCGATAGACAGTTTGCCACTCATTAAAAGGGATTATTCTCCCCTGCACACACCAGCACCACATGTGCTTGCACAGGGTGAGAGAGAGATTGGCCTAAATGTTCACATATGAGCCTTGAGGAAATTCTGCTTTCCCTGGTTCAGTCTCAGGGCTTGGAGCAGTGCTTTGGTGAGGCTTTGGAGACACCTACCATTGCACAGGCAACTTACACTGGGATGGCTCCAACACCTGCACAGCTACACAGACATGCTGAACTACCCTGGAATGACAAATTGCTTCTCTAAGGACCATCTTTGAAACTCATCACATCTGCATGACCATATCATCCACTTCTGTGGCTGTATTTATAGCACCTTTACACACAGATTATTATTCAACAGTTTACTAAAGCACTTCCTCCCACTTTTACGGCATGATTATCTTATTTCTTGACTTCAGCAGGAGCTTGGTTTGAATAAAGACATGGTATTATCCTATAACTGCTTCAAGAGCTCAGGTGTTTCCCTTCAAACATAGTACAGCTCTTACTTCGTTAAAAAAAAAAAAAAGATTTAAACTATCCCTATATTTGCATAGTTTAAAAATTCTTGATTTCCTGTTTGTGTCCTCTATTCTATGTCACACAAGAGAAAGACTCTACATCATGAAAATTAGGGCATAGCTTGATACTCCAGAAAAAAGTAGAATCCTTCATCTAGGGAAGGAAGAACCTATCAGTGAAATTACTAAACACAGCTGATCTCCTGTTAAATCCCTCTGTGGTCATATTAGAACAAATACCCGATTAATTATATTCTTGTGTGCTGGGATCCAGAATACTTTATTTATCGCCTTAAACTGCATCTACAGCAAGACATCTAATGAGCAGTAGCTTTTCCCAGTAATTCAGATAATCTCTTTGCAGAGAATTAGTTCTTGGAAAGTAGAAATGCACCTTTTTGCAAATTCCATTTTATACTTTCAACTCCCAGGAGAATGGGGAGTGGATCATAAGGAAGGAAGGGAAGAGGGAAAGATAGATTAAGGATGTTACAGTAATATTCTTTTGTTCAACATCTGCATGCTAGGGAGATTACACAATCTTCAGCAGATCAGCAAAAGAAGATTTGAAGCGACTACGGTTAAACCTTCTGAGCAACTGCAACACTCTGCAGCCTTCTTTACCCTCCACCCCAACCTTTCTGAGTCCACAGCTAAGAAATATTCCACATCCCACCTAGCTGCTAGGATATTCTTTCCATCTTTTAAAGCTCACTGAATACCATGCACCCGTGACCTTGGAGTAAACACAGTGTCAGCAGCACACCCTCTCAAAAAGATCCAACATCTGCAGGCAATAGACAAGGGCCCCTCTTCTCCCTTCAACAAGATCAAGCAAAATTCTAGGATGGATTATAAAATTCCACAAAGCTTAGCTAGCATCTCTTTTTTTGCATCATAAAACCAGAACACTTAACAGAGAAACACAAGTTTCCATGATTCTCCTCTTCAACACAGTCCATCCAGAAAATGAAAAATGGTGGAGTTTGTGAAATCACTGGAGGAGTCCCAAAGCTTCTGTTTTCCCTTCCATGTAGTGAACATGGAGACAACGAATGTTTTATAGCACCTGAAGAGAGGTACAGCTGACACAGCACAAGCATTGTGCAATAACACTGATCAGTAAACATTTCTCATGTCAAACCCAATTTTCTATCACATTGATGATGACTCAGATCAGCTGCTGCTGGAACATAAGGACCACTACAGCTCCCATCCGCCCGACACTGCAGACCTGAGGCCTCAGTTCACACACCACCAGGCACGTGAATTAATATGGGACATCTCGCCATCATATGTGGGATTCATTTGCTTCTTTGTTCCATATTCTGTGTTTACAGCAACATAACTGGTCTGGATGCTACACAGCAACACAAGAAGCTCACAACTCATAATCCTCTAGTGGCTATAAATCCAGCAAGGAAACGTCAAAGGTGGCTGGGCTCAGGCTGGTGCAATTCCCTTTATTTCCTGGAATCTCCTCCGAAGCCCAGCCAGGCTGCATCCACCCCTACAGAGATCAATCCATCCCACAGAGAAACACCCAAGCATTTCAATGGGAGGATATTTCTACTTATATTACGTAAACAGAGAATCGATTTTTAAAATACCGGGCAATTGCTGGGATACAAGAGTACAGGACAAGCTCTGTTGCTGACTACATGGTTCATAAGGTACTGCTCAGCCTGTGCAAGCTGAGCTACAGGAACACAATGCTGCTGGGAAATACAAAGGGATCATCCACTATCTCTTTAGTAAAGCAGAGATTAAAAAATTCCATTTCGAATGTTCAAAAACCCCACTGTATGATCAGGGTTAACCTCCCTTTGCTTTCACAGGTGTGGACAGCCCCTGACAAAACCACTTGTGGTAGAGCTGGGTACACAAAGGACTTGAGCCTGCACAGGGCTCACTTGTATGCAAAGGCCATGAGGACTTCAGTGAAGGAAAGAGGATTGGGGATTTTAGGGGCAAAACAGAGGCTTCAGGGATGAGCTGACATAACTCCAGACAACAGGTAATGAAGTTATCCTGTGTCAGGCTGCTCTGGACCTCCAGGAATCATTCTCCCGCCTTTACAGCCGGGGTGTTGCAGCCCCAGCAGCAGGGTTGAACATTTTGGGCAGAAATCTCAGTGGTTTCAGCTGCGGTGGGATGAAGCCCCATTTATTTATCACTGCAGCAGACCAGGCTGTAATACACCAACAGTAATGACCCCACTTTCCATAAAGTGGACAAAGCCTTGAGCCTCCTAAAATGCACCCCAGCATGCCCTAAAGTGAGACAAGATTGATTTTACTACTTGCCTCAGAATCCATTGATGATATTCTTAGAGCACATTAATAAAATATAATTCTACTGAGAACAAATTCCCAAAGACCAACCTTGCAAATAGCTCTTTTGCAAAAATTTTTTTGTGACTTTAATATTTACCACCTACCATTTCACACCCGATAAGAAAAAAGTGCTACTTTGACCTGATGCATAGTAATGTGGTGTGAAGCAATGAGAGCCAATTTACTGGGCATCACCGAGACATAATGTGGAGGAACACTGTGTTGATTTGCAGAGTGAATCAAAATGCTGAAGCTTTCTCTTCTATGATATCTGCAAATCGCCAAATAATGTGGTTCACTGACCAAGTGAATTATTTTCAAGCAGTTTGGCACATCTTTAATTACAAGATATGTAAAGATGAAATGGAAACACGCTGCACATATTTCTTCATGGCTGCTGAACTTTTCTTATGGAAAAGCACCTGTTTTTATTAAACTATCTCTAGAAAGCATAAAATGTACGAGGTATAGGTTGACAATGTATTTCTCAAAGTGTGTAAGTTACCAGCTGGGCAACCTCACAACGTGTGGATCAACCATGTATAGATATTGTACCTACACACACAAAGCTACACATACATAATTATACAAATACATAGAAAATAGATTTCTTTCTATCACAAACATCTTTAAATTTAGGCAGTATACCAACAGTATTATAATATTTCTCTTGCAACTGAGGAAGAAAAAAAAAAAAATTCTTATCAGGCCCTCTTTACTAAACATTTATGTGCCCTTTATGCTTCAAAAAATCAGGAATTTGCATGCTGACAATGATTATGTAAATGGACTGTTTTGAGAATCAGGTCCCAAAGGATTCCTCAGCTGAAAGCAATTCTCTTTTAAAGGTTTCATCATGGTCCAAATCAGTGGTTCTTGAGACACCATTTTCAGTAATGCAATAAATACCCTGTCAGATTCTTGCTGGTAGCTTTCCTCTCAAGCAATGAGCCCTTCTTGCTTTGAAACGGCAGCCCCGAAAGGGTCTCTGTTTGCTGATTTTGAAGAGCTGTGGCACATGACATAGCTTTAAACCTCCACTCTGGGTAAAATGGTGCAGTCCTGACCCAACTGACCAAAATTCATAGGTAACCCTGCTTGGAGCAGGATGTGAGACTAGATGAGTTCCTGAGGCCCCTTTTAACTTGAATTATTCCATGATCCTACAATCCTCAAGTAGCTGAGCCCTCTAGGCTGGGGCAGGCACACTGAAGAAACACATATCCAGTGATATTCTGGCCTCACCCTGAGCTGCTGGACTATTGCAAACATTCAAGTCAGGGCTGCAAGGTTTTATCTGAAGTGCAGATACCAAACGTGCATGACATCGGAAGGACTGAAGTGTGCCCTAAATTTTGCAATAAATATTCTGAAGGAAGGGTGCTTTCTCAGCACCTGGGCTGTTAGAAGTGCTCTGCTTGGAAATGTCAAAAACTCACCATCAAGGTTTTTATCCTAACCTAAATGCTTTTAGCAGAAATAGATACAGATTCAAGGAACTTCTGCAACATGCTCAAATGGGCATTCCAAGAAACTAGTTTTATAGAAAAAAAGAAGCTGATGTGGTTTGGGTTTTTTTGGTTGTATACACCTGCAATCCCTGTTCATGGGAATGCACAATTAAAGGGGTAGGTTTCAATAATTGAAAGCATTTCCCTGCCATTCCCCTCACATAAAAATAGGCACGTAAGTAACTTTTTTTTTAAAAAACCGTGAAAACCCAAGCAAGCAACCCACTATTCCCCACTACTGAAACATCAAACTCCAGTTTTAAAGTGGAATAGAAAGCACAAACTAACAAATCAAGGTCAATCATCTGTTCTGCTTCTGCAACTGTTTTCTCTCCCTCTCTAAATGCTCAGTGCCACAGATGAGAACATACAGCCCCCAACCAGGAACCTTAACACACAAGTTCTCACATGGCTTCTGTGGCACAGGCTGGAGAACGTGCACATCCAGCTCCCATCAGAGCTCAGCAGGGCTGGAACAGACTGGGAGGAAACAGCTCAGCACTGCCCTGTACCTGCACAGCCAGGTGTGCCTTCAATGCACAGCTTGCTTCAAATCATCTAAAGACTCTTTCTATCAAGCACAAAACAAATCCAGAGTGGACAGGGACCAGCAGGTTCACAGCTGCCAAGACACACAGCAGCTGGCTTTGATATCACTTGGGTGCAGTCACACATGCAGCCATGCCCATAAAGAGCTCTGCATGGTTTCATTTGCATGGGTATATTCACATTCTAAATTACATTGCAGTGATTTCAAAATGCAATTACATTAATTGCAGCTTGAATATGCCTGGAGCTGGCATGTGATGACATCATTCACAGTGAAGGCATCATGCTTTCCAGGAACACCTCAGCAGCCAAGGATGGACACCCTGCCTGGAGCACTCCTCTTGTCCTGTTGAGAAAGCTTTGGGCTTGAAAACATAAGTTGACCAACACAGCGAGTGAGTTAAGCAATAGAAAATAAATCACAGGCTTTATTTCTCAAGCATAGAACACCATCTCTGAGTAAAGGTCCCCAGCATTAGGCACTGCAGCCAAAGACTCCAGAGGTCAGAGAGCAGCAGGACAGCATAGCAATAGCATAGTCCAAGGGCACCCAGTTCCAGAGCAAACCTGCTTGGTGTGCAGCTCAACCCCATCCTGGGACACAAACCAGAGTGCACCACCTCCCTGTGTGCTTCGATTTATTTTGGAAAGAAACCAAGGTGTAGAGAGGCAGGAAACCACAACATGCTCTCAGAGGTGCTGCAGTCTGAATGGGCAGAGGCCCAAGATTGCAGGGCTTACCCCAAAGCCTGAGCTTCCCTCTGCACAGGCACAACCACATGGGCCTGGTGCTATTTCAGGGAATCCTTTTATTCCACCAGCTGCTACTACACTGAGGTCTGAAACTGAAAACCAGTGTGTGATCTCATGGATGAGTGCAAAGCTCACAAGCTCTCACGTCTTAACAGAGGAAAAGAAAGGCTCTGTTTAGTTGTGCCAGAATAAATGAAGTGCAAAGGTAGCCGGGATGCCTCTTGAAGCTGTTTAGTGCTGGCACTCAATTTGAATCACTCTGAAGAAAAGCTCAAGATTTCCTAGGGAAAGTACTACGCCTCAATGCCTTTAAACTATTTTTGTGCTTCTGTGATCCCGGGCTGCTGTGCATTGCAAGGACGTGGACGGGCTGCCTCCTTCCCTGGGCTGTTTTCTGCACACAGCAGCAAGAGCTTCTTTCCCCAAATGGATGTGGGGCTTTTCAGATGCTTTCTGCTTTTCCTACAGCCCAGGCACAGTCTGTGAGGGGCAGGAGCGGGGCAAAGAGGCTTGTCCGTGCTATTTTATGGCAGTTTTTCAAAAGAGTCATCTGGAAATGTCACTCCAGCTGTGCTACTGCTGTGTTCAGACAGAGAAAAAAGGGAAGAAGAAAAAAACAGCAGTAGTGTGGGACAGAGACCAAATGTTCAGACAAATTTATGCTTTATAACTTAAGGACAGTTTTTCAAAACTTGTTGCAACATCAATCTGCTGGGAAACTAAAATATTTTGGACAAGAGTGATGGTCTATATTTTAAAATTCACATTTATAACAAATAACCAAGTCCCAATAGAATGCAAGCTAGTGAAGAACTCTTCATTTAGAAATTAAACAATGTGTGTATATCTTTTACTTCATCTTCATAAAATCTCTGGGTTTGGGTCCTACCACCTACACACTGGACTCACTGAGGCAGCAGGATCAGTTTTGAAAAAAAACTATCAATAAGCACTAAAATAACAAAAAATCAGGCCCTCGCCATGCTTCGCTCCACACACTTCACGACTTTCTGTAGGAGATGACAAAAGCAATTTCACACAGGAGAACAATAGAGACCCCTCTGTCTCAGCCTCCAGGGTGAGCACCAGTAACAATAAAAAACACATCCTCTCCTCACAAACACACGGTGAATGATTCCTGGGCAAAATAAATTCTTTCATCAATAATGATCCATCAGAGATGCTTCCTTCTTTCTTTCTGTAATTCATTTGTAAAATTAACAGCCCCTCATACACAGCCTCCCAAAAAAATAATTGATCCCACTGCCCTGGATAGGAGCCACTTTACTGGATGCTGGCAACGATTACCATTTCATGCATATTATTTCCGTTTGCAGCAGGCTGACGCCAGTGCACACATGCAGGCTTATGTGAGACGTCCCACCAAAAAAAAAAAAGAATTAAAGAAAACAAACCAGAAAAGCTATCACACAATGTAAGACTTGTTGATTTCTTTGCCACCTTTTGTGCTACAGAAAATAAAGCATCTACTTGGTCAACATGTGCTACCAATAAGCTGGTCTAATTAATGGCAGACTGCTGAGAAACCGAGCAGCTTTCCTTATCTGCATAGGAAAGAAGCCCGAGTTAGCTTCTGATGTTGAAAGTTACTTGCAGGAAACTACCTCGCCAGACAGAGCTGCAAACCCTGCTTGTCTTTCAGAAAGAGGAGGGGGAAAAAAAAGGTAACACTAGTTTTACTTCAAAGTAATGCCAGGACCCTTAAGAAGATACACTGAGAGCATTTGTGTGAAAACAGCATGACATCTCCACTTCTCTGAAGTGGATTTTCCTCCCAATGTTGATGGCTAACTTGAAGTGCAAAGAAATTTAAAAAAAAAACCCAACAAAATAAAAATAAAAATTAAACAAGCAAAACACAAAAATAAAATTAAAAAAAAAAAAAGAAAAACAAAACCCCCACAACATTAATCCAGAGGACTTTTAGGAGGTTGAAAAAACACACATATAATATTGTAGTTAGTTTTTAGTCAGTCTGCCAATCAGCACAAGTGCCCATTGGCTTCAAAGTTGCTTAAAACATGTACATTTGTGGATGATGCCCAGTGACCAACAGCACCTGGTACAATAACCTGGAAGTTACACAGGTCAGGTATGTACAGGTAGGGTAATCCTGTCCTTCTTAACAAGGCANAAAAGGGAAAAAAGGGAAAAAAAAAGTAGTACAAGCCATTTAATTAAAATGGTTGTGTCCTATCATCCAGAATCTCAGGTTTATAAAGTAAAGATTAAAATCAAATTAATGGAGTCTTACGGCTGATTTGCCTTCCCACGGTTTGTCAGCACAGCTAATAGAGATCTTCTCTCCCTGCTAGAAAATGCATTTTTCCTAATTCCCCCATCCAAATCTTTGGTTCAGAAAACTGTGTCATCAGCACTGTATAAATTTGTGGGGAAGACGTTCACTGTGGTACCAAGATGTTGCAGGACTGTTTGTTTGTTTAAAGGGAGAGAAACAAGAATTTCACAAGAAAACTCTATTAACATAGATCAGTCACCACCAAATCACCAGTCACCAAAAATTCTTATTTCCTCTGGCTTTCAATGAAAAGAAATCATTAACTCTCCAGATTTGCCTTTCTCTATCTCCTAAAATAGTAGTGCTAACAAAACTGGAACTATCATCCTGGAGTACAGGGAAGTAAACTAATATTAAAACCAGCTTTCTCTCCACGAGGTAATGCATACAACTTCTTTCAGGGGAGGATTAACTTCTTCGTGTTCAAAGAAAACTAGGGCAAGCAGAAATGCAAGCATGGAAATCTAAAAATATTCCTTTATTCCACAGAAAACTAATTCTATATGAAATACTTGAGACGACTAGAACATCTCCAAAAGAAACTTGCACACATTGAAGACATGGGGAGAAATATTTCTTTAAAATGGAAGCGTGGCTTGAAACCCACAGCTACATTACCTTAAAGAATAAAAATAGTTATGACAAAGTAGAATACTATTTTGAATGACCCTAGATAGCTTTCCACACTGTCCACGTAAGTAGACACTGTCAACCAAGGAATGCATCCAACAGCCTCCTGAAGCCTTGCAGGCATTTTAAGCCCACAGTGGAACAAAGTGCTGGTGAACACATTTTTCCAGGGTTGAAGGAAAAGAGGGGATACAAAATGACAGAAGACCATCTTAAAATTGAATCTTAGGTGGAGATGTAAAGCCAAGGTCAGAACACTCAAAGGCTCACATCTGTATCATGCTAGGCAGTGACTGGAAAAGCAACAAACAGGTAACAGGTCTCTACATTTCAGCTGACAAACAGCTCGATGGCAAAAACAAAGCATTCAAGAACAAATAATGCCAGACACTGTCTCATTAGAACGAATATCTCATCCCATTAAAGACTTGCTTCACCCAGTATGTGCTGTCCCGGGGGTGGACAGAGCAATGCTGCATGGAGTGTGCTGGAAATGACAGCTCTTGTTCTGCAGACAGGGAGAGCAGCTGTGATTAACTTGGAGCTTTATGCAACTCCAGGCTGTTTTGTTACAAAGGAAAACAGCTTTGTAGTTTTAATATCTGTCTAATTTCTAGTTCAGTAGTTTTCCCCTTGAAATAACTTTTCAGTAGATTCTTGGAGCAGGTGTCACCTTTCCTTCATACACTTTAAAATAATGTAACTTTAATGGTTTTCCAAATAAAATGTGAAAGGCTATCAGGACAAATACCACCATTTTGATTCCACTGAGATGTTATTATGGTGATGGTAATAATTCCACAGAGAAATTACTTAGAATACACACTCAGCTCTGACCTGACCCAGCCAGAACTCAGATACCTTTCCTAAGTTAGAAGAATTTATTTTCATTTTCAACTGAGTTCATCTAATCAAAATGCTTCATTGTGACAAAGAGTTCATCATTCCTGTGCAAATTGCAGCTACCACTGTTAAGAATCAGACAGTGCTACAGCAAATTCTGCCAATGCATAGCCCAGCTTGAGAAAACAATTTTCAGAGGAGCAAAATAAATAGTATCTTATATTTTCTTACTAACAAAGTATACATTTAACACCCCCTGTTGGTAATTGCCTGTATTAATTCTACACTAATACAAGCTGTGGACATAGAATTTGAGAGTGAAACACCACCTATTCCTAAACTCTGCCTGTTGCAGACTCCTGTAACCCAGATGGTGAAGGGACCCAAAGCAAGGTAGATGAAGAACAGCAATGTGTTTTATTAGGCCAGGGTTTGGGAACACAGGGTTTTTTCAAGGTCAGGACTTCACAAGTTTTTACATGTCCAAAGATTTGTCTGTACCCTGCAACTACACTGAACGATTTAACAAAAGACATTGCCCTTGCCATCAGCACTGTCTATTCAGGATGTTGCCATAGAGGTACTCAGGAAATGAGGAATCAGTTCTGATCCCCCACCTTGCTCTGTCACTTGAGCCAAGGCATTTAACACTACCTGGCCATCAATGGCCTATTAGTACAGGAAAAGATATTTTCCCCCTGGAAATGCAGTTTAACTCAGCATCCAAATTAGTCTTAAGGCAAAAATCCATTAGATTCTGGCAATGGCAAGAACTGACATTAGAAAAAGAATGGCTGTTCAGAAAAAGAGGAAGATTATAGAATTTATTTCTTTTTCTGCCACTGATTAGTCCTCAGACATACTGATAGACAACACAGAGCTACCTATGCTGATAAGAACTGCCCTATTTGCATCCAAGTGAACACAATGGTAGCTGTCTCTGCAATATGGCACACAGACAGCTGCTTCTGGACAACCACAGCACGATGCAGGCACACAGCAAGACAAGACTAACAGGCAAAGCATGCTTTTTTTCCCTGCTCAAATGGTGTACTTGAGTCACATTTTCATATGACAAAAAAAATTTTGCAGCCTCTAAGTTATAATTTGAACAAAATATTTCATTCAACAATACAGCCATAGCTTGTTTTTAAAAGCAAAACAAAGAAACAGCCCCACTGGCATGCAATTATGGATTTAGAACCGACTTCTTTTTTTCTCTTTAGAAAATCAGGATGTTTACAACTGTACCAGGATATGTACAACTTAAAATAATAATCACTGATAGCGTGAAGGAAAAAGTGGTATGCCCAAATCTTCAAAACAAGTTTATATCAGGGAATGTGCTTTGCATTCTCTGCTGATTCAATTATCGGAATATAATTGCTAGTTGGGTAGGTCAGAGCTGCCTTGTCCTCATCCCAGAGGAGACAGGAATGTTACTGAACCAAAATCATTCTGATGAGGTGACTCACTCCTCTCTCAGATCAGATCAGCCCAAGTGGACTCCTCTGGAGAGGGAGAATAAACTTTTAGTTCTGAAATAAGTCCATGCCCCCTCCAAACAAGATCCCATGCCAAGCAAAGAATGGAAATAGGTTTCAACTTTCCTTTCAAGTTTTTCACAGGTCATTTTATGACAAAATAATGGGGGAAACACAGTTTTAGTTCTTCCTGGGTATGAGAACATCAGTAAGAAATGTTCACTCTCTCATGCTGGCCTGAAGAAGGGCTGGTGCTGGCCACTGGCATTGTTGTACCTTCTGACTTCAGCTCTCAGGAGCTGCAGCTTCCATCCCCCTCTGCTACTGCTCAGCCCCCCACCACTGGTTACACAAAGGACTTGGAGACAAACTACATCAGAGCCCCGAGCAGTGGTAGTCATTCACCAGGATTTATGTCCTTTTAATCGCTGCCTATTAAATGGATACTCTGATGAACCTGCTGGAGTCCAAAGCTCTCAGTACCATCTCCCCAGTTCCTGCCAGATGGGATTTTTCACTCATCTGCCACCTGCTGCTTTGCAGCTCTGCCACCATGCCAGGATCAGCAAGTGCTTCCAGTTTTGGGTGGTGATCCCAGGAGAATAGAATATTCTCCAGACCAAAATCATGCTCATTTTCTACCCTGTGCTCTAGCAGATACATTTCTAAATGAATACTGCTGTGTTTCCTGATCGTTTTATGGTTTGTTTACTTCTTGAGCATGTAATATTGTTAGGGTAATGTTGTTTTTAATTAGTTGGAAGAACTATTGTTTCAGAAGGCTGAATGCATTTGCTAGCAAGGGGTCTTTATAAATACAGTGAATGTTACCGGTTATGCCTCCACAGATGGGTACTGACAGCTGCCAGCCAGCTCTGCCCCTGCTCAGAGTTGGGCTGGACCCAAGCCAGTGCCAGTTCAGAAACCACATTAGTTGTGTTAGCACATTGTTGAGTCCAAAAGCCTCTTGGAAAAATTAAATCTGTAAAGTGGGAATGTTTCAATTCTTCAAGGAAGCCTCATTTGTTATAAGTTACTCAACAAATGTGCCCTAACCCTAAATGGTTTTCACTGTTTCAACCATTCAAAGTCACCCAGAAGATAAATAAAGAACTAATTATCAAAAATTGACTGCTATCTACAGATAAAGATATGCTGTAAATAGAGATGGGAAGGGTGATCACATGTACAAAAGAACATTATAAGTTCACATCCATATGTGTCAGAGATAAGCACATACAAGTTACACGTGTACATCGAGAGCCATGATGTTTCAGCAGTCCTTTTCTACACCTCCCTGTGGAATGGCATGAGAGGGACAAGGGAGTGGGACAGCTGGGCTTTGTCTGTGTCAGCAGAGGAGACAGGGAGTTTCTAGAGCTTGTCACTGCACAGGAGCCCTTGGTGGCTCAACACCCTCTGCAATCAGAGGGCTCAGATGGAGCTGATAGGGGAGCATTACATCACCCCAAGAGCAATGCTGGCTGCCCAGGTCCTCTGATAGCACCAGATCATCCCCATTCTCCCTGAAGTGGAACAAGAAATTATGATACAATTCCAATCTCCTTCCTCTCAGGCCCATGTTGCAGGTTCTGCTACGAGTGGTACCTTGACCTAGTTCTCAGAGCAGTTGATTTGAATCTCAGTGCCTGGTGTAGTTTACAGTGAGAAACCAAGCAGCTGGAGACTGCAGCACGTGTTTTCTCCAGCTCTGAGAGTTGTAACCTCTCCTTGTTTTGCTCTGGAGTATATCTGCAGAAGTGTATGTTATTATGAACACACAGAGACCAGAAAAAACTATCCCATGCATGTGTCTGCTCCATTCTCTCCGTAAGGAAATAACCCACTGCTGGAGTCCAGACCTTCCTGGCAGCTTGGAAGCCATGATAATGCAAGTTCTGTCTAAAGGCAAACATCTGGTACCCTCATTATGCAGAGCTTACACTTTTCTACAAAGAACAGGGAGGCAGAAATATGTCTCCACATGGGAAAGGAACCAGGACTGAGCTCCAGCACACTCTTTGCAGGTCACACTATGGATACTCCATGCCAGGACTGTTTCTACCAGAACATGTGCTCACTCACTAAAGGAGGGAGAGGCATCAACAGAAGACACTCTTGACTTAGGGGAAATGAGGAATGCGGGTGGAACCCCATCCTTGGAAACACTATTACACTGAATAAAATATGTTTCAGGAGGATTTATGTGGTAGGCTCAAGGTCTCCTCCTCCATTTCATTTTGTGTGCAACTATAAATTAAACTGTATTTCTGAAGAAGTTGGTGTTATAAGCATAGGGTTCATGATGTTTAAGTCACTTTTTCTACCCAGGAAACATTACACTATCGTGGGATGTTGTCTGGAACAGGTTTTTCCCCTTTGTCTCTGCTAGAATGCTTGTATTGTTTTTAATTGTTTTTTTTTTATTATTCTTGGTGCAGTATTTCCCCAAATCAGAAAGCTGAGAGGAGATAACACAAAGGAGAGTTTCACAAACACATTCTTTAAGAAAAGCAGTATCCTACAAATCCCACAACAAGCCCTTATTGGCACTTCCACTAATGTAAATAAAATCTATTTGGTTCTCAGAAAAACAATCCCTTCATTCTTGTTATCAGAGGACAGAATCTGGGTCAACAGATGCGTTTTGGATATGCACCAATTCTTAAATGATTTAGTATTCTGATCTGTGGATACAAAAAGCAATTTCCTACATCAGCAGTACCTTAGCACAATGTGCACTTTCATCCTACCACCTGCATTGCTATAATCATTAAATGCTGTAAAACATCTCCCATAAAATAAAAAAAAATCTGATATATGACTATAATGTAAATCAGTGCTTTGGATTACAGTGTGATACTAGTTCAGTTATTTATATGTGTTTCAACTAAAAACATCCAACTGGATTTCAACTATCACAAGATTAATCTCACTAATACTTTATATATACAGATGGTCAGGCAAGAAAAATTAGAAAAACATGAAAAATTAATATATTCTTCTTGTATAATATAAAATATTATTTGTCTCCTAGAAGATTATAACTGGAGCTTCTAGTACCAAGAATAACTAGACTAACCAACATGGGTCCTCTGCTTTGTGGGAAGTTTTTCATTCTGTCCCAGCTCAAAAGTTATTGTCAGACACAGGAGATCTACAAAGCATATAAATACCATACAAAACATATGCTTGCATTTGCCTGGATATGGCTTAGTAACTAATCAGAGCTATGTGTAGCTGGAGTCTTGTTCACTTTCATCCAACAAGTTCCAAAGATGACAGCAGGACAGTTCCATGAATTGCATATTCCAGCACTGTATCTTGCTATTTGAAAAGATGCTCCATGTCAACCTACCCTGGTCACCACATTTAATTAATATTATACATGCAATAATATTTGCAGTGCTGAATAGAGTCTCATCATTGAGCAAAGGCAAAGAATCTGAATTCAGCTTCTACATATGCCACCTATTGTCATGGTTTACAAATTAATATACATGTTTAAAAACACAGAGTGTTCTGGACAGAAACAGGTGTCTGAGAAACACACTCAGAAGTTCATCAAATTAAAAACCTTCATTCTCACAACCTGCAGCAAAATAGTTGATCTGCTAGAAGGAAGGAACGCAGCCAGAGCAAACATTTCTGGCAGCATGAGGATCAAAGAGGTCTCAGATAGCCAGAAAAAACAAAGGATGCTGACATCAAAATATTGGCAGCTTGCATTGTTTCTTTTCTTTCCAAATAAAATGGGCAAAGAAAAGGACTAGCTTTCCCATCCAAGCTCAGTTCTCCAGTGAGCAGCATTCTGTAGCTGTAATTATAATCTTGTATTTGTGCGCACACTAACTAATTTCCTGGGCAAGTTACATTTCAGCTTGAACATGTTGGCATGTAGAGAGCAACCTCAACAACAAAAATAGCCGCTGAGTTCAGCAACCTGCAGCTTTTTATAGTTGACCTTGCAGCTCTGCAAGATAATGGCTCTGGGCCACTTCATTATTTCAAAGAAGGAAATGTGGTTCTGGGAGTTTCATGGTGACTAACAGGACTGAAAAGATAAGTGGTTTCCTGGCTAAGTTCTTTTTGCTTGTTTTAACTTGGTCATTCTCATTTCAAAAGTATTCTGGTGCTCTTAATATTCTCCATTCTGGCTGTGATTGGTGGGGCTAATCTTGCTGACGTAGTTTCATTTACTCCATGGACTTTCCCTTAGTTCATGCAGTTCGTTATGCAGCTGGTTGCACTTGAACTCTCTCCCATGTTGCACTCTGGCCACAGCAAGCAACTATCAGTGTATTCATCATATTTGACTTCAATTCCAAAATGACTATAGCAATAAATTTACGTAAATAGACTAAGCACAACAAATAAATGTAAACAGTTGCATGACAGTCTGATTCTGTTAGTCTACTTCCCTGCCTGATTGAGTGATTCTATTAGAATACCCAGCTGGCTGCAGATGTGTAATGAAAAAGGAATGTGCACACTTTGGTACAGCTCCTTCTCACCTGCCCCTGAGCAGTAAGAAAGTTAGAGAGAACAGTTCTAACTTTCTACAAAAAGTCTGACTGCAGCAGGAGCTGGAGCTGCTTCCAGCTGTTGGCTGGCCCACTGCAGCTGTGAGTGACTGACAACCCACTGCTCTCCTCTGCCTGCCCACACCTGCAGGAGCCATAGGAAAACAACACATTTCCAACAGGAACAGAACCTGCTCCACACTCCTGCACTCAGTAATTTACTCATTCCCAAACCCTTTTTTCTGCATCATTAAAAAAACCTTGAAGACAATATTAAAAAAAATTTCCAGCCCCATTGATGGAAAATACAACTACATCCTCAGCCACATAAGCAGAGATATTAGTCACTCATATAATATTCATGCTACAGTATGCTCATGTTTACAAAAATTCTTGCTTAGTCTGGGCACACCAGAAACTGAAAAATTAAAGGAGCACCACCTTCACTGCTTTTTTACAGCGTTGTTATGCACCACTGTCGACACCAACAGCAGGCTAATTACAGACACACCACATAAAACACACAGAGAGCTAACTTAGTTGGGAAATAATATATCTGCATGTTCTCTTTGAGGATTACCATTATGAGAGGCCCAGATAGAAGAGATGTTTATCTAGTGTGCTCTGTGCCTACAGAAGAGGGGCTTCCCAGCTAGCAGGCAAGTGCAAAGGCACATTTCCATTGTCCAAGCTTACAATGTTTCATTTGTGTAACACTGAATCCCAACTTAATTAAATAGCTCCAGAGACCAGGGAAATCTCAATGTACACGGGCAAGTGGTCGAGCAGCCCCATTTACATGTGTGTCACAGCTCGCCGGGTATCGCTCCAAAAAGCATCTGTCTCAACAGTCTCATCTGATTCTTACAAACAAGCTACACTTCGCATTTTTGAATTTAACAAAGATCACACAGCTGCCAACATACTATCAAAGCCTAAAGACCAAATAAGCGTTTGGCTTCCCTCCAACCGTCCTTGCTGTGGTATTATTACTGACAATAGAGCCAGAGCAGCAAAAGCAATGAGATGGCAAATTTACACATGTGCCATGTTTTTATACATTGTCTACATTTGCTGCTACAAGACTGTAAGCAGAACACTGGTGAGCATCTTCTGGTTGCAAAATCTGACCTATTTTAGGGCTTTATGAAAGCTGTACAGCATTATTAGTGTATAAAAAAATGCAGATGGGCAAAATTATCTAAGAAAAACTATTCAAAGGTGTTTTGTTCATATTCCCATGTGGGTAGTAGAAATAGATCAGAATTCTGTATTCTCAGGGCTACATTTTGCACTTTTTGAAGAAATTGTGCAATATCCGTAAAACCTGGAGACCCAACAGTTGATGTTTTCTTTTAGTATCTACTCATTTCACCTTAATCCACATATACCTTAGTCCTTGCAACAGGAGCAGCATGCATATATCAGAGGGTAGAATTTGTATTTGACCCGTGTAGAGGAGCTCTGCTACATTTTTCAGTTCAGTTAATAGCCCAACCACCCTCTCATCAAAAGCCAATTGCACCTGCAGATAAGAGGCCCTTCCTACAGACAGTAATATAACTTTTTGATCTGTATCAGATGATTAGGGCAGTGGACAAAGACAACTTCTCCTTTAGTAGCTCTCCTGTTTGGTGAATTTCCACTGTGTATGAACATCCTCAGGAAGCAAGTGGTTAAGATAACAGAGCCAGAGGCTGGAGGCAACTCAGCCTGCAGCAGAGCCTAGGCCAGGTCTTGACAAATGCTTTGTGCAAAAGCCTGAGCACTCACAGGACCCTTGGAATGGAGAAATGTCAAGCTTATTGCACCTTCCTGCTTTGCCCATGTTCTCGTGGGCAGCTGTGCTTTGGTCAACTTCCCTTCCCTTAAATTCAATCTGTGTGTACACAGAAGGACGAGGCACAGCCACAGCCGAGAAGGAGCAGTGTGTTGCCATTCCCACATTCCCACATCTCCTGCTGCCCACACTCAGCAGAGCTATGAACTGCAATGGTCAGGCTCTGGTGACACAGGGCGAGTCCCATGGCACTGACCGTCCACCTCTCCCCACTGCACGCCCCAGTGCTGACACAACTCCCCTTTGATAGATCTCATGGCCTCCACTGAGCCAGGCCTGGCACCTCTCACCTCTGCCCTTGGATGGAGGGGCTGCTATTGCTCTCCACTGCTCTGACTTCCAGCGCTTTTCAACCCCAGCTCTCCTCACTTTCAAGTCTCCCATTGATTCAAATGCAGCTTGCCCTTGGCTAGCAAGCTGTGATTACACACCCTCCCAAGAGAGAAAGAAAGGGCAGGAACAGCAGTTTTGCCCACAAGGTTGCATGACTTCACACTTTAGGGTCAATTCATTGCATTTTGGGAGGAACAGCTCTTGGAAGGAAGGGCAAATGAAACAAAACAGACATGGGCGTTGCTGGAAACATTTGCTGAAGACGTCCCATTGCCACTGTATATTTTCAAGCTTGGGATTTATTTTTTCCCCCTCCAAGGCTTCTTTTAATGTATTCTTTCTTCAAAGTTTGTGCTATCTGTGTAATTTTTCAATCAGGGATTAGAGAGGATTAAGTCCTTGCTAGCCTGTGTCTCTCAGGGAGTGTTGGATGTACGTGCATACTTTACACACAATTCCAGTGCAACTGCTCACATTCATCTCAACAGAGATGAGCAGTGGCTTATTTTACATACTACAGAATAAAGTCAAGACCTGCCCAATTGTAGATTTACCTCCTCTCTGGTCTGTCCTCATGTTCTTTACCTTCTGTGTCTTCTTTTACATAAAAACCCAACTTCATGAAGTAATTCATGAGGCCTGTGTATAGTGCTGGTTGTCCCTGATGCAGGGGTAGTTTACAAGCAACACTAAACTTCAGCTACATGATACAATGAGGTCTCCCGGGGTTCATCATGTACCTATGCCAGAAGGATATTCTCTATATTTCCTAGATTTTGGGATCCAAAAGGTCTATTTACTCCTGTTTGATTTGGGCCATTCCCCCCTCATATCTACATTTTTTAATAATAATGCCAATCCAAGACATTGTGGTTTACCTCTGTTTTTTTACTCTATTAAATTTGATAAAATTTATCTTGATTCTGTTGCTAAGCAATACAGAAATA
This sequence comes from Pachycephala philippinensis, assembly GCA_013397055.1. Lineage (NCBI taxonomy): Eukaryota > Metazoa > Chordata > Aves > Passeriformes > Pachycephala > Pachycephala philippinensis. The sequence continues at coordinate 233,688 of VWZT01016238.1, read as the reverse complement.
ATCAGCAAAGAGTATTTACATGGATGAGTTCAGTCTCACTTCTATTCTGTGTCACACTTCCAGATCAACACACAGCTCTGCTAGATACATTCACACCAGCTTCAGCCAGCCAAAATAACTAACAGTACTAGTGACAAGGCAGTCAAAATAATCTCACTCAAGCCCACCAAAGTTGCTGGAGATATCCTCTAGTCACTATCTTACATGGAAGCCTGTCCTGCTATTCCTATACTGCTCTGGTTAGCCATCACGTCTAGATTAAACCTAATGTATCCTTATCTACAGACAGACCCACATTCTCCGTTTCCCTAAGGATATTTCATATTTCACCTCCACCTTAATCACACTCAGCAGGAGTTTATTACTAAGGTGCAGTTGGTCAAATAAAATTACGTTTGTGGAATATTGTCCTGACCAAATAAGTGTGTACCAGTTCCTTGACTTTGTTTCACATGGAAACTCACAACAGCTAATTGAACAAACAAAACATTTTCTGAAAATGACCATAAATAGTATTTGAATGGCTGACATTAATTCTTTAAAGCAATCATAGAAAGATTTGCATTTATCTATAATGACTGGAAAAGACTTATCATGAAAAATAAGAACTCAAGGAGAGTAATGGCAGTAGCAAGAATTAATGATTGTGTATCTCTTCCAAGTTAACCTAAATATTAATTCAAGAACATGATGTTTTTAAAAGTACAGGAAAAAAATGGTAGTTTAGACCGTAAGTTAGGGGGGGGAAAGTTGCTCTGGTTATGTTGCCCAGACTTGAATTCCTTTATCATTTGAGATCCTTATTAAGTCACTTGCATGGTATAGATTACAGTTCAATCCTAAAATTCCTCTACATTTATGTTTCTTATGTTTTTTACTTTGATATCCTGCCTGTTTTAATGAAGAACAGGATGTGCAATAGCTTGTTACTTACGGCAGTACTTTGACAAGGAACCTGGATCTTAATAAAAAACAGGAAATAAAATCCTTCATATTAAATCAATTCTTTAAAAAATAAGCATGTGAATGTCATATTTAAGATTAAAGGTATTTCTCTTTCCAGGAAAGGATCATAATAAGGTGGGCATGTGGCTATTTCAAAAACTGCACACATTTGGTAAAGAGCTTATAGAAAACAGTGTGAAATCCCATATTGAACCCAGCTGCTGGTACTTACTTTTTGATGTAAGGCTTACTTCCTGCAGATATACATCAAATTAAATTCTTCACTAATCTCACAATGGTGTTTTCCCTTTAAGCAGAAAGGCAATACTTACCTGAATGAAATATTATATCTCTTTAATGGGTTTCTACAGTGAAGACACATTCTACATTTAAAAATGTACGCTGACAGTAGGAACAGAGAGAAACTTGCCATCTATTAAACCAGTTTATTTTCTCTAAAATAGCTTTAATGAAGCCAGTTGGGATTTGTTACACCAATGATATATCTGGTGTCCTAAGAGCAATTTTGATAGGACTGTTCCTCTACTGGGCCAATTTCCCATAGTTCATACCACTGGCGATTTTAAGAGTGCTCCTCTGAAGGGAAGCATACAGTATTGTAATGACAGATGCATTTCGAAAATAAGGGTAAGGGACAAGAATAATGAGGCAAAGGAAATGGGCAGATTAATACAGGTTACATAGTTTTCCAGGCTTTGTTTGGAGGGCTAGAAACATGCAGTGTTTTTGACTGCAGGAAAGAATTCCCACTAGATACAAACCAGAAAGATTTTGCTTCCAATTTTGATTCAGTAACATCTGCAAATATCTGTCTGAAGTGATAATACACTGTCTCCTATCAAGAAAACAAAGGACTGAGGAATGATGGAGCAGTCAACAAAGAGGTGAAATGTGTTATATGTTAAACTTCCTTACAGTCTGTCAGCCTCCTTTGCCTTTTGGATATATTTATCAACAGATACAGGATTCTTAGTAGATGCCAAGAAAAAGTCATAAGATTATTCAAATGCAAGTTAAAATACAGAGCAGAACTCAGAAATCGTTTCAATAGTCACTGTACACTCTGTGGCCCTTAATCTAGACAAGAGCTCATTTCAGGGTCCAGATATTAATCTAAAATGGCCCAGTGGTGATGTGGGAGGAAGCACGTAAGCAGTGTAACAAGGGGCAGGAATAAGTTCAACCACTCTAAGCTTCTTTTCCAAAATTCCAAGCAGATCACTAAAGGCTAAGGGTGCAGAAGGCACTGGGCAGAGGTCCCTATAACACCATTTTAAACCAGCTCTGATTTGCAGAAAAGCAGCTTTGCCAGACAAAATGGAGAGGCAAAACTGAAAACATCAAATAACTAAAACACATCACTGAGAATATCCCTATTTCACACCCAAAGCGTCTCCACAGTATTTGAGTCCCAAAGTTTAACTTGAAATCTCCAAATCTCACCAAAACAACCCAGTCTTCCCAGCTGAGGATAGACTCGAAACCACTCTCATTTGGAGACTGCCCTAGCTGTGCTGACAACCTTTGCTGGACCAAAACTCATGGGAGCACAAAAGCCAGCCAGGTCTTTTACGTGTTAGTTACCTTCACCATTTCTAGAACTAACTTTTCCAGTCGTGCTGGCTTCCAGTGGCAGTGAAGACAAATGCCAGCTGGGCACAGATCTGCATATGGAGCCAGGCAGATTTACAAGGGCCTGGGGGCTTTTTGTGGATGAGTGGTTCTTGGTATAACCCAGCATCTCTCCCTCTCTCCCCTGCACGAATTGCTTTGCTCAGACTGCTGTATGCAGTTGTGTTTCTGTACAATACACAGCCAGAGAGGAGGTTGAAATCTGGCAAAACTGAACATTGGCTTCAATGCACAATTTTCTTGGGTTGGTTTGATTGATAGAAGAGACTTCTCCCAACCCTATGGGTGTTTGGCTGCTTTTCCTAGAGGATTTCTGATAAGACTTCTCCAGCCACTACTTATCTGCTACAGCCAGCCATTTTCCATCCTCACAGCTACTTTCTCTTGTATACTTACTTTCAGCAGACTGTCATGACTTCTACAATGCCAAAATACCTACAAATTTTTTTTAAATCTCTCTCTCTCTCTGTATATATGTATGGACTAATGCTAAAGCACCAGCCAGTGCCTTCTCAAGGTGGTACACACACAGCCAGTTCCCCACCTTCAGCCTAACTCACAGTGCTTTATTCCTACCAAGACCCACTTGCTTAAGCTAATCCCATTTCATGTTTCGCAGATATGCTTGCCATGCACATGCCTGGGCAAAGGAAAAACTTAAGGCTTCTCGTTGCTCACAGGGGTGTAGGCAAAACTGAAGCCAGAGCCCCACAGGGCAGTATCAGGCAGCAGCATGATTAACGCAACAGTGCCAAGAAAAGCAAGCCCTGCGAAGGATCTGTGGTGATACTCACCCAGAAATAAGAAAAGGAAAAAAGCATCGTTTAGAAAAGGATTGGGAAAAACTGAGCACAAAGGAAAGCGGTAGTCCTTGTTAAGCGACAGACAGAATTCAAAATAGTGGAGGAGATTTTAAAATATTTTAAAGCTTGACTGTACCAGAGCAGTACTGAGCAGCTCTGGCAAGTCTTACTCCTGTTGCCTTTTAGAGTTGCTCATTTCCACCCCATACTTGCAGCTTTTGTGCCTATGACTATTTCCTGAGCAAGAGAAACTTTAAACACATTATGAAGGTCCTCAGTACAACAAGACACTCACACCAATAGACCACACAGAAACCCAGTGGCAAACACCCCTTCCAGTACAAATCATAGCACAGCACTGGGATCGAGGAGTCCTCGCACAAGAGGTTTCTTGGCAGGGACAGGATAGTTACAAATTGCTCAGATTGTTTCTCCACCACCACATTTAAGGGGGTAGACTGAAACCCATAATAATGATCCATAACCAGATCAAAAATCCCTTATGGCCTACTCTCCAGCATGTATGGGTAAGTCAGTTCCTCATTTCAGCTTATTTTCAGACACAACGCAAACGCAAGGAGAGCATTTTTTCCAGAGACATGGTTTCCACGAGGCAGAAGATAAAAGCAGGATTGTGTGCCACCAACACTACCTGGTACAGCTCCATGAGCTAGTGCAGAGCCACGAGCCCAGCAGAGCTGCATCCACCCACACACCAGGATTTGCTTGTGGGGCACCACATGTGAAGCTACTCAGCTCTGGAGTAGAACCGTGTGTGGAACTCTGCTTGTGCATCACAGGGCTCTGCAGAAATGTTTTCCTTTGGCTCCAATGTATTCAATATGGGCTTGACATCCTGACATTTCACGCTGCAATGAATCTAGACATTCAGGGTAGAGCCTTTGACAGAAGAGCTCAGCCCACAGTCATGCAAAGCCGGGACAGTCACGTAATTTGCAGATGTAAAATCCAGTGTTGGTTCTATACAACAAAGTACACAAACCAGGTATTATTTCTTCACTGCTCACCAGGCAGCACTCTGTACATGGTGGTGCTTAGGCAACTTTAAAAGACTTGGAACCACAGGAGAAATGAAGAACCAAACACACACCCTTTTGGCCAAACCCTCACCAATGCTACCACTGAACTGCTAATGAAGCCAAAAGGATGTGGCCCTTTTGAAGCACTACATCTTTACAAATGGTTACCTGCTCCTTATGAATTTGAAATAAATCCCACTCTATCAAGGAAAACCAAATGAAGAAAACAAGAAAAATTCTTCAACAGAAGGCAGCCAGGCCAAACCGAGGGCATTTCCTATCAGTCACCTCGTGCAGCTGCTCCTGGGTATCCCAGCACCTCCATGGCCTGGGGAAGGGGAACCTCCCCCTTGGGCACAGCAGGAGCAGCAAGAACTGAGGTTTGGCCATAACCGCCTCACTCTTCTTTCCCATAAACCCATATAAATGTAAAACAACAACAAAAAGAAAAACATCTTTCCGCATCCTTACTGTTGATAATGAAGCAAAGACATAATGGTCTTCATAAAATAGTGAGCAACAAAACAAATGTAAGTCAGATGAACTGAACATCTTTTTTTTAAATGTTCCAATACTTTATTATTAATTTGAATTGCTAACCCAAGTTATTGCAAAGCCATACAAGAGTTTTCAAATATGAGCTGTTTTGAAGCAAAGTAAAACTCATGCAAAACTTTAACTTCTTTAAAAAAAAAAAAAGGGAATTCATTAAGCAACACACTAAAGACATCTATTTTGGATCAGATTATCTTTTTGGAGAGAATATTCCATTAATTTATTTCACGCCAATGCTATTTTAAACCACAAAAACACTACTCCCTTATCAATCCTAGAAACCTGCTGTTACATGGGAAAGAATAGACAATATAGAGAATTTTCATCTCTTTTATTAGAAAGGGTCCCCCCACTTAGCTGACCAGAAAATTGGATGGATCAGGAACTTACAAGAAAAAAGTACTCATGCCTGTATTAATGCTTCAACACACAGCTCTTAGTGTGCTTTGCAAATGCAGCAGAAGAAAACTCTAAACCATTAATAATTTCTCACCCACCCCCAAGAAACTAATAGGGGGAAAAGAACACTGTTTTAAGGCCCAAGACTCTTCCATTTCCCAGGATGTTACACTAAAAAATAAATTTTCTAAGCCAAATTTCCCTGTACCACGACTGAAACTTGCTCTCAAAATATAAAGCACCTTCTTAGAATCTATTTTTTCTCTTTTACTGCAAGAGACCAGGTATGCAAGGTGTAGCTATTACTGATTAAAAGCTCTTTTAACGTGAGGGGGGAACAGGAAATGATCCTGACTGCTTTCTTGGATATTGCAAATAGCCAAATGGTCTACTTTATCTGGAGAAACCTTTGAAATATACACATTTCCTTAAAAATCATCCTTCAAAGGAAAGTACTGAAAATAATAGTGCAGAGCGTGTGAAAGAAGGACAGAAGAATTAGCACACTAACTTAAATTTGGCCTCTGGTTTTCTCTAAGAGGAATAAATCCCTTTATATGATCCAGTTTCCACTGTAACCATAGAATTGTAACCCAGACTGGCCCCGAGATATTCTACACTGTGGTATTAGAAATACCTTGCATCACTTGCTATCATAGCAACATACAGAGTACTTGGGCTTCCTGCACACTGAATTCAAGATAGTAACTTACTCAGACCATCCCATACCAGCAACTTCTGTTGTTTATTTTTTAATTAAAAGCTAGATTGAATTTTCAATGCTTTCTTTTACAGAAAAGAATAAAAAGATAGAGAGATTACAGATAAGAGAATGCAGTATAATTACAAAGAGTGTGGTAACTGCATTTGTAAAGCATTTGAGGATCACTAGATGGAAAGCACTTAATTTTTTATAGCGAGTCATAGCATGAAACAATGGACTCTCATTAAATGTAGAAAACATGTTTTCCTAGTCTATTGTTCTTCCATTAGCTCTATTTCCACAACTAATTCAGGTGAAAGCTATTAAGTGACCTATTTTCATCAGGATTTTACATCCTTTGGCAGGTGAGCAAACATAAGAAACATCTTTTTCTTACAAAAACCATGGGTGATCCCTAACTTTATTTTTATGTGTCTAAACTTCAGCAACAGTTCTACTTAAGGATGTCTATGATCTATCACGTTGCATCAGGAATCCCAGCTATCCTCATAGACAGGCAGATAATTAAAATGTTTTTCTACTGTTGCAGCTCCTGCAGAATCCCATTCAGAGGGGGTGAACACACTGTGGGATGGAGCTGCTTGCTGCCTCAGACAGCGTCCTTCTGACAGTCAATATTTCATGGAAAATACCATATTTTAATTTCTGCTTGCCTGTCTGAATGTCCCCAGGCACTGGCACCCAAGACGAGCTCTGCTGGATGCACACATTTGGGAAGGGAGGTGGCTTTGACAGCCCGATTCCAGGATCTCGGTGTACTTGCCCACTAGATGGTGCAATGGAATAAAAATAAGGGCTGGGAACTCCACTGCTTGATGGTTGCTATCCCGGAAAAATCTGTTCCAAGGATTCTTGGTTCTCATTCTAGCTGATAAACGTCACAAATATTACATAACCATGCAGTTTTATACTTCCAGTACTGAGTTATTTTGAAAATTCTGTCATTAAAATACATTAAATACTAATATTCCTTCAGTGTCATTCACAATAATAACGTGAATAATAAAATAACATATGTGAAATGTGTATTTGCTTTGCAAAGCATCTCAGCAAGCATTTTATTGCATTGACAGTTACTACAAGAGGAAAATGGGGCCTTCAGCATCCCTGTAATGAAAGGTGAGGATACATTTTATTTTACTGTTCTCTGACACTGCTGTATATGCTTTCCCTATGCATGCATACATTGGCTGGAAGCACAGGACTTGCATGAGTAACCACCTTAGAGCTGCACACCTGAGAACAAGCGAACTGAAAAGCAATAGGAATCAGAAGGGGACAAACCTGGAGCTCAGATATGGCACTGCCATGCACCATGAATTTATCTCTCCCCACTCCAGTCCATTTAATTCACTGGCATCACTTCCCAGACAAAGTACACTCACTAAACATTCTGAAATTACACTTTTCTTCATTCTACACAGGTGGCCAAGTGCACCCTGTGACAGCTCAGTGCTGGCTTTCCAGACATGGCACCAGAGGGAAACATGCTCTGGCTTTAGGCTCACTATCAGCACAACTCCCTGCAGCACCAGCTGAGTCTGCAGGAGCTTGGGAGCCACTCCATGCACACTGCACTGCCACACCACTTTACCTTCCCCAGTCTGATGTCAAATTTCACATGCAAATCAAAGCAGTATCTTTCTGAACTGCAGCAGAAAGTTCAGAAAACACAAATTTCTAAAGCTGACAGCTGTAGCTTTTACTTAAAAACATCTTCCTCAATAACAGTCAGAATATGGCTATGAGAAACCTTTCCACTCATAGCTGCTCAGAGTTTACACTCTGATTGGTTCTGGTTGCACAAATTTCCTTAGGAGCTTCTTTTCAGGTTATTTCCTCATATCCACAAACTTTGCTGGAAGAATACCTGGCAAATATTACCCCATCCTGATTTACTTCTGCTCTCTGTGCTGCCAGAGCAGGAATCAATAAACTAGGACAATAATGATCATTCTGAAAAGGTGACCTGGCTTTGAAGCCTGCTTTCCTTCTAGCTCGCTTTATCTCGGCTGCCTCATCCAAAATCCCATTTGTCACTAGAGGGCACTTCAAACCAAGCTGTCATTTCACATTAGCAGAGTCTATAAACGTGGAGGGTTATACCCAGCCTACAAGAAAGTTGCTCTGGCTCCAACACAAGTGTGAACAGCACATCTAGCTTTCCTTATATTAGACAAACACGAGCTTGAACAAAAAAGTTTCCTATGTTTGGAGAGTAAAACTGAGTCCAGACTACATCTTTCTGGCCAGTCTAAACCAAAGCTGTAAGGAGGATAAAATGGCTTGTTTTGTTTAACACAATTTGCACCAAAAAAACCCCCAAACCTTTGCAGTCATTGCTGCTTAACAGATTCTTACTACAGTAAGCAGTGCTTTGTCTGTTTACTTTTAACTTCTGAATTTCAGAGATTAAAAAAACATGAATTAGATCTGAAAACAGTTTGAAATAAACCTTACTGGAAGGAAAGCCTAGACCCAGTCAAGTGCTACTAATCTGTTCGTGTTAGGTAATTGATACCCTGATTTACCACAAGCTACTCACCAAAAGCTGCCTTACTTCTTGACAACTCTAGGTCAACCAGTTCAGCCCCACAGATTAGGTGTCATATTTGCCAAACCCTTTAAAAGCTTGGAGTACAAGTGCATGAATGCCCCACGCAAGGTGTGATCCAGCCAAAAGCTAAGATTCGAGGAGAGCAAAGATAACTTTCAAAGTCAGAATACCATTTGACTTCTTGTTGCTACATAAATGAGCAGTTAATTAATGAGAGAGCAGGGCAGGTAGATACCCTGCCAGCCCTGCAGAAATGGGAGTGACCAGCTCCCCATGGTTTAGCAGCATGAATGGTAGGACCCAGCAGGCTGGAAATGGAAAGAAGGCTGCTCTTACTTCTTGAGGTTTTCTGGTTTTCTCTTGAAATTGATTTTCTAAGAAGAAAGCACCTTTAGAAGCTCAAGTACGTGCTTCAGTAGTAAGGAAAACTGTAAAATACACTGAAATGAACCACTGGTCTGAACACAGCTATAAAGATGCCAGCTGGTATCACTGCTCTCTGACTTGATTTTGTAGGGGACACACTACATTATCCAGTGCCTTCACACAGAACTGGGAAATGTTCAGCCAGTCATTGCTGCTTTTCAATACTGCAAATTTTGACGCAACTCATTTATGAAAAAAGAGGCAGGAAAGGAAACCACTGCAATTTCAGTGACAATTATTCTAAAATTAATTATGAATCACTCAGACCCATGGAAACTGAGTTATACTCAGAATTACGTACCTTACCTCAGTAGAACATACTTGTTTCTCAACAGTGTATCACCGAAGTGTCAGCGCTGATCAAAATGTCAGTAGATGGCAAAACTCATAGCAAACTTGAGAATATGTTCTGTGTTTCTTCACTTAATCCAGAGAATCCTGTCCCCTAGAAGGGAAAACAACAAGCTGTTAGATTTTTAAAATACGCAAAACACATATGATAGTTTTATCTCTATACATTTTATACGTTCTGTAAATCTGCTTTAAATAGATATTAATGCTTACCAAATCAAGTTGATTTCATTTTAAAGGCTCAACCAACATAAAACACTTAAAATTCTTATCATACCACATTGTTAACATGTAAATAAATTGTTAAAATCCAATTTATGTTTTGACATATGCTTTGTAGATGTACTGTTTAGCCTCAAAGTATTCCAAAATTAGACTGGTCATTTTTATTCTTTGGCCTCCAATGCCAGCAAAACTGGATTGAGCAAATAAACATGGAGATGTCCCGAGGGCTGGAGCACCTCTGCCATGGAGCCAGACTGAGACAGTTATGGGTGTTCAGCCTGGAGAAGAGAGAAGGTCTCCAGGGAGACCTTAGAGACCCTTCCAGTGCCTAAAGGGGCTCCAAGAGAGCTGGAGAGGGATTTTGGAGAAGGGAATGGAGTGATGGGAAAAGAGGGAATGGCTTCAAAATGACAGAGCAGTGGTTTAGATTAGATGTTAGGAGGAAATTCTTCCCTGTGAGGGTGGTGAGACCCTGGCACAGTTGCCCAGAGAAGCTGTGGCTGCCCCATCCCTGGAAGTGTCCAAGGCCAGGTTGGGTGGGGCTTGGAGCAGCCTGGGATAGAGGAATGTACCCATGGCAGAGGTGTTGGAACGAGATGGTCTCTAAGATCCCTTCCAAACCAAACCATTCTACGACTCTAAGAATAATCAACCCTGCAGAAGAATGGTGAATTGAAAATGAAAAGCAATTCAAACTTTCAACGTGCTGGTTTGTTTGGCTTGTCATTTGAAGGAAATCTGCTCATTCAGTTGCCAACATATAACTTGATTGGCACTATGGGAATATTTGTTTTCTAAAACCATCTATCTTCTACAGCTATGTAATTTCATAAGGCTCAGGTTTAGTTGTTGTTTTCAAGGCAATTAAAATTTCAGTTTTTGTGAAAATTTTAAAACTTGCATTGCAATAGGTGAAGACCTGGAAACAAGTTACAAAAAATATACCCTAAGTTCCTTTAGGATATTTTAAATGACTGTTCAGTGTCAAACTTACAGGACCTGTGCTTCTTAATACCACTTGGTTGCACTCAGGAGTAGATTTGTATTAAAATTAGGTTCTACAAAACGTGCTGCTGCCTACACACCTTTCATCAAATTTAAAACCAGTTTGATTCTATGCTTTCTGACAGTGCCCCTTTAAGAGCTGCCTGATCACAAATAGGAAGCAGTGAAAAATCCCAGGCAATGAGACAGCAGTCTGCTGCTCTGATAAGGCTTCATTAAAATACGTAGCTGCCTTCTGCAGCAGAAAACCTAATTCCAGATCCAAATTAAGTCATTTTAACCAAAAGCAAAAAAAAAAAAAAAACCAAACTAAAAACATAGTGCTCAGGGGAAGATGTAAAATATTTTCAGTATAATATCAAAGAAATAAAATGTAATTTTGTGCAAGTTTGCCAGTTTGCAAATTGAATGCTGCTGAGAAGGGACAACTAGAGCTGCGAGTGGAGGCGAGTGCTCTCACATCAGCGATGAAGTTCAGCACTGGAAGTGAGCTAAGAGGGGCTGCAGTGGCTGCCAGGACTAAAATGTGCACAAAGGGTGTGGCTTCAGCTCCATCACATGCAACTTGCACTGAGGACACTGAAACAGCACTGCACACTCCTTCCGAGACTGGGCCAGCCTTGCAGAAATCCTGACAACAGTAAAAATACTTTGGGCCAACAAAAACATCACTGCACACATTTAAAACTCCAGAACATGTTGGCTTCTTGGCCAAAGGCCATGAGCCAATTGTTAAGAGTGGAGGAAACTGTAGTTTAAGAAAATAGCCAATTCAACTCTACAAAATCAGTTGCAAATAACAGGATTTGAGCCTTCACTTGTCTTCATGAACAGGTATTTAATGAAGGTTTTTGGGAGTGCCAGTTCCTCCCCCCACTCTCTTTACTTCTGCAATGACATACCCATGGTATTCCCAATTCCATCCTGTGACCCCAATCAGTGCAATGATAATTAACTACTGCACATTTTCAAATCATAGGTAGGGTGATTGCAAAATCCCCTAATTTTGGTTTTCTATAACACAGAAGAAAAGTGTGTGCTTCAGAAGAGCTAGTAAAATATATATACACACTTATTTAAAATATGTATTAGCTGCCTCCCGAGCTGCAAGTTTGCTTCTGAGAGTGAGAAGAAAGCAATACATTTGGGACATCCAATACAGCTCACTTAACTGATTTTTGCTTTAGGCTGCACCTAAAGGCACAGGCTTGTCTAAACAGATACTCAGGTGAGTGTCACTCCTAGGAGATTTGCAGCACTGGATATACATTTCCATAAAACAGCAATAGTTTTGATGAAGACTTATAAAGAACTTCTGAAATCAACCTGAAAAAGACCCTAAGATTATTACCATCTCATGCTTATCCCTATCCTGCCCTGAATGGGTTTTACAACAACCAAGTTTCTCCATTTTTCATAAATTCAGGAAAATATTGCATTGGACACTGCATAAGGAATTAATCAGACTAAGTGTGCATCAAAGATGGCCAGGTATCACTGATCTACCAGGTGGTCACTGAGCTACCTAAGTGCATAGTGAAGATTCCTGTAATTCATCTGTAAATACAATGCCTTGCATTTCCTGTTATTAAAATCTTATCCCTTTCTAATATTTCAGGGTTTGAGGTTATCCAGAGTGAGGAATTTTCCTGTCCCACCACAAGAGGAGAGTCACTGCAGCTTTTTCTGAACAATACATGACATTCAAATCTTTCAGGTTTTACATTTATATTAATACTTAAAAAAACCAAACAAACAAACAAACCCAGGCAGATACTAGAGGAACCCTAAACATGATTCTACCACACACATCAATCACAGATCACTGTGATTTTCCTGCAAAAGCTTTAGCTCACACCCTAATCTCTGTTCAGCTCAAAGGAAGTGGTTCTTTGAAGCTAACCATTTCTTATCTCAACAAAAAGAGGACAGAGAGGAAAAATCTAAAATTTTGATCCAAATTTGAACCAGATCTTATTTGCAGTTCAAAACTGTCTAGCAAACTACTGCCTTCAACTTCTGTTCCTGATTGTGGCTAACTCTATGAGAAAGAGTATTAGGACAGACTACAGAAAATTACCAAAGTATTTTGGAAGATCAAAGATATTGGTGCGTTTCAAAGAGGAATCCCAAACGTTTATTTCCATACCTTTATATCAGATATTCACCTGTCATTAGAGGAAAAAATATCCCAGTAGATGGACACTTAACAAAAGATGAATCCTTTAAGCAAAGCCAAAACCCTAAACCACTCCATGAGTAGCTTTGCAGATACATTTGTGATCTCACATGGCTATTTAAGTTGAACCTGTAAATTACCAAGTCCTTAAATTTCGGAAGGAAATCAAGGAACAATAAAAATTGATTTAGTCATATAAATACTGGAAGTAATAAAGGCTTCATGCGATGTTTGACCTTCTGATAAACTGTGCTGTTAAATGATTCCTAGTTTCAGAGCAGTGATAGCATGGTTTGGTAACTAAGAGATTGCTTCTATAATGTTTCCATGGGTAAAATATTTCACTCACTGCAGTCCAAAGTCAAATTTTTGGGAGAGGAGTCAATAGAGTTAAAGGGATCAGTCCCACACATGTTCTTTCAAGCCTGCATCCATCCACAGGATGCAATTTTTCCTCTGATGTGACCCAAGTATTCAAACTGATAAATCCAGTTGACTTTATTCCTTTAAAATTTAACTAAATCTCTATGGCTACTAGATTTTTTACAACACTCCTCTCTTATACGTAGTGGTGGAGTACAGAGGTGCTTCACAGTCTCTTGCAAGATTGGTTCCATTATCTGTCTACTACAGGCTCTGCATCATCTTCTTCACAGCATCAGAAAGAAAAATGTTGGAATTTTCTTGACAGAGGGCAGAGATTAGTATAGGGGGGGGGGGAAAAAAAAGGAATAAAACAGAAAGAAAAAACCCCACCATCAAATACAAGTAAAGAAGTAACAGGACAGGAGAAATTGGGAATTCTATAATACCTGTCCAGAAGAAATAGAACATAGGACTTGAGGGTTTCTTTTCTCCTTCAGATTTATGGGAACAGTAGTTTGTATTTCATAGCAGGCCCAAAGCTTTCCTTTCAAGTATCAAACAGCCCTTCCAAAAGGGAATAGTTTTAGAATAAAATGCAGTCCTGCCATTGAGTGGAACACAACGTGTGACCTCTTAAACGAGCTGGACCCAAACTAGCTGTCCCATACCCACAAATCCTTTCATAATCCTGCTGTGGAACACAACTACTATAAATGTACATACTGCAACCTCCAGTCAGGATGAATTTCTGCACAGAAAATCTCCCACTAGCCAGAACAAGCAGCACTGAAGCCAGAATTCTTCCTTGTTCCCAAATTATTTTTTAACCTATCTATTTCAGCATTTTCTGCATATAGATCCTATGCCACCACTTTCTCCAGCTGCCTTTGAGAGCCAAACTCTAGTGGATTTTAACAGGGATTCTCAAAAGAAAATGTTTTTATCCCCGATAGAAGCAGCAGAAGCATCCTTAAAAATATCCCCTAAACATTTCAAAATCCTTTATTCTCTTTTGAAGGTCAATAAAATAAAACTAGGGACAATAGGGTCTTCAGCCTCTTAAAACTTCCTTCTAGAACTTGACCAGATCTGCCAGTTTAATACTTTATTTATTTGAGGGTTTGTTAAATACTTTGAAACATGTCATTAGCGAAAGCCCTAGAGGATGTGCAAAGAAGAAAATGAGTTAATATAGTAAAAAAATGAAACCTGTACAGTTAACCTTCAATCAAACACTGAAAAAGCTCAGCTTCATGATGTCGATTGAGGGATTACAGCATTGACATGTGCACACATCAAATTTTATTCCCCAAGTTGAATGACTAATATTGAATTTTACAAATGTTGTGAAGAAAAAGTTATGCTATGCTTTGATGTCTCTCTTTGTTATAATAAATTCCCTGAATTCATTTAGATGACCTTGATTTCTTTAATCATAAAAAGGGGGCAAAGTTCCAGCCTGTTCTTGTCTTTTAGCCCCAGCACATCATCGTTTAACACGATGCCATTTCAGCTGAGAATTCTCAGAATACCAAAAAAATCTCAATTACTAATTCAAGGATGCCCTGACCAGTCACTTGATGGTAGGATTCAATTAGGCAATGCTCCACAGGAAGACCAGCTGAAGAAATATTTTACAGCAGCATTTTCTTCCCTCTTCAAGATGTCTCTCCCATGTGGACACACAATTTTGAGAACTGGCAGGAAGCCACCTCCCGTTTCCTTGCCTTCAGGATAAAGCTGACTTGTCAAACGTTAATGAAGCTTTCAGGACAGTTCAGGTAATTAAGGATAAAGCATGAGCCTGACAAAGAGAGGAAGGGAAGCTCAGCATTGACATCCTCCCTATGTGTGGCAGCAGCGAGCTGTGGATGTTTGCCACAGGAGGAGAAACACACCAAGAGCTCCACCAGCTCTGTTCAGGGTTATGAGCTCAGCCCTGCGGAGCCAACTCAACGTGAAGGAGCATCCCATTATGGTGTTTCTGCCCAAATGCACGGGTGGTGCAATGCTCCTTGACTCTCACTGAGCTTTAAATGCCACTCCCTCTCTTTCTCTTGCTCACAGAGGGTTCCTCTAGAGCCACTTGTCCATACAGAACCTCACAGTGAGTTCACAGTGCCATTGACATGGCACCTAGGAGGGTTTTGTTTGGTTGGTTTTTTGCTGGGGGGGTCAGGTGTCTCACATGGAGACAATCTGAAGGATGAGATGTTCACATTGCAAATCCTGATCCTGGTAAAAAGTGAAATCTTTAGGACAAGGAAGTCTTAGTACTCTTTTACACCACACCATGACGCCTGACCACCTCCATACTTGAAATCAAAAGCCTTCCCAAAACTCTGCTGGTTTTATAGTCAGGCTGTTCACAGTTATTGGTGAAGCCTGAAAGTAAGAGTAGGAGAGTGAGAGCAGGCTACTCATAGAAGGATTTCCCTGCCATGTTTGGGGCTGGGATTGTGCCCACCAGCAGGGTCTGTTCCATCCTGCTGCCCTCCCAGCTGTGTGTGCAGCAGTGCCACTGCCTCAGGGAGTCTGAGTCTTACAGCCACTTACTAATTACACAAATGATCAAACAATTAAAATGAAACATCCAAACCAGCACTTAGTTCAAGATCCACCAACATTTCTGTTGTCTGTACTCAGATGGCAATCTGAAAACTAGGAAAGCTGCTCCTACCCAGAGTTAATCCAGCCCTAAAAGCAATACTGCATCACAGTTACCAGGAGTTACAACTCACTGGAGCTACTAAGGCACTTCAAAAACGAGCCTTTGGTTTTTCACGCTCATTCTTTCATGTTTGTGAATCACTCTGGAGTTGACTGCAGATATCTGACCTTAGGAAGGGCACTTAGTGCATTTACGATGTGTTAAATAACACTGCACAGGCCTGCCAAGCCGTAGACTTTCTGTGCTGTGCTAGCAGAAAGCTCCACAGCAAATAGCAAAGCCCTAGCACTATTTCTTCCCCTCATTCAGCACTTACCTGCCTGCCTGCATTTGGTATCAAGAGGCTTTTGGAACAGAAACCAACCACCATGACAAGAGCAAAGCAGAAACTGCTGCCATGCAGCATTTTAAGCACATTTTACTTAGCTTTTAATTTTTCATTTTAAAACAAATTCACACAAAGGCTTTTTTGCACTTAAAGAGAAAATAAACACACAGGAAGGCTGTTTGAAGGTCACAGGAAAATACCCCACAGAAAACAACTGTGGACAGTACATATTTACTCAAACAAGTCTGTAGCTATATAAGGTCTTTCAGCCTGGGATTTCAGAGTACTGGTTCCCTGGTGAGCATTGCACTCTGCAGTGTTTCTTCAACAGCATCCCCCTTTGAGCTGCCCAGTTTATACCATGAAATACCTTAAGTTTAAAATGTCCTCATATCTGCTTTCATAGTTTTTTGAAACAGAGGCACACAAGCTGCATCTACTGCTGGAATTAATAACATTCCAGCACAGAGCCCTCTACATTTTGACTTCCATTTACAATCACTATGACAAATATTTTCCTCTGCGTTGTAGTAAAATATTTAAAGATAGCCTGTCTTTAAAATCAGGGATACATATAAAATAATTCTGCAGATAAACTCAATCCCTCTATCCCACACCAGAGAAAGTCCCATGTGACTTGAATTGTCAGCTGCTGTCGATAATACAGACCTTTAACACTTTCCCACTTTGCAGGGTCCCCTACATTGCCCTGCACCTTTGGCAGCGTGGGCAGTTTATTTCACTAGACATTTGTCACACATTTCCCCAAGGCTGCTTCCCACCAGGACATTCCTTCTGAGTGAAACACTGTCTTATGCGTCCCACCCTCAACTGCAGAGCACCACTGCAGGGCAGAGATGCTGTCACCTCAAGCTGCAGCTGGTGCAAGGCCAGGAGCTGCTCCCCAGGCTGTGGCACAGGGATGGCCTGCATTAACCAGAGCCTAGAGGACACCTCCATGATATTAACTCAGAAGGGTTTACATTTCTGATGAACTATTAGGGTCAAATTTAATTATGGCCTTCCCTTCCTCTAATTGTGTATTTGGGCAGCTACATCTAGGGCTTGGTTTCACTTGCTAAGAAATATTCAGACTTCCTTAATGGATATGGCCATATGACAGATTAATTTTTTTTTCTCCACTCCCCATTTTTCCTTTTTGAATATACAATCTTTCTTTAAAAAAAGAAAAACAAACAAAAAACTACAAGACCTGTCAGGGCACGTCATGGCCACTTAAACTCCTCTAACATGCAGATCAGTAATGAAACTGCAGTGTAATGCACAGCAGCAGAGTGATTTATGTGCAAATCTAAATGGATTCATGTGGAAAAAGCAAAAACTGCTAAGGTACCATACAGATAATAGAAGTTGCACAGATTATTATGTAAAATCTGAATAAGCAACTATTAGTGGCTCAGCAACAGCAATAAGAAGATGCAAAAAAATCCCAGAGGTCATGTCACGTGCTCTGATGTACTAAAAGTGGGTTAACTTTCCCAAACTGGGAAAAGGCCACAATTAACCTTCTAAAATACATTTTAGATGTTTAAATATACACAAGCATCATAGGAGAGTTGGTTGGGGATTTTTCTTGCTTTTTTTTTTTCATAAAGAATGATTTGCAGCATTATTGCTCACGGACTTTTGATTAATACCTTCAGAAAAATAATGCAGGGATACAGTACATTTATGCTTCCAAGCCTGACAATTTTACTCTAAGCTTTTTCAATAGGCAAAAGGACCAATATATGCCAGAGAACCTGCACTATTTGTTAACTGAAAATAAATGTCCACGTAATGAATCCGTAAATGAAACACAGAAAAAAAAAAAAAAGAAAATCCCCAGCAGTTACTGAGTTTCAGATGAATACATCTGTAACCCCTCTGTGCTGGAGCATACCAGGGGTGCCCAGGTATAAAACAGAGGTGAATCAATCCCATAAGCTGTTTGTAGTTCCAGGTACACTCTCAGCCCTCAATGCCCTTGTAGTGTGGGCTGGGGATGACATGATAACAATAACACACAACTGAAAAAACTCACCAAACCATCAAATCTACTGACTGACTCCACAGCTACAAGACTGGATCTTTTATTGCCTCAAGGTAAAAGAATTTTATTTAGACTCAGAAAACTGTTTGTAACTGTTTGTCAACTTTCAGACCCTGGAAAACTCCCACTCCTGAGTTCTCTCCCTCTCCACCAACTGAGTTTCATAACTTCAGGCAAAACAATTTCAAATGAACAAGTAGCACACCACATTCTAATCCTCTTATTGTGAATTGCATCCACACAGAGAACACCCCTGAAGTCACTGACAGTTAAACTAAGCAAGCTTAGCAGAGATAAATACTCATTCACTGTAAATTGCAAATGTAATAGTATCACAATAATTTTCAATACTATTTTTAAGACAATGCCAGAAGTACTCTCAAGATCATCTGGTTTTCCAACTGAGCTGGCACACAATACTCATTTCAGCTTCACAACTATATATACACCATTACTGACAGTGGCTTAGGGAAAGCTGGCTTCACAAGTGAGCATGTCTTCCCTTATGTGTACACAGTAATACTGAAAATAGAGGCAGAAATTCTCTTTGTTTTGCTTACCCAGCAGCGTCCAGTTAGTTTTGGGAATTTAGTCCCTTACAGTTATGGACAAATACATATTACATTTATGCTTCCCAAAATCCTGAAGTAATTTATTACCTTCTCTCAACAGAAATCTGAGTCTGAAAAGCCAAACTGGCTCCTAAAGGCCCAACAGACTGAAGGTAGAGGAGTCTATGTTAAGGCTTGAAGCAGTTAGGAAAATAAATTTTAAAAGTTCTTTATCATAATATCTTTTATATTGCCCACATAAGCAGCCTAGCACAGATACTCTTCATAATTAGAAGCAACCCAAATAAACCACTTAGAGAAAATGAGGAATTGTTGCTAATCAAAACACATGGGCTGCTTTGACTAAAGTCTGAACTTCTTTATGTTGAGATTACATCAATCCCCACTACAAGACACAATTTTTAAACAGGAACAAAATACTTGAGACATTATATTTTATTAGGAAATATTCCATCCCACACATTTGTTTTCTTTTCTCAAATGTTGAGAAGGCCAGATACACTGTCTGCAGTACCTCCAGGGTCTCCTGGCAGAACTTTAATACATAAGACTAATAATCAGCCCAGGCTCAATTATAAAGGCATTTTTAAAAAATGCCACAATCATGATTTATCCTTACCCAGACATATACACCTCAGAAGACTCAATTAACCTAATGAAAAAGCCCTGCACATTTTCAAGTTACCATGTCTGAAGTTCGGCTTTATTTTCTGAAGTTTGTTTAAGGTCACCAAATGGTCAGATCAGTTTATCACCAAGATATCCCAAAAGTACTTAGGCCCAGAATTGCACAGTTAATTCTCCCTTCTCTTGTATTTCAGCTTTATCTATGACGTACAAGGTAAGAGAATGGTACAAAACACACACACCTGACCCATAAAATACTGGCTGCTTTTTGAGAGAGACAGAAAATTGCTATCAAGTTCCTTTGAGTCTCAAACACAGTTATTCAATAGCCTGAAAGTATTAACTGTCCACTAGTTTTATATCATTGACCTATAAAACTTATTACCTCCCATTTAATGAAAGATGTCTAGTTACTTAATTTCTGTGCTTCCTACACATGCTCAAAACTTTTAACTAATATAAACTAGTACAGGGCTTCTTATTTCAGTGAAGGTATATTAGATAGCTTCATCTTCATAACAATTTTCATTAAGTGATATTAACAACAATTATTCCCAAATATAAACAAACACTTTTTCAATAAGTAACTGAACAGGCCTTATGACATATATAAAGTAGAAAATGAGAATATTTCTATTTAAAATTAAATTTTATACTAAGAAATTTGTAAGAGTGCTTTGCTTTCTAGTGGAAGAAAGTAAAGAGAGTAAAGCCTCTCTGAAAAATTCTACATTACTCACATACTCTTTGAAACACACCAGAAAATACCCATTATTAAGTAAAACTTACTTTGTAGAAGATAATGCCTTAAACAAAGATTCAGATGTACTCATAAAGACTAACTTCTCCTAAGTGAAAGCAACCTTCAGACAGTGAGGAAAAAAAAACCTTTGATCCCTTTGAAATACAGATTATCACTTAGATTTTCAGCTGCTGCAAATCTAGGTAGCACAAGTGATTTCAATTCCCATTGACTTTAAAGAGTTCATTTTGAATTACACCAGCTGAAGACAGTCATGTAGATATATTTACTGATGGAGCCCTAATGCAGCAAACCATTTAGGGAAGGGTGGGCCTGTCTGAGGGGACTGCACAGCTGTAAGTCAGAAGCCCCTCAGCCACCACACGGAAGGCCAGGAACTCGAGTCATTTGTGCACTTCAGTTCCTGGTCACGTTTGCTTTGCACATGTCTTGCTTGCTTAAAATCAGTGCTTTGTTGCATTGTAAGAGAATTGTTCCATTTCTCCAGAGAACTACATAGCAAAAGGCGGCATGGAAATTTTAAGTACATCTCACCCCTGACACTGAAGGCTAAGGATGCATTGCAGACACCACAACAGAATGTTCTAGGAGATATAAGGCCTCTGTATTGCCTCTGGGAGGTTGCCTGGTCCGGTTTCATGCACCTTGCCAAAATTCATTGCTAGGAACGCAGCTGCCTTAGGCTTCCTATGATAGAAGTGACTCCAAAAGTGTTTGGTTTGCTCCATCAAATGGCGCTGCTATCCCTTACTTATCCCTTACTGAAAATTATTTTCTTGTTTTCTTAAGTGACTTCAGTGAAGCTCAAAACACCTAGATGGTTTTAATGTTTACACAAAACCCTACAAATCAAACTAACACAAAATATGCTGTGTTACATTTCAATAAACAAGACATCTGAGGCTGAGTGATCCATTCTGCCTGCAATTATCCTGATGTAAATGAAGGAGTTGGGGTATTTGTATGACATGACTAAATGTTAGCCTTGATCTGATCAGATGTAACTGAAAACAGAATTTGGCCTACAGCTACAAAGTGTTCAAGTTTAAAACCCTAGCTTTATCCTCCCAGGCAGTCTGCACTGCACAGACAAATGCAGTAACATGTAGATTTGGCAAACAATGTACTGCTGGAGAGGGAAACGTCCCAGAGCAGCCCACAATAACAAATTGTCACTGTTCAGGCTAATAAGAACAAGCACTTAACAAAGTTGACAGGGAGAACTAGACTGATCTTTACATGGTAGCAGGTGACAGCAGCGACAGAGACATTTATGGAATTTGGAACAGTACATGGAACAAGGGGACCGCTGTTCCTCCCACCGAGAGAGTGCCTTAGGCTGTACACAGAAGCATCAGGCTTTAATCTCCTCCATATTGCTCAGAACTGAGACCATAATCGGTATTAGATAAAGAGGTATTTTCATATTTATTTATATTCTGGATGACAGAAAAAAGCTATGCTAGGCAGTTATAAAACAATTTTATAATCATCTGTTTGTGGTGAGTGCTCCTTTTCTCTTTGATGTTGCATCCCAGATAGCACCTGACAGCACAATACCTAGTGGGATCATCATTCTGCTGCACACCTAGAGTTCATCTGCTTGCTCTTCTCTCACAACCAGCAAGCCAAGTCTTTGTTTCACTCATTTCTTACCCATTAATTTCACTGACCTTATACAGCAGAATAGAAGAGTCGGAAAAAACCTTTCGTACCACAGAAGACCTGAAAAGACCATCACTCCTTAATGTCTGAATGAGAAGTTGAAAAAGGATAAGGATGAGAATGGGGGATGGGGGAGGAATGTTTTGTTCATGGTTATCAATGTTTGTCATGGTTAGACAAACACAAATGGAATGGCTAGAGGTTATAAATGTTTGCATTTTTTACAGGGTGCTTAAAGGCATTTTGAAGATAAATGCAGACATAAAACGCATGCTTTGAGGAGCTCAAAGTCCAAACATTCCAGTTTGGGCAACTGTTCAGGACGATGTTGGACTGTCCTTTGGATCTCCCTAGAATAAAAAGATCCTTCTTAACAACTGCTAGTATGTCCAAAAATTAGGAGTTGATCTCTTGTGTTGCCCCTCTGACCTGAGCTGGTGAACGCAGCAGAGTTGGATACAGATGTTGTACAATGCTCTCCCCCAGCGTGTCTGAGGAAGCCACACAGAAATCTGGAAATCTCAGAGTGCCCTCTGAAAGGCTGGCCCTGTAAGCCAGCCTGAAGGGGCCTAGTTAGTGCAGAATGCTTCTCTTGCACCAATAGAGTATGGGATGCTGTCCTCTCAGGGCTGCTTCCAATTTACTGATTCATAAAACAGCAAATGATCTTGATCTAAAAAGACTAGTGTGGTGGGCTTCTGCTAAGTCTGAGAAACTGAATCTCTCTCCAGAGCGGTGTCGCTCTCAATTACACTCTCTGGGATACACATAAAAAAGTTCCTAAATTCATGCCAACCAGCATTTTGTGTTTCTCAACCCTGGTATTCACATTTCTTCTTGGACCAAAAGTTAAGTGTAGAGGGTGCCTTTAGCTTAAGAACATAAGAAAGGCCATAACAGTTCAAAGAGAACGTCACACCTATCTCTGTTGGGGCTGTCCCTGCAGGTCAGGAATGCATGTCTAGAGAACAACATAAGAGACAATAAGCCCACAGCATAACTTTTCCGTGTATAAATTTTACAAGCTTCTAAGAGTCAGTGGTTCAGGGGCCACCAGAGCTGGAGGATGCCTTTAGACCACTTTGACGGCAATGGATTGATCTCTGAACGTGGTAAGTTTAGTATGAACTCAACAGGCTTAGTACTAGGGCTAGGAACAGGTCTGGCATTATTCACCATGACTGTATGCATATTAATTGCCATTAACAATTTCTACATAATCTGTGGGCTGTGAACACCATCTGCAGAGGTTGTATTTCACTGCTTAATGAAAGTGAACAACAGATAGTTGACGCAGCCCATCTTGACATTGGTACTTTGAGATTGTTTATAATCTTTCTTGCTCAAGAGTTCACACACCTGTAGCAGAAGGGTTTTCATCACCACATGCTCTTAATGAGCAACTCAAGCACCTGAGAAATCAGAGCCTACTTGGCAGTTCTAACGAGCCAGCACTCTCAGATCTCATGGCTCAGTGATGTGGTATTGAGCACACTCACCATGCACACTCAGAGGAAGCACAGAGTACCAACAGAGCATTTGGGTCACAAGAGAGCTTGCAAAACTGAGGGATAGCACTAGCTGTCCTCCAGATGTGTTTCCTTCACTGTGTACAGCATTTGTATGGATTCCCATAAGCATTTCTGCTGTCAGTTTAAGGGGAGTAAAGGTCATGTTTGTCTTGGATTAATTTTAAGTTTGGAACAAGGAGAACAAATTGCAATTTCCTATTTTCACGTCATTTCCCTGTGTCACAATCCCATGCACACTTACCAAGTCTGACAACACTTAGCATGGTTCCTTTCTCCTGACACTTCAGCAAGGGAACTTTTCAGAAGAAAACCTGACACAGGTACCTCCAGAGTGGAAGCATTAATGCTGTTCACTTACACACTGTCCAGGTGATGTCTTCCGCACAAGTGCCTGAAAGTCACTCACGGCTGGGTACAGCAAACTTTGATAGATCTTAGCATCCCTTCAGACATTTGTGATATCTTCATTAGCATTTGATGCCTGCAGAGAGAAAACCGTCTGGTCCTGGTTGATACAGAAGACCAAAACAGATGAGAATGCCAAATCTTTAGAATGTCTCTATTTCTGCTGTTAGTTTAGATGACCTCTGAGTAAACACAAGCCTGGAAAATATATATTAACTGTAACTTCAGCCAACTCTGTTGTAAGATAACAGAGATAACCTTTCTTACTTGCCAACTTCACTGAGTGTCGAAAGTATTTAGATGAATTTAACATTCTTGAATTATTTGGGTTCCTTAGTCTTATAAATATTTATACTCAACATGAATCTAAGAGAGTGTCTCCATCTAAAAATAGCATTCTGATTTGTGGCTTTGCAAACATGAGAAGTCAGAGCATCACAAACTAAATACAGCAAGTGTGTGTAATTATCCTCATTAAAACACTTTGAGTGGAAAATTTTCTTTACCCTGGGATATAAGAGAAAGCAGAGCAGACATCCCCTGGTTGCAAGACGCTTTTATGAAGCCCATGTAATCCCATATTTCTAGTAATTTGCTCAGACTTTCAGGGACTTGCTTCCAGCCCTGAAGCTACAACCTGTCCATGCAGAGCTGAGGCAGATGCATGGCCACTTCCTGAGTAAATCCCTAGAAAATTACTCCATGGGTTTCTAGGAGGCTAGTGGGGAAACTCTGGTCTGGACTTCCAAGTGTCAGAGTTGGAATTTGAAAAATCCTATGGTAAAGCTCTAAGCAGGACATTTAAAGCCCTGGTGTTCCAATACTTCATCGTTTTAAAAGCAATTTGCTTGACTACAACCTGAGTATTTGTTGTTTCCACTCAATGGATTCTGCCTACAAGTGGGATCTGGAAGCAGAAGTATAAATTAAAACATCACCATTCCATAATTGCCATCTGTCTGATATTTGCAGCTGCCTTCAGGAGAATGGACATTTCATTCTCATTCTCCTACTGTCCAGTTTAGTTTTAAGCCTAAATCCTCAGCACACGTTTTCTCTCCTAGCCATTTAGGCTTTTTCCTTTTCCCCTCCAAACACCTTCACAATGTTTCCCAGTGAACCCAGGACGTTTCTGCCCTACTGAATGAGAGGGACCAAAATCCTTTTCACTTCTGCTCTGAGTGAAAGCACAGCAGGAAGAACTCCTCTGGTAATGTTTATGCAGCTGTGAAACCCCTCTAGAGGAAGTAGCAGAATTGCTAACACCTTAGTCATTTTATCACCATACCCAAAGTACTGCAGAATCCATGTCCTCCACTACCAGAGTAGAGCTGATCCTGCACTGTAAAAAACTCCAAACTCATGCTCCCTTGTTTGAACAATGTAAAATAAAATACAAATTTAAAAAAAAAAAGTTGTGCATCAGTTCTTCTTACTAGGCAATAAATGCTTTGTTAAGCTTCTGATTCTTGTCCTTTTCCAATCTGTGTTGCATGGAAACGTGCTCAGTTTGTCTCTCCTCTTGATAAGGTGACTGTGCAGTAGATGGACACTCTGGAGTACACATACTTAAGGAATGTCTCAGGACATAGTGACTGCAATTTAACAGCTTTAACCCTACAGCACACTTCCCCTTTAAGTACTTAGTTATAAACCTAATCTTCTTGGTAAACTACTCAATTTTCAGGGTGTCACACCAGCGTTTAATACTTTTACTCATTTCATTGACACATATATGTACCCACAGGAAACAAGGCACACACAGTGGAAGCAACCATAGTCCTAGTGCACATTTACTGTAGTGCTTCTGCTGCACCATAACGATTTGGCCTGGAGCAGAAGTAGAGATAAAAGATGGCAGATAAGGAATCCAATTCATATGGATCTACAATGCCCCTTGCCTAACATTTCCTCATGGTCTCACCCATTCTCCACACCTGCATGAGAGTAATCCAAAGGAGGGTGCACTTACTGACTGGTCAACCTTTGAAAGTGTTACTGGTCCTGTTACTGGATTGCTTGCACTGCAGTGGCACATTTTAATGACCTCTACATTAAATCTTTTTAATTCATTTCATGTTGGTGTGAATCCAGAAAGTTTAGATTATCTCTATTTTTTTTTCAGGTTGAATCTTCAGAGGAAGAAACATCACCCCATTCTGCACTTGCTGAACCAATTCAGGCTCCAAATGGTTAAACTCTTACAGAAAAAAAGAAAAAAAAGGGCATTTTTCCTTCTGGGCTTCCTCACTATAGCTGAAACTGAAAACAGAAGGGCCAGAATACCACAATAAAGGCTGGTCTTACTGTATTTTTGAACTGACTAGAAGAGACAGGAAGATCAAGAAATCCTGTGAGAGATAATAAAAGACAAGCACTTGAAAACTGAATTGTGATGTGGCCACTAGAAATACCACACCGAGAAACAAAAATACTTGCAAGTGTATCCGTAGAGGATGCACTGCCAAGCCCTGGCTCAGCAGCTCTGCTGGCTTTTTTAAAACAGATTATGCAAGAACCTTCTGTGATCACATGGAAGGGAAAAGCAGCAGTGGATTTTGTCAAGCGTCAAGCTATCATGAAAAATCTAGGAATTACCATATTAGATTAGGCTATGCCTCCTATCAAATTCCTCTTAGCAGTCATTAGCCCCAGATGCTCCAGAAGAAACTGAGACAGTTCTAGTATATCATATTCCCCAGGAGACCTTCCAGCCCTGTTTTTCATAGTCAGTGTTTGGATAAAGCACTGAAGCATCAGAGGAGGACTGCCTCTCTCTGTGCTCCAAAGAGCTCCGAGGAAATGCATGTAACTCGGCCCCTATCTGGTAGGTCTCTGTATCTTTTCAGAGTAATTCAGGGTTAGCTCTAGTCCAAAGAACATTTCATTCGTAAATGTTTTCAATAAAGCAGGGGAAGCCACCCACATCCTGCTGGGACAGTATGGGTTTGTGTTTCTGAGCTCTTGAACCATTTCAGAAAAAAAAATGATGCACACCAGAGTCCTTTTAAATGTCATATCAGGCAGCAAGTGATATTTGGCATGGTGAACTAATTAATTTTTTAATAAAAAAGAGGTATCCAACTAAATTCTTTCTATGAGCACACAACAGTAGCCCCAACTCAAATGTTTATGCAGCATGAGTACACAGCCCAATTTTTTCCCTACTACCTTTTAAGAGGCAGCAAGGCAGCCTCAGGCAGGCCTCTGTCTCCTTGGGAACGT
This sequence comes from Pachycephala philippinensis, assembly GCA_013397055.1. NCBI lineage: Eukaryota > Metazoa > Chordata > Aves > Passeriformes > Pachycephala > Pachycephala philippinensis. Next base: position 206,619 of record VWZT01016238.1, on the reverse strand, counting down.
CACTAGGGAGCTGTACCACTTCAGACTCCTTCAATAGGAAAGCATTTCAAAACCAACCACACACTTTAATTACTGGCAATTAGAAATTTCTGGGTTTGTGTGTTTACAGCTGAAAAATGTTAATGTGTGCCAGTTGTGTCAGAAAGTTTGATTAAGCTCTTTAAACTGAATTTGAAAAACTTAAAACACTCCAAAGACTCTGATCAGAGTATCTGGGGGGGCTTTCCAAAGTGACATGTAGAAGTCAGAACTGCTTTAATAGTCTCCTCACTGGTCCCAGTGGACCACAGCTTGCCTTGCAAAGACATACACCAAACATATTTGGCAGGAGAGATTTCTATCTGGAAGTTTCACAAAGACTAAGCAGCATCTTAATCATATCTAGGATTGCCATCTGAACAGCAAACTGGAGTTACAGCTGAGGTTCCAATGACTACATGTGAGTGGGGTTTCCTAGGAGCAGCTATGAAATGAGATAAAGGTGAGTAAAACCCATGCATTGCACTGTATGGATTAGCTGCTTTTTCAGCATACAGCAGAGCTGTGTTAGTAGTTTCCTTAGAAACTTAAAGACTGCAAGAAACAGCAACAATAAGAGAGTGATATTAGACCAAGTTCACAGGCGAAATACAAAGAGAACAAAAGGTACTTTTTCCTGGCTAACAGAGGTGATATTTCCATAGACACGTAAGGCTGATGATGAATTCTTGTTACAGAGCTCTCCATGTGTCATAAAATATGAGCAATAAAATAAAGTCAAAGAATTGAAAAGACAAATGACAAGCCTCTGTGCATCATTAATGAATGATGAGGGTAGAAAGGCAGGAGATAACCCTCCATGCATATAATAATGATGTCTTTGACTGGTGGTGCTTCTCTATGCCTGCACGTTTAATAAGATGTGTTAAAATTAAAAATTTAAAAATCAAGTCCATGTGCTCCATAAAATATGAGGAAAGAAGCAACTCTAGCCTAAGTTAAGATCTTAGCATTGTACATCCTATTAAAGAAGGAGATGTGTTGATTTATGCAAATACTCATAAATGAAGCATGACAGTATTCTAATTCTGATAACAAACCAAGTCATACAGTCAGTAATCTCATGTCTCATCAAAGGAAGATTTTTGATACTTAGCAAAGAGTTGAAAGTCCACAGGAAACCATCTGTTATTGTATCCAGTGACCTTTCTTCAGCTGCTTTATACCCAAAGCTGCTACAGACCCCAGGCTGACTAGTGGGGTTCTGTGTTTTTACCTGAATAACATGCATTAGTGAGAAGACACTAGGAGTTCATGTTTCTCTCCTAACACTGTCCATTGCAAAGGAACTGAACACAGTATTTAATGAGAGCAAACCTACATTCTCCAGACCTCTCAGTAGGACAGGTACTTTCTAGTGGAGAAATGGGAGTTCTACATGACAACTTTTTTTTTTTTGCACATCTTTAGGAAGTGTCTTTGTGCTGTGCTCTCTGTTACACTGGAATATAACCTAATGCTATCCAATCCAACATGCCTTTACCTGAAGTCAAAGCTGTATTTCAAACTTTTTCCAGGACTATTGACATAACAGGATTGAAAAGTGTTGAACTCAATCATCTTAAAGGTCTTTTCCAACACAAATGATTCCATGCTTCTATGATCCATTATGTTCCCAAAGGCATCCTCAAACCAAACATGCACAAAAGATTTTTCCAGTTATTAATATTTTGGGAGCTTCTGAAAAGTAAGCCTTAAAAGGGAGATGTCAAAGACCTGGAGGGGTGGCAGTGATGATGGGGTGGAGCTGAAGTCCTGGAGAAGAGGCACATCATAAAACAGGCAACAGAGGAAGATCATGTAACAGCTTTTAAAGCCATCGTGATATCTCCATACCTTGACACATTTTTTTCTACAAACACCATTAACAACTGTCTTTGCTCCCCACAAACTTTGTTTGAAGTTAAAAATAAGGAAAATGTGCTTTAATGAACCATTAGAGTCTCTATATCTTCCAGGCTAAGTCTACTCAATTTATGAGGAAAGAGATTTTCTTTTCTCCTTTTTTTTTTCTTTCTTTTTCCATGCTGCCAGCTGTGCAAATGCAACCTGGAATCAGAAGTCTGATGCTCAGGGCTCAAATATCATCAGCAATAATAAATACCAGTAACTGAGCTTCACCTGAGAGTGATGCTGTTAATGTGCCAGACAGAGCAGAAAACCAGCTCACTTTCCCACAACTACACTGTCTCTTAATTGCTAGCAATAATAAAAGCTCAATTCTGTTAAGTAAGCAGGTATGCCAGACATATGGGGAGCAGGTCTAGGGGGCAAGTGCCATCGTTTTACAGTCATTTCCCTCACTGTAATGGCATTTAAGAAGAAGTTATTTGCAGCATGTAAACTAGAAGATGTGCATGTGGGCATTGTGTGAGAGACAGATGGACTAAGAAAAGCATCTGGCTTCTATACAATAGAAATATTAAACCTTAAAGCAATCAAAGATCTTTAAAGTAAGGAACCCTGTCTTGTTCCCCAGCAAAGGGAATGACCAACATTCCAAGGTCTACAAGAGGAAGAATCCACCATCAAAACTTCCAGGAGTAAAACACCAGCTATTTGTTTTTTACTGCACTTGAAAAGTTCTTGGTCAAAACACATATGTTGTAAAATACTGATAATTTTAAGGTTCTTAGGCAATTTTCGTTAGGATAATTATGTTTGCAACATAATGAGAAGAAAATTATTTTTAATGTTACATTCTACGCAAAAAGATTGTAAATGACTCATTCTCATGACTCACAACTGTCAGAGGAGACCTGCAGGGGCTGGGGGAGAGAGAAGTATCCTAAGTTTTATGATAAAAAAGTTCTGCCCATGCTTCAGGAGAGTACATTACACATCTTCTAAATATGCATTGCTGCACAGCTCTCTCAATGAGAAGCAAATAACAGACTTCACATCTACGATATGCCTGTAGGTGGGAAATAACTTTTCCACACAGCCCTGCCTATTCTCACTTTTATTATAGCAGTGTCCTAACACTGGATAAGTTGACTTGGCCAGCTCAAACTTTTTGTTTGGTGGAAGTGAAAAGCAGAAGGAATGCAGTAAACTTTAAATCCAAGTCTTGGTGTCATGGGAGACAAAAAGGCAAACTTCTAATAAAAGGATCTTGGAGAATGGTGAGCAAGAGCTGTACTGAAATCATATTTTTAAATTATTTTTATCCAGTTGAATGACAGAGCTTGTCACTTCTATGTAGTATAAATGACTGAATACTTCATATGAGCAATAATACTATGGCAGACTGAGGCAAGCCAAGATTTGATTCTTAGCTCTGCTACCAATTCATGCAGATAAATCATTCAAAGTCTTTGTGCTTTGACTTTCCCATCTGAGAAAGGAGATATTCAGCTTAGTTCACAGGAGTGTTGAAATGTTGATCATTTTTAGGCACACAGCAATGTGAACTCATTGGGTGAAAGGTGCTTTGGAAGTATTAAATATTCCTCTTGCTATTATGCCTGCTTTCCTCTTCGTACTGTTTATGAGTAGTGCTATTCTTTTGACTGAACTTCAGCCCATTAGAATTTGACAGTATAGAATTTACATTCTTTGCAATGATAAATGCATTTAATTTTCTTCAACAAAATACATTCCAATCCAGCATTTAAGCATAAGACTAATCTCTTTTGTTTCACATGACTATTGAGTAAAAACAAGTGCTCAAGTGCTCTGTCAAATTGAGGCCATACGAGTTTTTGCAAGAATAAGCAGCAACTGGCAGTTGAACTCTGATTTGAAAAAAGTTCTCTTCCAAATCTTGGGAAAACTATCAATAGTTTGGTTGCTATCCCACCAAAATCTATGTGGTATCTATACACACATGTTAAAAAAACTCAAACAAATAAGAAAAAATATATTCATTTCCCATCCTAGACTCGATTCTTCCTCTAGAACTTCAATATTCCCTGGTATACCTTGTTCTGACTTTGGAAGGGAAAGCAACACTAATTGCAAGTCTAAGAAGTTTGAGGGAACAGGAATATTCTCCCCTTCACCTTCATCACAGGGACCAGGTTTTCTTCTGCAGTTTATCAGTTGTGGTGCATTTCCTGCATCTACAAGAATCTGATATACCAACATCATCTCTGGCCATTTCTGCCTCCTGTTTTACTCCTCAGTAGTAATTATATTTCTTATACAGTCAGGAAATTGATCCGGGACTTCAGGAGGTTTGTGCAGCCTACGAGCTACAACTCATGAATTCCTCTGGAGTATACGCAGTGTATCCATGCATATTTTATTGATTCTGATCTGAATGTTCACCTTAATAACAAACAACTGCTATAAATCAGTTCTCATGCTATCTGCAGTAAACCAGAATGTAACATAAACTGAGCTTAGACTGGTTTTCCTGAGATGGTGCATTAGGTCAGAGACTCACTGTGGGAGGGCTGCAGTTTGTAATCTGCAACGTTACAGATTATTAGGATTTCATCTGCCTTCAAAGGCAGAGGATTATCTTCCCTTCTGCATATGGTATCAGGGAAGTTCCTGGAATGATCTTGCCAGCTTTATTGTAAAGACAGACCTGATGAACTTCAATGAAACAAAAGAAAATGGAAGTTTCTGTGCAAAGGAGGTAATGTACCTATGAAACAGCCTGGCACATAGTAAGATTGAATTAATGATCAACAAACTTGTAAATATTTCTTGAAATGGTGAATTCTGATTGGCAAATCTAGGGCTTTTCTGTTGGAGCAGAAAATTGGAAGAGCAAATGTATAAAAACCTTCAGTGGACATGCAATGCAAAACCTAAGAAAGCTGAGACACCTGAAGAGCCCTCCTTCCCTGAAACTTAGGTATTATTATGCAAAAATTAAATTCTGCCAAAAGGAAAGGTATTGGATCTGTTCTTGTAGAAATCTAGTTAAGATTAACTTGCAGCTGGCAGCAGCAAATGCTGAGTGTTACTATGCTCAAAAAAGGGGTGCCAGAGAGGTAGGACTGGATCTTGGACAAAGAGTGTGCAAAGGCTTCTTTTCTTAATTTATGAGATCTCTGGATTAACCAAATAAGAAATCACATATTTAATTCCCCAAAGAAGGCTAAATGTCCTGCCTCCCCCTTGGGAACTCAGAGGGTTGGGGGTTTTAAGGCTACAGATTTCTGCTTTGTGAATTACCTGAGAAAGATTTGTAGACTGCAGGTCTACATCAGAGTGGACAAAGGCTCAGTAAAAGCAGCATCCAGAATGAAACCACTGTTCTGGGTAAAACATCATCTCAGGTAACATGGACTGACATTCCCAAAGCTACTAAGGAGACCAAGCAGGACAACATAATTAGCTACAACTGTTGAGGTTGTAAGGTTCCAAAATGTGAAGAGCTGAAAGCAAGACAACTCGATGCATTTCAAAGTATATCTCTTCCTGGAATAGGAAGATGACTCCATCACAGATGGCAGTGCTAAAAAAAAATACAGTAAGGTAAACTTAGTAACACTGTACAGGTGCTGCAGCTCCACAGAAGATGCCACGTTTTCAGTAATGCCTGTTAATCCATCATTTTACACGGAAGTTCCCCCTGCTTATCTTACTATCACCAGAAAAACATGTATTGATCTGCTTATGATCATAATTCCCAATTCAAATCTTTGTCTATTACATCACAGCAGACTGGGGAGGGAGGGAGGCTAGGAAGTACGGAGATAAAACCAAAATAGATCTTCATTTAAATTTCAGAGTAAAACCTTAAGCACTTTATTCTTTGAAACAGAGAAAAAAATACATGATCCAGATTTTGTGTGCAGCAGCACTCATATTTTTTAATATCATCTTGAAATCAGGCATAAAACCCAGTATAAATTTGTGCAAATGGCCCTAGAATCAGTCTCCCTGACAGGAAAATGCAGACATGCTGTATGGTCCATCAGGCTGCCTCTGGAAGTAGTTTAGCCATTTATTTGCCCTGTATTAACTATGGTCAAGTATGAAAGAAATTAAGGGCTCATAAAAAGCATGGGAAGAGAAATAAAAATGTTGAAAAACAAGAAGTTGGATTTTAATCCCTTTAGAGAAATGCTCTCCCCGCCCATTAAAATGCTGCCTTTATTCAGTCATTCCCATTAACAAGAAACTCAGCCTGCTGGAGGACAGGCAGGTGCTGCCTCTCCTTCGGCTTTCCAGCTAATGGAAGTTTCCCTTTGAACTCGACACCACTGCAGAAGCTCTGTGGGCCTGTAGGCTTTCCTCACTTCTCCCCTCTGGGATTGCCATGGAGCCCTTAGATTTTTCTCCTTTTTGGCATCTTTGAGGTTGTGATTCTGTTCCTGAGATCTCTGTGATGAACCGATGACCTCGTATGACTTGTTAAAGGAAAAGAAGCTGACCTCAGTACCTAATTACGCCAGCAGGGAAGTCACGAGTCTGATTCCCTGGAGAGCCTTGCTCCAGCAGCTCCTGCCCCATGAGCAGTGCCAGGAACAGTCTCATCAGGCTTGGTATAGACCCTGAGCATCCTTCTGCATACTGCAGATGGAAAATCAGCCAAAGCTTTTCTAGCATGATGCCACAAAATACGGCTCAAGCAGAGAAGAGTCTGCAATTCTGTGACATTTACTTTGGTTTAGCATTCTGAAAGCTGAGCCTCTGCTGCCCTAACGATGGTTAGATCTGCAGAAACAGCCCAGCGCTATTAAGACTCGCATATAAATAGATCTGTCAGCCAAACAGCCTTAAATAATCCAATATGAGTAACAATTTGCTGTAGCAAATTGACATTAAAAACAAAAGAAAATAAACTTCAAATAAAACTCCCCCATGATTGTGCCCAGGAATTCCATTTCAACAGTTCACAAATTGTAGTTTTAGCAGTTGGTTGAAGTACTACCTGAAAAGTTAGTAATATAAAACAAATGAACTTTTTGCAACATTACCAAGAGCAACCACTGAAGAAATCCTTTCCTCCTTTCCAGGAAAGTTATTTTCTATTTATAAGATATATTCCTATTTTTATGTTTATAACCAAGAAATTATTGCTGCCATAAAGACGGTAACTATAGATGGCTGAATGATGTTCAATATTTAGCAAAGACATTTTTGAACCATATTTTCCTACTGTTAAACAATTTCTACAGCTACTAAGTTAGACATTTCTGATTTTTTACCAGCTTGCAGTGACTAATTTATTAAAATGCAATTTTTTCATTATTCATCTCCCTCTCATGGCAATTTTTTTGAAATATCTTGATATGACTTATTGACCAGTTTCCCTTAGCTCTATTAAATTGTAAATTTTGTTTAATTTATTAGCTTTTGTATATGTAGCAGATAGTTATTCTTGTTGGTTGGTTTTGTTTGTTTGTTTGTTTGTTGGTTTCTGATAGTAAGATCATAGATTGGCCTCCATACACACACGATGGGGAAACTTGGCAACCTCAGACAATCAACTAATCCCTCAGAAAAGAAGACCCATCCCTTAGTAGAACAGGCGAGATGATGAAATTTAAAATATAACCAACAGTTGTAAAATCAAAGCCACAAATATCTTCTAAATATTTACTCTCAGTAGGCAAAGTAACCAGTAAGACCATGAAATCCATTCAAAGAATGCCATGGAAGTCACTGCAGTAGTGGGATAGCAGTATAAGTCTCCTAGGGAAAAAACATGTTTTGTAAGAAATGTAGGTGAATCCAGTGAGACAGTAAGGCTAATAATGTGAAATAAATTCAACTGTCATAAGAAAACCATGCTCCTTGGCACAACATATTTAATCTATAGTAATAATTCTGCTACATATTTGCTTAAGTTCAGTTCTCCCAACATAGGCCAGAAAGACATGTACTCGATCATTGAACCAGTCTGAACTCTTCAAAATTCCATGAACTTCTCCTGCATTGTCCAAGTGAAAGCACTGCCTCAGTTTCCCTTTATGTGAAATAAGAATTCTCCTACTGCTTTGACAAGATTCCTGGAGTGAGTACCTGAACCACGCAGAAAATTTTTACACACCACCTCTACAAACAATAAACAAGTATATAAGCATCACACAGAATTGTGTCTTTTTTTTTGCCCTTACCAATACAGGCATGTAAAATACATGAGGATTCTACAGGAGGAAATGGGGGTAGGAGAGGGAATTAAATCTGCAGGCCTCTTGACCTTACCATTTTTCCAGTCTATAACAACAGGGACCTCTCTGTTTCAAAAAAAAAAAAAAAAAAAAAAGACACTTTTTTTTTGAATCTGCTGTGATGAA